>JAUNZM010000660.1:600000-1110433 GCA_033459285.1 Clamator glandarius | reverse complement strand
TTATCAACAGTTTACCTGTAACCTCTCTGCTAATACTCCCCTCTGAGTTCTGGTATCTGGGACTGCAGAGAGCCCAAAGGCCACAATTTCAAGACTCAGTTGGCAGCCATAAGCTGAGATCTGTCTCACACTGTGGATTCCAATAGCAGAATTCAAGTAAAAACATAAAATACTTGGAATTGGCAGCATCCTATCGTATCATAATGCACGAGTACACAAGTTTTTATTTGTTAACATGGACTGAACCGTGAACTATCTCCCCAAATTCAATCTGAAACAGCACAATGTAATTGGTTGCCTTTTTAAATTTACTAGTAATGTTTTGGAAGAAAAACAAATTCAGCAATGTAAGTAGCTACCTTTGCAAACACTTGAGTGATTGGTTAATATGCCATGTCTTTGGGAAAAGAATTCGCTATTTTTTTAAAATATGTATTCACCCATTTAAATGGCAGACCTAGTGTATTACACACAAAAGGGAGACTGCAGAGATGACCTGTCCTCATTACTACTCTTCTCATGCTAAAGATAGCATAGAGAGTAAAAATAAATAAATCCTCAATAGCATTAGGACTTAGACAATGTCATGTTGAAAGATACCCCAAATGATGAGCCTTATCTCTTCTCGCTGGCTGGGGCAGCAGGGGAGCTCTGACCCATAGAGGGGAGGCAGCATTTAAGCCTTCAGTAGGTGGTCTCTTTGCAGTAGGCTCCATTCCCAGCAGTAATTGCTTGTCATCCCTAACTGGATGCCTCAACACGCTGGAATAGTTCAGCAAAGTATTTAAACAGATGGATGGTACAGGGCACTGGAAAAAAACTCATTTTTTTTCTCTGGCCACGGCTCTCTTTCAGCACATTCCTTTGAAGTCTGTGCCACTGAGGAATCAACAACAGCTGAGAAACATGTGTTATCATACAACACTGAGCGCAGCAACAATATTGCACAGCAAGACGCTTTTGTTCAATAATCCCAGACTATAGAAAGCATTACAATGTCTTTTGTTGTGGGTAAATCTTTTTTCCAAGCATGACAAGAAAGTAAACAGATTCCTCTCTCCTTTAAGGAGTAGTTGAAAAGTAAAAAGGTGAATTAAGCGGATTTCTCAAGTGCCTCCCATCTGAAAGCTTACAGCGCCTATCTCCACAAGTCCTCTCATGTAAATACAGGCAGTGATGAACATATCTTATCACAAAGACAACTAGATGCTTACAGAGATGCAGGGGAAATAATAGCCATGGGGAACTCAGTCTGCAGTCCCTATAGCAGACGTGACAAACCCCCTATAAGCCACAACTCAAACCCACCTTCCTTTCCCTAGCAGGAAAACTCCTGCGATCTCAGTTTCACGGGTAACAAACTAAAGGGAGAAGCAGCAGCAGCACAGTATCGCTCAGCATACACAGGCTAATCTCCCCTTTCCCATATTTTATCAGTACAAAGAAAGATGACAAGACAGTCCTTAGAACAGGAGAGAACATGAACATGAACATCCTCTCCCTAACCAGGAAAGCCATTCTTCTCAAAGCTGAGAGATCACCACATACTTTGAAGGGGGTTAGGAAGGAAAAAAAAGTAATTTATTTATGAAACTGAATTTGAAACTACAGCTACTGCCCAGAGCTATCACTGAGCACATACATGCTCGAGGACAAGTAAACTATAACCCAAAGCTGAGGCAGGTGCCCCAAAAGCAAGTTGCTACAGAGTAAACTCTCGTATTTTCACTGGGGAGAAAGAACTACCTGCAAGAGTCTTGCATTTACAAACTTGACAAGTCATTATAGGAAGGCAGGCATAGAGATTATAATACATCCCATTAGGCTATGAAGTCCCAACCCCAACATGAAAAAAAGTGACAAGAATCATAGAATAACCAGGTTGGAAGAGACCCACCGGATCATCGAGTCCAACCATTCCTATCAATCCCTAAACCATGCCCCTCAGCACCTTGTCCACCCGTGCCTTAAACACCTCCAGGGAAGGTGAATCAACCACCTCCCTGGGCAGCCTGTTACAATGCCCAACGACCCTTTCTGTGAAAAATTTTTTCCTAATGTCCAGCCTAAATCTCCCCTGGCAGAATTTGTTCCCATTCCCTCTCGCCCTGTCCCCTGTCACTTGGGAGAAGAGGCCATTACCCTCCTTTCAGGTAGTTAAAGAGAGCAAATAAGGTCTCCTCTCAGCCTCGTCTTCTCCAGGCTAAACAACCCCAGCTCTCTCAGCCGCTCCTCATAAGGCCTGTTCTCCAGCCCCTTCACCAGTTTCATTGCTCAAAACCTGAGCTTTCAAAAAAAGACCCAGAAAACCACACAGCATTTACATTTAATTTCGAGATAGAGATCTTAAAGACTTAAAAACCCAGGAAAAAAAAAAAAAACCCTAAAATTAGGAAGCAAACAGAAAAACACACACACCCCCCCACACCCCAAACCAATCTCATAATTACAGAGCTCAGAAAAAAAAATACCAGGATTGCATGCATCACACTGAGGGGGTCCTCAGCCCAGTCCACAGAAGACAGTTTTCCACCCTGTAATAAGACTTTCTTTCTGGAGAGGCCAACAGTGCCCTTCAAATGCAGCTTGAGGCAGACTATTAAGGTACCACAGGAGCAGCATGCACCAATATTGTCAGATATACACATGAGATAAAAATAATTCTCGTCTCCAAACCATTACAACAATGCAAAAAAACCTTATGCCACTCTCAAAATAAACAGTGATCATCAAGAGCTCCACTTTACAACTTTCAAAGAATGAATATCAGCACAAGCATAACTACCACCTCACCATCATTCAAAACCACAACTAAACAAGGAGTAATACATTTAAAGGCAATTATTCTTAAAATCCTTTATAAAATCATTTACAAGAGATTCAGGAAAAGCTCCACATTCTATGCAGGCAGGAAGGCAGCTTAGCAGAGGTCACACTGCCGTGGGATGGCAGAAGCAGGAACAGAAGCCGCCATCCTCAGTGCTCAGCCCTACATTTCAGCAACTCAAATCATCTTCAAACCTAACACACTCCTTTTCAGAGCCTCCCTCAAACGGATTTTTAAAAGTGATGCTAATCAACTTAATTTGGCTCTTTAGAATTATTAGTGGTGCTTCCAGACACAGTCTTGCTAAAAAAAAAACTTATTACTTCTGTCCTTTTATTTCTCCCCATCACAAAGTTTTTCATCTACAAGAAAAATGAAGAATACTATTTAAAAAAAGCTGATCAAATTCTGTTGGGCTTATCGAGGTGGGAAAAGGACACAGAGATCAAATGTCATAAATGAACTACCTTAACTCTCTCAATTGACCTAAAAGGCATACAACAAAACATTAGGAAAGCTAGGTGTTCAATTCAGTGCTCTCAGCAATGCATCACATACCAAATCATCTTCTGGTGTAAGACTTGAAGTACTTCTAGTTTAATGCCTAACCTGCCTTCTAATTAGATACCATCAAAACAAACTCAATCTCTCTCTTCTTTAAAGAAAGAGGAAAGAAGCAAGGCTTATTTAATTTGCCATTTAGCCAGGTAACCTTGTGGTCTTCTGCAACGGTAAGAGGTAAGGTAACACAACTAAGATCCAGAGTTTCCTTCTGACCTAGAAAGTTGACATTTTGTTCATGAAGTACAGATTCCCTACAGAAATAGACGCAGCTCTTTACAACACTTAACACAATCACTCCACTACGACAAACAATTAACTGGGAGCTTGACAACTCTTAAACAGGTGTCTTTGCAGAAATCATTAAGCAATTGATTTACTTGCTCTCCAGAGCCCGGCACATACTTTACTATAATGTGTGACGCTGACTAGAGATGAGCCAGAAGCTTATGAGTTCCTAAGCAATACTTCATAAACCACACGACAGCACTTTTGAACACGGATTTAAGCCGTTTCCAGCAATTTTGTTGATGTGTCAACCTCCACCAGCTCTGCGCTTTCGGGATGGGAAGCGTGACAGGTGTAACTCCAAGGGGACACCAACAATCTGTAACCTTCCCCTCTCGATTTTCCACACTGACGAAACTCACGAGCAATAATGACCTGCAGTTCAGGACGCTGCTCTCGTTGGGTATGCGACTAAGAGAAACCAGGCTGGCACACACTGGAGTGCTACAGCCCCAAACTGGACCCCGGAGCAGCCCTTCCCAGCCATCCCTTTCCAGCTGCAGAAACCAAGGAGCAGAATCCATTTCCTTACCCTTTAAAGTTCACGCCTCTGTATTGTCCTTCTGTATTTGCTTAAGCTTTACTCATCGATAAGCCCCCAGGAAAAAAAAATATATATATATAGAAAGAAAGAAAGAAAGAACAAATCTCATAGATGCCTTGGTGGCAAACCAGATTTTCTTTTAATCTTTTTTCTTGCTGGGGGAGAGGAAGAGAGAGGGAGGGGTTGGAGCAGGAATACGACTGATTAATCGCAAAGCAAATTGGGGAGGATAAAAAGGAGAAAGGGGAAAAAAAAAAAGAGGAGAGGAGGAAAAAAAGACCAAAACAAACAGTCTGCGCGGCCAAGGAAAAAAAAAAAAAAAAAAAGAAATAAAAAAGAAAAATAGGTTTAATTCTCTTTCCTAGGACATTAAGAGGAAAGGTATAAAAGAAACTATTACGTGGATTTCGCGGCGTTACGAAAAGTAGGTTCTGAACTCCCTTTCCCAAGGACACAGAGCAATATCCCTTCCTCGTCCACGCGATGCCCGAAGGAAGGGGAAAGACACAACGCCAAGAGAGAGGAAAAGCTGGAGGGAGCTGGGGAAACAGCGAAGGAAGAAGCGAGAGGGCAGGGAAGATGCCTGAGGGGGGGCTAGGAGAGCCAGGGAAAAAGAGCGAAAGAATCAACCCACCCAAAAACCTGGAAATCCGAGGGAAGGTGGAAGCGGGCGACGCGGACGGGAAAGTTGTGTCGAAGGGGCGCTGGGGGGAGCGGCGGCGAAGCCCGCAGCCGGGAGGGCGGAGCAGGGCTGCGGCGGGCGGGAGGCGGCGGCCCCGGCGCGGCGGGAGGGAGGGAGGGAGGGCGGGAGCCGCACTTACCGCTCGCCGCGCTCCCGTCCCGCCGCTCCCCGGGCGGCGCCCCCGGGTCTCGGCTCCGCCCGCAGGCGCCCCCGCCCCCTTCCTGCCTCTCCCTCGCTCCCCTTCCCCGGGAGCGGCGAGTAACGGAACTGGGGCGCCGGCGCGGCATTGTGGGAGCTCTTAAAGCCGCAGCCGCCGCTGCCCCCGCCGCTCCGGGCGAGGGCGCGTCCTTCCCGCGCGCGGCGGCGCCTCGGGGGGAGCGGGGGGCGCTGCAGCCCTCGGGGCCAAGGGGGGACCCGCTCCCCAGGGGCGGCGAGCGCGGAGGGCCCTGTGTGGGGCATAGACCTGGCTGTGTGTGTCATAGACCTGGCTGTGTGTGTCTCTCTGTGTGTGTCTCTGTGTGTGTCTCTGTGTGTGTCTCTGTGTGTGTCTCTGTGTGTGTCTCTGTGTGTGTCTCTGTGTGTGTCTCTGTGTGTGTCTCTGTGTGTGTGTCTCTGTGTGTGTGTCTCTGTGTGTGTGTCTCTGTGTGTGTGTCTCTGTGTGTGTCTCTGTGTGTGTGTCTCTGTGTGTGTGTCTCTGTGTGTGTGTCTCTGTGTGTGTCTCTGTGTGTGTGTCTCTGTGTGTGTGTCTCTGTGTGTGTCTCTGTGTGTGTGTCTCTGTGTGTGTGTCTGTGTGTGTGTCTCTGTGTGTGTGTCTCTGTGTGTGTGTCTCTGTGTGTGTGTGTCTCTGTGTGTGTGTCTCTGTGTGTGTGTCTCTGTGTGTGTGTGTCTCTGTGTGTGTGTCTCTGTGTGTGTGTCTCTGTGTGTGTGTCTCTGTGTGTGTGTCTGTGTGTGTGTGTCTCTGGGTGTGCCTGTGAGTGTCTCTGTGTCTGTAGATCTGTCTCTGAGTTGTGTCTGTGTGTCTGGGTGTGTGAGTGAGTGTCTCTGTGTGTCTGTTTATCTGTCTGGGTGTCTTTCTCTGGGTACCTGTGGGTATCTGTGTGTGTCTCTGTCTCTGATGTGTCTCTGAGTGTGTATCTGCGTGTGTGTCTCTGTCTTTGTGTTCTGCTCTCTGTCTGTGTCTGTGTGTCTATGTGCGTTGTTTTCCCTGAGATTTTCCTATTGTTTCTGGAAGAACCAAGAATGCCTTTGGTGCTTATTTTTAACTGAAATGTAGAAAGCCAGCAGTCAGTGTTTTCTATTGTTTCTGCTTTGGGTTTTGATAATGGAAAATTCCCTGAAAAAAAACTCCATTCAAAGCAGCAAGGACTGCTAAGCAGGAGGCTATTTTGGGCAGAAAGTTTTAAATAAGAAGTTTTAATTGGTTTTGTGTCCATGCAACTTGGAATGGAAAAAATGACTGTTCCTAAAAAAAACACCCCCCGTGGAACCTGTTTGAAAGAACTTCATAGCTGTGATTCACAATTTTTCACTCTTTACAAATATTTGCTGCTGGGTCAGCTCTTTGTCACCAGCAGTGGCAGCAGCGTGGCTGTAGTCACTCTCAGCTCTTCCCTGGGCTGGTGGCCCTTCACAGGCTTCCTGTGACCCACCTTCAGATATCAGGGCAAGCTGGTCATTTAAGGGAAGAGTCTCATCAAGAGACAAGTTTTTTTCTGTTATCTCTGTTTTGACAGTAGTCCCATACCATTCTGGTTGTGGGGTTTTGAGTCTTGCACGCTTTCTCTTTTTAAGTTTTGGTTGTTTTTTAAATCCTGAGCCTTTAGGTAAGAGCAGGATTTTGCTTCCATGTGAGACTGCATTGATGCTACATGAAAAGCATTTTCAAGAGCCTGCGCATGCTCCAATTTAAATGCAAGCATATAAACATATGCCAGATTTGGGTTCAAGGATGTTTCTACAAATATTTCTAGGGGGTTTAGATTATGGGTTATAATCGCATCTTCCTTTGTGGCTTTATACCACTGAGTATGATTTTGTAAGCACACCTGGCAAGATGTAAAGTTTCTGACAAAAAAGTCTTTACACAGATGTTCATCACTTCTAGTTCTGACCTGCATCTGTGCCTTTGCTCTTTTAGATGGGGAGGGGTGCTAAACAGTATGTGAGAAAGACACAACATGAAATTAGGTATAATTAGGAAGAAAAATATCTGTTGGGGAGCATATGGTGTATGTGGTTAGCTACGCACACCCCCCTTCACCTTAACTGACAAAAATCAACACTGGAAGAAAGAAATGGTGCTGATGACCAGGTCTCCTGCAAATTTGCTGGATGAGATTTTTTTGCACTAATATTTTTTACTATGACTTTCAAGAGTGTCAGCAGACAACTTAGAAGTGTGAAAAAGGGATGTCTTTTCGAGGTGGATTTGATGAAAATATTTAACAAGATATTTCTGTAAACTTCAGGAGGATCTGTGCTGAAAATACCACTGCTTCCTTTTTTTTTTTCTTTTTCCCCATGAAGCCTGTAAACACAACAGGAGCTGTAAAACTCAGGGAAGATCCTTGCTCAAACTCCAGGCTTCACAGGGAGTCTTATAGAGGAAGGGGAGTGATCTCAGAAACTATTGAAACTATATGACCTGGGAAGTTATTAGTAGAAGAAAAGCCTTTTTCAATGAGTTAATGGTTTACTAAAAACAAGTACTTAATAAGTCATTGAATCTGTATTGTTTACTGCTCCAGGTATTCAGCAGAACTGGAAGCCAGAGCACCAGACAGCACGTTCTTTATTGAAAGCTAGCTTGCCAATTAGTTTCTCGTACCCAACAAATAATTTTCATGCACTTGCTAGATGATTTTCTGTTAGAAAGTTTGCATTAGTGAATAAAAATCAGCCTTTAATAGAGCAGAAATTAATGGCCATAATTTAGACATTTCTGGTGAAGGTGTTCAGAACATGCATAACAAGGCATAAAATGTTTATGCTTCCTATTGGCATGGTATTTCACTTGCTGGCTGTGGCAGAGCTTTTGTAGCTAGAAAAAGCATTGGCGTTTTTAATATTCTGGTGTCTTCCTTTTCTATTTTCCATTTTGTATTTTATTTATGAAGGCACTGAAGAAAACACATTCCTGCTGCTTCAAAATAATGTTTGTGAAATTTTCAGAGTAATTTTCGTACACAGGCTAATAAGCTGGTATGTCCAGGGAGGGCATGAAATGCATTTTTGAGAGTGATTTTTCACTTAAAAACTATAATTCTGTGGGAAAGTTAGATGGTGGCAGAAAGAGAAAATCAGATTTTTCTGTTGCTGGGATTGCATTAAAATGTGGAAGTTGGCCAGGGTTATCTCCAACAGGGAAGATAACAATGGTAATTTAAGAAAAAACGGAGGAAAATTAGCCTCAAATCCAGGCATAAAATAGGACTAAAAATGTGCAAATACCCCTCTATGTAAAATAGCAGCATAGCTGTTTTTTGACTTATATTGAAAGAACTTGATGCTTTGTTTCCCCAGAAAATTAGTGAGGAAGTTATGATGCAGTCATGCTGAATTGTACCAGCCAAGACATGACTTCGTGCTATTGTAGGATGTCTCTGTTGTGGCAGCCAGTTCCTGGCTCTCAGTGCCCACCCCCATCTCTTTGTAACTTAAGTTAAATTAAGTGTAATCCTAAATTATTTGTGTTTTATTCACCTTCAGTCAATCCTTCCTTTCCACGATTCTGGAGAAGGGTAGGAACTTTAAATCAGTAAAGCATTTAAGCACATCTTTACATTTATGTGGAAATTTTGAGGATCTAGCCAGCAATGTTGTAAGATCTGTATCACTGGTTGGCATTTTGGGAGGCATATTTCCCATAGTCTGTTTCACTTTGCCAATTAAAGTATCCCAGGAAGGGTGTAAGATGCTATTTTGATGGTAGTGTTGAGTATTGCACAGGGAATTCCTTACACCATGCCAAACACACAGTCTTATACATATGTTCTTAATGAGGAAAAAAAAGGAGAAAATAGGCCCACATGCCTTTTGGTTTTGTAATTTTCCCAAGAATTATACCTTTTTGACCAAAACTAGGAAGAGAATATTTCTGAGGCTCCTTAATCTCCTCCTTTCTTTGATCTATCTTCAGCTACCACTGCCCTTTCCACTGCCATTTCACCTTGAGGAACCCAACATCTCTATGGGCTCTTTAAATTTAATCCAGGATATATAATCAGGCTTATCGAGAGCAAACAGCTCTGTGTGACCAGATATAAGTAATCAATGCAGCTTTCAGTATCATGTATTTGCAGTAAACTCTTCGTAGTCAGAGTAAAGCAACTCTGTCTCTACAAAAGCTTTCTCAAGAAAAAAAATAAAGTAGATCTGGATCCAGCAAGTTATTTGACTGTGTACATATATTTAAGCATACAAATGGTCTCAATGGGACTGCCAGCGTGATGAAAGTTATGCATGCGCTTAAGTACTTTGTTGAATTTGGTCCATAGCAAATAAATCTGAACTGATACTCCACAAGCAGAAAAACATCCTCATTTGGAGTAGGGTTAATTTATGTCTTGATGTGTATTTGCTTAGCTGTAAAATGAACATTTCAAGAGGCTGTTAATTTTTGTTTTAAACAAAGCTGCTGTCTGAAATTCAGGGGGAGCAAACAAACATCAGATTAGAATTTAAGCGCATTCTTCAAGATCTTTCTTCTTAGTTTTATTATTCTCTTCAATTAATAATTCTCAGAGTCTGAAGTGCAATAATTCCTGGTTGTTTCTCCTCTGTATTTTTAGATCTTGCCTTGTTATTTGCTCCTAATTGAGTGATGTGTTGTCTTAGATACATAGAAAAATGCAATCTTTGTCTTAAAATGGTTGAAATCTACAAGACTGATATTCCAGAATACAAAATACGTCCATTTTCCATTTCACACAGTAGGTTCTGGATGCTTCGAGAGACTTGCAGGTTTTAAGACTCACTTCCATCGAAGAAATACAAATCAGCTCAAACAAACAGGAAAATCCCAACTAGATTCCTCCTCCATTCTTCCTGACCTGGCCATATTTGTTAGCTCATGTTAATTGAGGAGCTAGCCTTGAATAATTAACCAGGGCGATCCTATACTCTTATTTTTGTTGTTAGTACCAGCAATACTACCTAGTGACTCTCCCAGTTCATGGTTTCAGATTCAGCATAATATGAATATGTTCAGAGATCGTTAACAGTTCTGGTAGGCAAGATATTCACTACTCATGAGTGTGGCTCTTCTGTTTAATGCACAGGGATGGGAATCAGGTAAGCCTGCTTATATCTATTAGTCAATAAATGTTTTCCTCTGTTTTTCCTTGATTAATTAAGTCATATCTCCTTCCTTCAGAGAGAGCTTGGTTCACTCAGGTCAGAGGAATACGCTGAAATCTCTGGAGGGGGGGTGTGTTTCAGGGGATTGAACCTTTACTAGGAGATCTCACCCCTGTGCATTAGCCATAAGTTTATAAGATCCAGATGAATACCTATGAACCAGGTTTAAAAGCTTTCACTGACCTGTTTAAATCAATAGCTATCTGGTGTGATCAATTATAAACCACAACTTATAAAGAATTTTTCTTAAAGTTCTGTCTTCTGTAGATAGTTGCGTGAGAGTCTTTCATTAGAAAAAAAGTAAGTTTGTAGTTGTCATGGTTACAAAGTAAAGCAAGAAATGTGTGAAACTTGACAGTTCCAAAGCCAAAATGCAAATAAGAGGGATTCTAAATGTCATATGATATGGAGGGGGGGGGAAATTAGCAACATTACTCTTCAGACACTTAATTTTAATGTGAATGACAACGAAGTGCTTTGCCTATTATGTTCTGTGTAAGTGCAATACTTTGCATCATCTTTCTGCCAAATCCTGTCAAGGAGTATCAGTATAAATCTCAAGCAATTTAGAAGAGAGCAAATAACTTGCTATGGCTCTGATACAGTACAGGCAGATATCAGCTAAACCAAACATCCCTATGGAAATTCGAATCTGGCTTCCCTAGAGAAGGTAAATGGTGACAGTACCACTATACTAACCAAGGACTGAGAAACCATTTAAAAATCAAGCTAACTAAAATGAGTCTCCTGTTGAACAGTTGGCTTAGCATAAGAAAAAACCTCACACCTGATAAAAAAAGTCCAATGATGGGGACAAAGTAGTTGGCTTAAAAGTTATTTTGTAAAACTGGAAATGTGCACTTGGTGTGATACTTATTTCATGCAGGAGTGAATTTGCTTGTCATCTGGAAAACTGTGCCCTTCTCTGATCAAGGACGTGTAGACAAGAACATTCTTCTGTTACACACAGAAAGGTTGTAAAATCTTTGTGATTCTGATGTTTGTTCATTTTTCCTCTAAAACATAAACTAATTGTCTCTCTCTCCAGGTGTAATACAGAGATTTAAGGTACTACAATGTCCTTCCATGAAGCTCAAAAATCGTCAAAATTTGAAAGGCCTGTTGTGGTATAGTTGCTTTTGATTTACACTTGTAATTTCCAGTGTAAGATATGGTTCTATAAGCAATGTATTTAAATCTATTTAAATACATTTATAACTATATTCACTTACAGTTTCTAATTTACAGTAATTCTTCTGTGAAACTGGCAAAAGTATGCCAAAAGACATACCTACTTTTTTATTATGCACAGATTGCTATAATGCACATTAAAAAAAGTACTAAACGCCTTTCATATTTTGCCCTTGTCAGTAATTTCTAAAACCTCAATTTTTCCTACAACACAGTACTTCATCTCCATTGAAAATGGGAATTACTTGTCCCCTGAAGAGGCAAAATTGAGTCTAACATACTTTAAAATACAAAGAGTGCAAAATTTCAAAAACAGTTCAGTAATTCCAGACATAAGCCCCATTTTTGTAAGTTAGAGCCAAATTTCCAAGGCTTTTGGAAAATGCAATTAGATGCCTAGGGTGCTTTCAAAACCACACATCAAAATGGAGAAGGAAAAAGACCAGAACAAAGTATTGCTGCTGAGATTTCCATGTTAAGAAGTTTGCATGGGAAAAAAGAATAGTTTTTTTACATCTCATGGATTTTTTTAAAAGCTCGGGAATGAACAGTAAAACATCATTGTACAACAGATCTTCAAAGATTTATAATAGATGGTTTAGGTCATCCTAGCAAATATGTTGCAGCAAAAATCAGTGCTTTGCTTTGCAAGGTCTGCATTTAACATTAATTTCTCAGATTAACAGTTTCCCTGTTGTTTTCTAAAGTCTTTTTCTCAGTCTCATTCCTTGCTTTTGTGGTCTATCAGTTGGGAAACATGAGAGGGCAAAATATGCACTTTTGACAAAGAACTGATTTTCTGATCCTTATGACCTGTACATGCCAAGCATCCCCACAGAGAAACAAAGTGGAAGGCTATTTTAGGATAATTAGGAAGTTTGATGCCTTACATGTAAGTTATTGGAAATCAGAGTTGTGAAAAGCTCTTTCTTGGCTTTACCTGTAGTTGCCTCTCATCGAGCACTGTCATTCGAGAGGTTTCATTTTTGGTCTACTTCAGGCACAACTAGAAAAGAGCAAAGAGAATAGCAAATGCAGGTTTGTGAGAAGGTTTCAGATATACACATTGTAAACTGGTTGTTATCAAGACTGAAGTTTCCTTCTATTGTTTTCCCCCCCCCCCCCCTTCTCTTCCTTCTATATTGTGCCTTTTTAAGTCCAAAATCTTCAAAATATTTGTATACCTGTATCAGGCTCCATCCACAAGCACACATGTGTTTATGGATCAATGTACATCCTCGCTGGATTAAGGTTTTCTGTGTTAAACTTTTAAGATCATGTATCTCAGCTTATATCTATTGGATATATCAAGTTTACTGGTAGATCAAGGTGGGTGATTCTCACTTATTGACTTGGATGCTTTGTGTTTTTCCCCAGCTCAAATCTTGCAAATCTGTTGTGCAACGCTAATTCCTTGTCCTCCTTGAGGTATCCCGCACTGGGAGCACTGGTGGACCTGATCAGCCACACAGTAGCATGAGGAGTCATGGCCAAGGAGAGTCTGTGCTGGGACAGAGTGCTGCCTTGCATGGTCCCTGAGGTTCTCAGTGGGGACATTTTCCAGTACAACTCTCTCTTCACATGCCACATGCAGGCTGGCCAGGCAGCCTGACACAGCTGTCTAGTTGTACCTTCACATAACCCACATCTGGGATGATGTTTCTTGGACAAGGAGAGGGTAGGGAGCTCTGTTGATAGCTATCAAATGGGCTGCTAGGGATGATGAAGCATAAACCTGTTTCAGCAACTTTCACTTGAGCAGACCTGATGATCTTAGAGACTGTAAATGAGATAAACCCTACCCACTGCTTTGGGGTTCATGATAGTTTTACTGATGTGTAGAACTATACCCTGGATTTGAGCAGGCCAGTACTAACAAGAGGGCACAAATCTGTGTTTCTCTTGGATAAAGCATTTGAAAATAGTGTTTAACTTGTTAAAAATTACTCAGCTAGTCAGTAGCTGAGCTTTGGACTCTGAAATTGCGGGCTTTCTCCACTAGACAGCACTGGGTTGCTCCATCATCAGAGTAACTACAGCCAGAGTTACAGTTCTAAACAGAACCAAAGGGCAATGCTCAATGAAGCTCTGTTTCTGGAGACTGGCACCTCTTCCCACAGGCTGTTTCCTGCACAGCCAACATGCAGTCTGACAGGAGCATAAAAGCAGTACATTTTCCAGCATCCCAATACAGCGGGAAAAGCCTCACCCAGGCTAGCTGAAGACTTAGGGTATGAATGTGCTCATGGGAGTGACTGAAACATAGCAGAGAGATACCCATACCATTACAGAATAGCCGTAACAGTGATGTTACAGGTCAGGTCTGATGTGAGATCAGGGCAAGCTAATTTACCCTTCTGGGGAACAAGCTGAACACAGTCTACCCTTTTCTATACTAGGGAAGTAGTTGTTTAAAATGGCATCTCTGTTGTGGAATAGAAAGCCCATCATGGCCCACAGAAGTTCCCTTTTGCAGCTCCATAAAGCCACATAATTTTGTAATTGGGAAGGATTGAAGAGCTGCACAGAGCTATCAGAAGGGGGGTTATTGCTCCTTATATTCTGTAGTGGCAGTTGTTATCTAAACATCCACCTAGGGTCCCTTTGTGCTAAGAACAGTACACCCCTATCGCAAAGATGTAGGGCTTTATAATCTGCGCAGGTCCTCTGAGGCTGAGTCCTAGTAGGAGAGAGCTCACTCTCCGAGACTGACTACTAGTGCTTAAAGGCAAGTGGCACCTTCTCCTGACTAAATCTACAAAAGAGCTCAGACCTACAATGATTCTTTTTACCAAGAGAAAATAACAATTCTCATGTGAAAACATAAACTACAAAAACTCTCAAAATGTTCACACATGTAGCTTCAATACCTGGAGAAGGGTAATTTTAATTCTGAGTCCAGGGCTGTATTCTCAGCATTGCTTCAGAAAGACCTATAGTGATGAAGATCTGGTCTATAATTTTCTATAACAAGTAAAAATGGTTTCAATTTTTTCCTCACTGCTCTTTATAACTTGAAGCACAACCCTCCAATGAACAGAATAATGAATATTCCAATGTCCTGAGTATGACGGATTTTAATTTCTTATTAGAGGAAGCAGAGGAAGGGAGAAAGTAATAGCTTTAGAGAGAATGGCTCTGTTGATTTTTTTAAGTACCTACATTTGCCTCATAGTTTGCTACGTAAGTGAATTTCCTTGGAATTTGATTACTGATGTACCTTTCTTTTTCTTTTCATTTATATCAGACAGCCCCTACCAGCATAATTCCTCAAGAGAGAACAGAAGGGGTGTAAAAGCAGAAAAAGACCTGTTAAGCTAAATGGAAGGAAAAAAAATAGTATTAAGTACAGGTGATTATAAAACAGCAACATAGTTTTGTTAAATTATTGATGTTTTTTCAAAAGTACTCAACTGTAAAAGGAGTCTGTTACGTGACATTGTAGAAATTCAGGGTAGAAATTTCTAACACAAAGACATCATTTTACTTGAGCACTAAAATTTTCTATAAAAATGTGAGCACAGGAGGTGTAAGTAATGCAAGCGCAGCCTGACACTACCTGCATCAATACTGGATGTATTCCTCTCCATTGCTGTAAAACCACAGCTCCAAGCTGCTTTCAAGGATCTGGTCAGTAAGTAAAGGCAAACAGTGTGCCAGGCAGGAAAGTGGTAAACACAAACTAAATTGATTTAGGCCAATTTTTATTCTTTCAAGCAATGGCAAGTAACCTCTAAGCTCTCTGTTTTTCTGACCTGTCTGTGACTTCTACTGTTTGTTTGCGTTTTAATGTCACTCAGTTTGTGTCATGCCTAAACAATCTTTTGTTCTTGGTCACTTTTAATTTGTTTTCTACAAACTGTACTTAGAGAGGACAAATTTATAAGGATTGCAATACTAAGGAAAGCTGAAAACCAGAAGGTCTTGAGTAAGGTTAGCTTTTTTTAGGTACTGTAGTAGAAAAGGGGTTCTCAACTAAGTGGCTGGCCTTTCAACCAAAGAGAAACAAAGATTCAAGCCAATATAAGAAAATAGTTCAGTTTATCTGTGCTGTATAAACATGGTTTGTATAAAGATTATGAGTCTTTTGTGCTTAGATAGCACAGCTGACCCAGGAATCTCTCTGAGATGCTCTACAGATTACCTGATTTAAAAGAAGCTCTTGCCTAGAATCAGATGGAAAATGGTTATCCAGATGGTCCAGTGAATATTTTAGAAGTGTCAACAAATTTCTTTTCCTACAGTCTAGTGAAACGTATAACGTGAGTTCTGGGGTGTGCATCCTTTATTCCTCAGGACGTGACAAGAAGAAGGCAGGTTAAGACTCCTTATTCTTTTTCTTTTGGAGCAGGAATGCCAGCTGGGCTCTTGTGACTCTGCCTCTTGAGTGCTGCAGGGGTATAGTTAGTTCCCTCTCACCAGAGCCTGCTTTCATTTCCCTGCCAAGTGAGGGGGCTGGCTTACGTCACTGAGAGGGACATTAGGGGACCAGTGTCCTGTTTTTCATTCTGTGCTTTGGGTGAGGATGATTTAACCTTGCTCTGGTTCTTGCTCTCTTTGGAGTTCTCTGATTTTAAACATGGCACAATTGAGGAGCACCTACAGAAGTTGTGTTGAAACATACATTTTCAGATTGATTGATCCATATTTTCTGACAAAACCCCACCAAGTCTTTTGTATTAATCAATAACTTCTTGGCTACCTCTGGTTGTAGGAGCTGGGTTCTGCTCCATCTCAACTTCCCTCACACAGGCTGGTGTTAAAATCAGAGGTTCTTTGAGCAGGCAAGAATTATTCCTGTAGGCTGTAAAATGAAAGAAAGCAATAACAGGACCTTATTATTTGGAATACATAGAGAAAGGTAGGCTGACTATAAGAAATTTTGTTTTAGACAGAATTTGGTTCATTAGTAATGAGAAGGTCATGCAAATGATCCTGTTTGTTATTTCCCAGTTATACCCTGCTGTGAAATTACTTTGTTTTCTGAGATTTTTGGTTTTTTTCATCCAAAGGCACTCTTCCTAAAACAATGTCCGCAATCCTATTTCACACTAAAGTTTTGGGGAAAGCTGGCAAAGTCATACACCTGTTTACCTAGCGCTGTGTGAAAGTTTCATCTTTCACAAGCTGTGCCAGAGAGACTCACCATGAAAACAAGGATCTAATTCATTTTGGGAGGAATGAAGGGTGTTTTTCTCTCTTTCAGTATTAAGTGTTTGTAAACTTCAAAGGAATAATAAGCTTGAAAAAAATTACAAAACCAAACATTGCTTTGAAAAATCAACACTTTATTTCAGAAGTGCTACAATGAAGGACCTGGGATGTTTTTGGTTTCCTCACCCAGCACAAGCAATTTGCAGATAACTACAAGTCCCTTCACCCTCAGGACCAGCCTGGCATTTCTTCCATAAAAAAGGATGAAGTCCAAAGAGTTGTCAGAATAGCCTCATTTTATGTGTGGTACCATGGGCCTCCACTGACAGAGAGGGCAGGTTGCATATCTGAGCAAGTATTCCTTTTTAATTTGTTTTCTCACAGTCAGTCTTTGCATTCCAACTGGGTGAAAGAGTGCTGCTATTGACCGTCCCCTGGGAGATGCCCTCATTGACAGGCTACAACTATGAAACGTGCCTCAAAGCAGGGATGTTGTCCCTGTGAAGCCTCGGTAGATGTCCCGCAGTTCGTTGCCCCAGGCATTTCCCTGATTCTTGGCCTCTTGGACCAGGTACAGCCTGCCAGGGGATCATACAGGAGGGCAAACAGATCTGCCTGGCGTGATTCCAGAGAAGAAGAAAGGCCAAGGATCTATGGTGTAAGTGTATGAGAGAGAAGCCATGGGGCTGAGGGTTGTGAAGTAGAGGCGTATTAACTGAGTCCTATGTTCAGTGTATGAGACTTGAGAGGTCTTGTTGTCTGAGGGCTAGGTGTACAGTTATTATGTTGCCTTTGGGGTTTGGCAGCAGTTTCAGAACCCAAGTATGTGATGATATGTTTCGTTACATAGCAGGCTATTGCAAGGCGTCATATGGGATGTCAAGGAAATGTTTTTTACTCATAATCTTGAAAATTCCTAGAATGTAAGCTAAAACCACTGTACTTTCTGCTGAGTGTCTATGTTTCCATCTTCCTAATTTGTGTAGACAGAGAAATCCCCCAGACCATCATTAGTTTTCAAAGCCATTCAGAGAAAATACCTGTTTTCCTCTGGTACCAGCAAAGTCTGCTGTTTACAATCGGGTATCCTTCGAAGCCGCCTTGTGACCTCACCTCTGCACAGAAATCCCTCTGTGCATCAGCTGTGACACAGGAAACTAGTGTGAGTGTCAAGACTGCTCTGGCCAAATGATTTCTGACTAGGGTCCCCAAAGAAAACTCCACACATCTGTAATACATTCATGGCTCTGCTTACTCATGATTTCTCCTCCCTGTGGTCTCTTTTAATGAACGGTATGAAAAATTAAACTCCTTCATAGACTCCAGCAAACTAAACAGACCTGACAAATGAAGGGTATGTTCCTCAAACACCATTACACCAGTTACAGGTTGACAAATTTAGATTGATACGTGGAATGGGATTCGTTACGAGTTCCCTGCAACCCGTAACATGCACAGGGCCGAACAGTGCCAGAAGTGGGACTCAAGCGAGTTGCACGCTGTCACTGAGGGCACTTTTGTGGCTCTTAAATGGGCAGCACTTCTTGAGCAGCAGTAATAATGGCTAAGTGAATTTACATTGCATAACTCCAAAATAAAATTTTTTAACTATGTAGCAGCAAAATAACCCAGAGTGGGAATGTGAACCCAAACGCTCCTTCCAGTGCATAAAGCAATGAAAGGGAAAGTCTATAACTGTTGTTCTCTATAATGTACCTTTAAAAAATGTAATTCTCCTATAAGCTGAAGGGAGATCATTCAGTCATTTCAAGGTGAAATATATATATACACACACTATAATACACTGAACAATTTACATTAGACATGTCTTTGATTAAATTCTTTAAAAAGGATACCATCAATTTAAATATTACATTTTCCTTGATCATTATAGTTATGCACGTACTAATTTATTGAAAGGTAATGTATTATATCTAAGAAGAGATAATATCTGCCAGAAATTCCAGGGAGGCTTTAGAGCTCTTGCTGTGATGATTCAAGCTGATAACGGCATATATACAGTGAGACAGCTGCCGGTTCATCAAGGAAAAGGAGTGCAGTGCGGCAGCAATAATCATTTCAGAAGGCAGCATAGAGAGACACAGCAGTGGAGCGTACTCAGAAAAAAAGGAGACGCTTCACACCTTATTTACTGGTAGCATTGCAATGTATCACAGAAGCAGCTGCTAACTTCACTTAGCATGTGCCAAATACTGTCCAGCCATGTGCAAATAAAAAGCTCCTGTACCAAAGAGCTTTCACAGTCATAATGTGCAAAAAGCCAGTGTGGACACTGCATCAGGAAAGTAGCCTGTCAAGAGTTTTGAAGAAGGCTTGCAATGTAAATAACTCTTTTCTAAGTTACCTCTTGGTTGATGTTCATGGTTAAAATTTGCCCAGGTCACAGTGGCTGTGGTATGGAGAGCGTGACCCTGTTAGCCTGCGTGATGTCAGTAAAGAACATGTGTGAACAGCAATTTCAGAAGTCACACCTTAAAGCTACACATCAGCAAGGAGGTGAGCCACTGATGTTAATAACTTGTCTGGGGGGTGAGATGCTTCAGTGCAACAAGCACTGGAGGAAAAACACGCAAGAAAGCAGCAGTATCAGCAAAGTGGCAAGGTGACAGGTGTGAGCTGGAGGAAGACTGGTCCCTTGGCCTCAATTGGTGCACTGGGGTTATGCCTGCAGGTCCACAGCTTTTGCTGAGAAACGCTGAGAAGAGAGCTGTCCGAATCCTTGTTCAAATCAATGTTGAATTGCAGAGGTTGCTGCAGCAGTACGGGAAGTACCTGGGTCCTTCCCATACCCATGGTGGAAAACCTATGGCTAAGAGTGAGAAGGAAAGAGCAGAGGCTGATGATATGAGAGAGCAGCATGAGAGGCTTTGGAAGTTGGTTTGAACCTGGCCTCCGTGTCAGAAAGGTTGTGTAAACATGGAAGTTCCTGCTATCCTCTTACTCTGGAACTGGGAGCCGGAGGATGACAGGGACAGCATGACTGTGAAGGCTGAGTTTCTCTTATGGGTAGGTTATCTGTACAATGATTTCCCTTATGTAAATGCCAAGCTAGGCTAGAGGGACAGGGCTGACATAAGGAATATGAAGAAAACATGCTTTATGCTGAAATTATTTTGTTAATTATTGCAATTCTAAGCCAGTCCTAAGAATTTAAAAATAACACTCTCAAAGTTCAGCTTTAAGTGCCCCTATATGATGTCCACTGTTTTAAGACAACAAATAATTTCTGGATCTTGGCTTCTAAAGGGCACCATCAGCACAAACTTTTTTCCAGAAACATTCTCTGTTTTTAACCCCTGGGATCGTCTGGGAAGCTCTGATATTATCTGCTTTTCCGTAATTCACGGGGAACCATCACTGAGAACCGAGAGATGGCATGCTATGGGGTAGGAAAGGCATATTCTAGAGGCCAGAGCAAAGATATTTTCCTGGAAGATGTACTCTAGGTTCCACCTTCCCACACCATGTGTAACACACAGCCTCCTCCTGCCCAGGCTAGGAGCAGGGAGCCAGGACTCAGGCAGCTAGTCAGCAGCAACCCAGCAACAGACCCTGACTCAGAGTGTGAGCAACTTTGCTCTTCCTGTGGATATTTCCTTGAAAGGAGTGACTTGGCCTTAGGCATAGGAGCCAAAAAGCAACACCAAGAAATAATTTGTATACAAGAATTGCTTGCTTTCCTTTTGCACTTTATTTGGGGTTGAGTTGTTTTTTGTTTGTTTGTTTGTTTGTTTTTAAGGATGATCCTAAGTGTTTCACATGCTCATCTTCTGATATTTAGCAGCTTTTAATGTGAGAAAGGCAAATGGGAAAACTAATACTCATAGTTTCCGAATTGTAAGATAGTTTTCAGAGGAACTGAATGTCTTTTTTTCTGTGTTATTGTCAAGAAGTCTTTGGGGCCTTGAAACCAAAATCTCTTTTCCTAATTTCTAAAAAAAAATTGCCTTCATTGTGAATTTTTGATCTAAGCACAGAATCTGAAAGGTGTTTTGGACTCCCATTTGAGATGATTTGTGACTTAAGCAAGAACTTTAATATCAACTCTTCCCTAGTTTTCCCATCTGTGAATTACTGTTTTTCTTCCAGCAGAGCTTTACAAGCATCAAGCAAAAAAGCCTTGGAGAAGTATACTGTTATACAACTGCTAATCATTACTATTCTTCTATTGTATTTGGTGATGTAAAAAAGTCCTAGCCAGATGCCTTAAAATCTGAGGAAATATCTGCAAGGCATCTTTGTGGTAACACATGGGTGCAGATTCCATTCATCATTTCCTTGACAGTTTAACTAACTTACTCCCAAGCCAAAAAAGATCACTGAAAGTCCTTCCAGAAATATTAGCAGAAAGACAGGAGCAAGTCACTAAAAGCTCCAGCAGCCTGTATAATTGGAAATACCAAGGCTTGTGGACTATCAGGAAGGGGTCTGCAGAAGGTAATCAAAAAATGCTAGCTTGCTATGCATAGGCTTAAATTCTATACAAAGGGATTTACACCTCCAGTGGGGAGAAAAAAAAAAGAAAGAAAAGTTTAGAGCTCTGCACATTGTACACAGTTGGAACCACTCATCCAGAAACTCTGGCTTGAACTTTCCTTAGTACCTGTGGGATTTAGAGCAAATCCTAGTTAACTTCAGTAGAACTGGGGCCCTCACATCGCTTAAATAATTGAAAGCTTGAGTCAGAATTGCCAGAAACCTGTTTTTCAAACTTTTAAAATTTGCAGCACCTTAAAACATTGTTTGTTTTTTTTTTCCAGTGGAAGTGTCAGTTCCTGTATAGTGATTTAATACTGCAGAAAATAGGTTTACTTTTCTTAGTTACCCTCTGCAGACCCCTTAAAAACACCCTTTGAACACACAGATTGCAGGTTAAAAACTGTAACTTTGATATATCTCAATATATTTGTTTTCTCTAGAACCCTTTGGCTTGCCATCATTCAAACACTACAGAAAGGGCAGTGTCCAGTCCTCATGTCCAGGAAAAGCAGAATAACATCAACTTTAAATGTTTACTACGTAAAATTTTTATTTGAAATCAAATTTCATTGTTTTTTGAGATCTAGCTGACAATTTTTGAATGTTTCATGTTGGTAATGATATATTCCTGACGTTTTACTGATATAGTATGCCTTTTGTTGGTCCTCTATGCATTATAAAGCCAATATTAAAAACATTTTCAAGTTGAAATATGAGGAGGGGTGTGGCCCACTCCTCCTTCTTGTTTCCCTATGAGTCTCTTAGAAAACGTGGGTAAAAAATCTGTCCAGGACCACCAAAATATAATGTTAAAAATTATACAGTGACATATCCAAATGTGAGATCTGGATCCATGCTTACTTCTGGGATATATGCTGTTCTAGTAAATTTGAACTCATCTCTATTGAAGCCTACAAGAATAAGAACCTGAGGAGAACAGAAGTAACCAGGAACAGGCCATCAAACACAGCTCTAAATGTTGTATTAGTCTTGGTACCAGAAAGAGCAATGGTCATAAGCAATTTACTCTGTGTTTATAGTTTTTACCTTGGTATGTTGTTTGTCTTATAGTAAACTTCTTGATTCACTAATCAGCCACCCAGAGGAGCTTTCTGAGCCGTGACTGGGGAAAACATAAATGCATCCAGTTTTGAAATTATGTAGTGAAATGCTACTTTGCATATTATAGCTGCAAAATGATATATTAGCTAATGAAACACCACGACAAAGGCTTTGGATAGCACACTGAGCAGTCAAGGGCTACTGAGAAAAATATGAAGGAAAGATCCTTTGAGCTATGTGATGAAGGGAAGGAGTCCTGGACAAAGGCTGAAGATACTAGCTTCATTGAGGCCTGACAGGTAACAGGAGTCAATGGCTGCAGGTCTTCGGCGTTAGAAATCTGTACTCAGTATAGTCATAAGAGAAATAGTTTTCGTAGGACCACAAAGAACTGCGGATAAAAGAGATACTGATCTATTTGATGCAAAGAGACAGAACTCCAGAAGAAATCTCATCAAAATTGCAGTGTATCCCAACTGGACATAACAGGAACAGAACATCACAGGTAAAGAGTTGTCACTCTACCACACCAGGGCTACTGTCACCATCCCTACACTCTGCGTAACACCTGATACCTAGACAGTAACAGAGTTTTAGGGACTTGCAAAAGCAGCACACTGTTACAGAGTGGCACACAGGGGCTGGCAAACAAGTCAGAGGCATTGTTTAGCTATTTAATTTAAACAACATCCCACTTGGAGCGAGCAGAGTGCTCAAAAGAATTTGAGGTTCTTCTGTGTTTTGGGACAGCTTTCTACCTCAGCCCTAAACTTACTAGGGATTGGTCATGATTGACCTATCTGTTTGTCTAATGGTTTGGGTCATTTTGTTTCTTCTGGTTTGGTTTCTCTAAAAAAAGCTTTAACTGAGAATATTACTAATTGGAGTGTCTGCAGTGTTCCTTATCGGGTTTGGCAGGCAGAAAGAGAAACCTGCATATATATTTTGGCATTGGAAAGAAGTTGTTAATTGTTCCAGTTGGGAAAAACAGACTTCTACAAGGCTAAATATGCAAGGATGTTAATAATATGAAGGATGAACTTTCAATTCTGAATTAAAAACACCTCGAAGTAAGGAAAACAAAGTTGCTACCTCTTACAAAATTCTTGGTAGTCTACATGAAGTCAGCTTAACTTCCTCAGATGAGATCTGCCCTTTCATTTGCACCAATTTAGTCAGTTTTTCAAGTGATTGAATTTATCTAGTCCGCAGCTGTGCTGAGGTGTTCACAGCTGAAATGAGGCAATCGAAGCACAACTACTGGAA
Source organism: Clamator glandarius (assembly GCA_033459285.1). Taxonomy (NCBI): domain Eukaryota; kingdom Metazoa; phylum Chordata; class Aves; order Cuculiformes; family Cuculidae; genus Clamator; species Clamator glandarius. The sequence goes on along the minus strand of JAUNZM010000660.1, from coordinate 1,087,000 downwards.
ACGGTCATATGAGCATTTCTATCATCTGCTCATTTGTTTAAGTGGTTAGTTCCATGGCTTAGTTCGAATAGCCTTTCATGGCCAGTAAATTGAGGGAAATCTTGGAAACCTGCAGCCAACATGGCAGCCTTTAGGGCAAATTTGCTTTTAAAGCTTTGGGGATTGGTTATGTGGTAGTATAGGATAACTGTGACTGAGCACAAACATTCAATAAATGATTAAAAGATCATTTATATTCTGAAAAGGCATGTCTTAAGTACCAGGAAATGCCATAGCTGCATGGTCACTGAGACTTTTATCTGGTCCCTTGTTCACAGCCACTCCAAACACATCTTTACTTGCATGACTGTATTTTTTTAATGTAGAAAAGTGGTGCCCTCATTACATAAACGTGACTAAACTGATCTCTATTGCACACCCATTCTCTGTGTACTAAGGGTCACAAGGACAGAAATAATAAGATATTACTCTACTGGAACTTGCTATATGCATAAAGAACAAGAAGTAAGATTATATATAGAGAGAACTGTATCTTTCTGAATTTCAAATACCTATTTTTAACCTGGATTAGCATTTCCCCTGCCAATCCAAGCATAGTTAACAGAGCAACATGCAGCTGTCCAGAATGATCATCAGCAGAAAGGGGATCCTCTCTTCCGCTGAAGTATTTCTGCTATTTAGGCTATATGGAATGCCTAGAATGACTATGAACTTGCCACTGGAAAGGCATGACACATGTTGGAGACAGGTTTTGCAGATATTTACTGACAACAGAAAACCAGTGGACCCCTGATTTCCTCTCCAGACAGTGGTACACTTTAATGGGTGCGATCTTCTGCCTGTCTGTTTGAAGCATGGTATTTCCTGCCTCTTCTTTTTAATTCTTGGGATGCCGCTCACCAGTGTGCTGCCTGTGCATTCACCCACCATCTCAGGTGCATTTTGCAAACCACTCAGGCTTCCCAGAGGCCACAGCTACAATTAGCAGTTAAATTAAAGGTGGGCTTGGTATACCTACAGGAATGGAAATGATGTGTGCAATACGTACATACGCCTAGTCCTGTCTCTTCGCCGCTGCAGTTCTTACACAGCTAGCTGTCTTTCTCCTCCACTTAGTCAGTGCAGGCATAGCCACCCACCCCAGGATAATGACATTCATCCCTACAGACGCTTTCTTAACTTCTCATCTGGTCTCAGCATCTTTTTGTCTCCCCAGATCTCAGCCTCTTTCACAGCCAAACTCCAGTCCCGTGTCATGTTGTGCTCAGCTTCCCTCTTGGTACGCCAGGCACTCAGTCCAACCTCTGTAAGCCTCAAGTCTCTGTCCTCTGCTTCAGGTATTGTACCACAGTCTAATCTCCTTCTCTTGTTCCCCATATTGCTTCTTGCACTTCTGTACAGTCATAGTAGCTTCCTTCTTCATGTAGCGTGTTCAGGATGAGGGAAATCCTGGGAGAGCAGGAGTGACTGCTCTTTGCTTCTGTGCTCCAATTCATGGGCTAGAGGAGCCAGAACTGAAACTGAAGTCAGAATCCTGCTTACCCCTAGGATGCCAGGTATGTAGTGCAAGTGAGTTTTAGCAAGTCTTTAAAAAATTAAGCTATGAAGTTTTATTGATGTTCAGATTTACAGTCACTGGTGTGCTGATCTGACAGTGTGAGGAACCTTGCCTCCTCTTCCTGAGGGTCTGCTGCAACCATTTATCTGTCACTGGTACTTGTATCCCTTCTACCTACCTCTGGTCACTGGCAGAAAACTAATCCAGCCACTTTCTTTGGGACCAGTGATCTCGATTAGGGAAACTCACAGAGGGGCCTGATGAGCGTGAGTAGTGACTCATGGAGGGGGTTAAGACAACCTATCCAAGAGAAGGAGAAGGGCTGAGACCTCCCTGAACATTCTTAGCTGCTCAGAGAAATGCAGTCTCTGGATCTGGTCAGATGGTGCTGCCTGCAGTTTTCCAAAGCCTTATAATGCAGTTAAAATTGGGCAGGCTTTCACGAAGGCAAATTTTATGTCCCTTTTTCAAAAGGCAAGGGTGTTAAAATTTCTCTGAGAAAGATTACCAGAATATTTTGACGAGGCAAAATATCCATCTAGTCTTGATCTTATTGATTAGAGATAAGAGAGACTTCTGACTAAAAGTCTCCTATATTATTCAAGTTTAAATAAATATTCGGCAAGGAAATTTTAGCTAAAATATCTAATGTTTGGTAAATGTTCTTAAGCAATCTTAACAACAGAGCTGCCAACCCTGCCTACAAGGAGTGGCTTGCACCCTTTTGGCAGAAAGATCTAAGATTGAATGGGTATAAGGCAAAGCTGAGAAAATGTTGTTTCCTATTTCCCAATGAGTCATCAACAGGTTTTTGAAAACTTTGTAATAACAGCAATTTTTAGAACATGAGGTGCTTTTCTTCAAAAAGTACCATTATAATGAGGGAGGAGTGGAAACCATGTGCTTTTCATCTGCAGAGAATACAAAGAGACTATGTAATGTAAAGCAGACCTTAAAAGAGACAAATAAGCACGTTAAAGAAAAATGCTAGTAGAATGAATCTGGAGAAAAATGTTTCAAGTGCACATTGACATCTTCTCATATCATCTGAAGTATACGAGCTAGGCAGAGAAAATTACACCAGGAGTCATGACAGAGCTGGTAGATAGGCTCACATACCCAGGACTGACAAACAAGTTTTGTGCAAATCTCTTTCATACTATTTTGCTTGTCTTTTGATAAATATTTAAAAAGAGATTTGTCTTAGCAGGGTGACTTTAATATGAGAAAATGCAAAGGGCAGGATTTTTATGTTCATACATTTGAAAAACATTTACAAACTGTTTCGATTTGGTTTATTTTATACTGTTTGCAACCAGCACACATACAAATTCCCGCACAGAGTCTTCGCCACGTGACACTACTCTGGTTACAAGCCACTCACCACTCCTCTGAATGATTAGGGTAGATATCTTTATGGTCTTCCATTTCTCTGTTTTTCTCCTACTGCCTCTTCCACCATGCAGAATCCTGGAAACATGATAGCTGAGGCACCACCCCACTGGTGGAAAGTTCATGGAAACCATCAGTCAGAACTAGTTGCCTTTAGTAACCAACAACAAATCTGCCTGAGTCAGTCACAGGGATGGAGAGTACGTGGTTATTGCTATGTCGATGTTCAGCTGAGAATTCCTGGCATCAGGAAGATTTAACTTGTAGGAGCTTCCAGAAGAAAAGTAAGTATTAAGTAATGTCTGTAGGGTGTGATCGGAGTCTCCTCCAGCTTGTCTGCATCTCTGTCACTGTCACTAGAGAAGAAGAGACTCTAAGCCAGTTTGGAAACAAAGGACTGGGTGATCCTCATTTAAAGTGCCCCTCTCTGTTCGATGGGGGGGGGAAGGCATGATAAAAATGCCACTAGGCAGCCTGTCTTGCAAGGTTTCTTCTGGCTGAAAATCTGTAGGAGTGGAAATGTCACAGCCAGCCTTCCTAATAGTTTGAATTATTGTATATTTCAATTCCATTATTGCTGACTTGTTACATAAGACCTTAAACACCTTGACAGGGGAATATATATTTATAGTATAAGTATAGACATCTTTATATTTGTATCTAGGGACTTTATCTGACACTTGTTTCCTGTATGAGGTAGTCCTTGATGTGTGTGCAATACCATCTCCAGCCTCACCTAAGATCACCCTCTGTCCCTTCACACCACAGTAAAATGAGATGCACAAGCTACAAGCACTGGAATGCACACAGATAGGCATTCATCGTTAAGTCTTGTCTATGGACCAGTTGCTGCTTCCCATAGAGAGGATCTAAAAAATGTGTGCCAGTCCCTGATGCTGGATGTCAGCAGAGGGATTATGGATTCTGATCCTCACAGCCCAAAATGTTTTCCTAGGTCAGGGCAGTGTGGACTTCAGCAGCTGCCCCTGTGCTGACACCTATGTTGCCCTTGGGAACTGGGGGTAGAGAGGAAAAGAATGGAAAACATGGACATACACTTCAAAATCATCTCAGGTTTCAAGGAGGAAAAAAGCTGAAGAGGATGATTCTCCTTTATTCCTTTTCTCCCAAGTGCCAGATGTGGGGAAGGAGCCTGTTGTAGTTTTGGAGGGAGGTAGAGCTCTGTTGTTACACAGATCCCAGTATCTCTGGTCAGTATAACTCATGCTTCCTTTGGGGAAGTTCAGCAATTTCAACACCATCTTCAGGATTTTCCAGCACAGTCTACCAGCTAGTTATTCAGCTTGTTCTCCCAGTGCTCTTTTGAAAGAATCACAGCATTTTCAAAGAAGTCAGAGGTCATCACTGGTTTGGCTTGACATTTACGCTTGAATTTTTTATCAGGAGATGGGGGAATGGCATTCACTACTGGTAAACCTGAAGGCAGTGGAGTCTTTTTTCCCCTTGAAGAGTTTTAGAGCTCACTTTCTCACCCTTATTCACAATCTAAAAATAACTATCTTTTTCATCAATTCATTAGCAAAAACACATTGCAATACATCACACCTTGCTATTGAATTTCTTACCAATATAAACACTGTTGCAGAATAACTGCCTGACCACTTCTGCAGGCCAATAAAATTCCAGAGGATAAATTCATTCTATTGATAGAGCAATTAATTTTTAACTTCCTCCTCTTCTTCTTACACCTGTCTGAAAGGTACAGGAATGCCTGAAGCCAGAGAAACTGCCTGCTGAGAAAGGGTCTGCTACTTGAGCATCTGGTCTACCATTTGGCAGGCTTGGGCATCAACATCCTTCGTGAATGTAGCGGGTTCTGCAGAGCCAAAAGTAGAAAGGCTAAAATAAAATACCTAGTTTTGCATTCTTTGGTCTTCCTGGTAATAGTATGGAGAGTTTTTATTGTTATATAGATTCACTGCGAAGTATACACAGTGGATTTTCCAGCAGATAAAGGGTGAAATAATAAAAAATATTATTCTTAATTAACACTAAGTGAACATTTTGAGGCTCAGAATCTCACTCTGCTGGGCTAAGTGAGAAGGCATTCCTTGCCTTGAAGAGTTTAAAACCTAAAGAGACCAGAGAGTCATCAACGTCAGGGACATCCCTCTTCTGACAAACAGAAACTAGACCTGCATATCACCCCTTTTCCCAGAGATTCCTTTAATAAGAAGACAAGCTTTCCTTATTAGAAGTATTGTACACATGACCTGTTCTTTTGCAAGTGCATTCCTTAATGTGCCAATTGAAATAAATGTTACCTTCAGACCTTTTGGTTTATTTAGAGTCCTGAAGTACATCAGCATACACGCGGTAATAACCGATAAGGGAATAAAGTTCTAAACAATCCTAATTTGTATTATGCTGGGTGCATCAAAAAGCTTCTTTTCCATAATCCGCTTACTGCCTTTGTAATCCTCACACAAGACCTCTGAAAATCTCCCTAGAGTATAAAGACAGAAATGAATCAAATAGGGAGAGGGGAAAGGGAATCACATCTAATAATTGAGGAAAATCTCCTTTGAGCAAAGGCTAATTTATAAGCACAAGAACTTTTGTTTGGTTCTGTGTAATGGCTCCAAATATGGCGAGAATGGAGAAAAAACAGCTGTGTCTAGCAAATCTAGGCCATAGATCTAGCATCTAGACCTGGAATGTTCAATATTATGGACCTAGGAAAAACCTGAGCCTAGGATGGAGGGAAATTGTAAAAAGTATACAAGGAAGCAGATATGCTATATGGTTCAGAAAATAACAATTTAACATTTGGTTGCCCTAATACTGAGAACTCATCTCTTTCCAGCACAAGTGAACAAGGCTTTATTTCATATGGAAGAACTTTGTCCCTAAAATACAACCTATCCATGGGGATAGTCCTCTATCTGTGCCATGGCATCTAGGCAAATTCAGTTATTTCAGCTCTGTTTTTACCAGAGTTTTGAGCTGAAAGTGAAGAGAGACCAATAAATCTCTTTGAATTGAAGATTTCATGTTTTGAACAGTCCAGTTTCAGTGCTGGCTTCTCCCACATTTCTGCATGCCATGCAGTCCTTGGGACAGAGAACAGTCCTGCTATCCCTCTGACTGACAGTGTTCTAGACAAATATCTAATGTGAGAAAAATGCTAGACTTAAAGGGAGTACAGATCCAGACCTGTGGCCTGTATTCAGATAGGTTTAAATACATTCTGAATTTATTTGCCTTTCTTTTGGGGCTCCCATATTACTTTCTGGTATTTTCTGTATAAGTATGCATTAATAAGCATTTGTGCTGGGCTTCACATATGGAGAGTCCAGCATGTTGTAGAGATGCTGAAGGCTCTGCACATCCATTGCACAGAAGGTCTATGCATGCATGGTACTTGTGATGCAATCACGATATGTGGGACCCACCGAGAATGTGTAATATAGTGCATCTGTATGTGCATAGTGATCATCTATGCAGCTTAGACTGGACAGAAATGCTGTTGATTCAATTCCCAGGAAAGTAACGAGATCCTAGCTATATGTCAGAGCTCCCTTTTCAAGTTATGAGATAGATTTTCTGGCTAGAAAATCCAGCCACATCCAGGAAAGGCATATGTATGGTAGTCCTACTCAAATCATATGGTGAGTTGCCATGGTGGGAAAACGATGCAAATAAAAGGGGTTTGGGCTGACATGCATCTGTGTGCACAGACATGCTCAGTGCAATAAAATGCCTGGCTACATTCCTTGCTCAGTATGATTGCTCATAGTAGCAAAACCACACCCAGCAGGAATGGAAGAAGGAAAACCAGCCACAAGAGAGAGACATTAGGCACAGAAGTGACTGAAGCAAGTCTAGGGAGAAGCAAGTTTTGTGAAGCATAATGCTCCTGGGCAGGCTCTGTGGACCCCGCTGACCTCACAGACCCTGCTGTAGATCCCTGGTAGCAGTGCTGGTGCTGCTTCCCCCTCCTCACAAGAGTTCACAAGTAAAAGCCAGGCAATAAGGCAGCTTTTTTTTTTTTTTGTGGTCTCCCTGAAAGCAGAACACAATTTCTTCAGCTTTGCAATTCAAAAATATTTTAATTCTATAATGATATTTATTTTTCAGGCTGTGAATTGGCCATAAATAGTTCTCTGCAAGAATTTTCTGTTGGGACTGTGGTATTTATTAGAGACAACTCAGCTAAACCACCTCAGGCTAGACTGCAGCCCTTTCATTTGTTCTCTGTTCCTAGCAAAAAGGAGGCTGGGAGGACCTTAGAGTATCCCCCCACCTGAAAGCACAACACAGGCTTTCCAGGCTGCTTCCTCGCCACATCAGCAGCATGGAAGGGCTGGGAGAAAGAGAGAGAATGATCTGGGCCCAATGCAGACCAGAAACCTGTTACCCAGAAAAGCTGGTAGCGGCCAGGCAAGAGTGCCATCAATCAGAGCAGCTTCTTGTACTTACAGATAGATATACTCTGTGGTGCATATTCATGGATAAGCTTCAGTAACTTAGGAGCACATGCCAACGGAGATCATCATACCACACAAACCATGAATAAATGCATAAAGTCATGAGGGTCACTGCTTCAAGTAGCCCTATTTACAGACATCTAAAAATAGGAGTGACTAAAACAAACCATCTTGAGTTAATACAGTGTCTGGAGTTGTCCTGAACCCTCTGTGGTTGAAACAGTTCTCAGCTCTTGAAAGTTAGTGGTCAGACACTTCTTTAGGTTATTTAAAGTTAATAACGTTATTTATCCTCAAAGAAGGCCTACTTAATTCTGAGATGATTTTGCTGTACAGCCATTTTGACACCTACATGTACTAACTAATCTTTATGCAGTCCCACCAGTGAGATCTATGGAGTGGGAGCACTCTTTAGTTACATAAATTATTCCCTGAGCTTTGATGTGGAATAAAAGTTACCACTTTTCACATTAAGAAAGCACAAATCACAGTATAAATCAAGGTGAATATGCTGTCTCTGATTTGAGTTTCCCATGTACTTTATTAGTTTAAGCTTTTACAGTGAACATAGCCTCACAAAAGAAGCCATGACACAGAGGCAATAAAAACAGCTAAAACGTTTGTCTCCGTGGATCAAATCCTAAGCCACTTTGCTGGTGGGTGTTGGCTTGAAGACTTGTGCATCCAGCTTCTTGGATAGGAAAATACTTCTGGAGGCAAAGCAGCCCAAGTGTCAACCCATCTACCAACGAGATTGTCATTTTTTGTTACTTGGAGAAAATATATAACCATGATCAATGCATAACAATTAGCTAGTGTGTCTACTGCTAGTTAAAAATAAATCCCATTCTATCTTTCTGTCTCATTGAAGAACTTTCTAAAATTCTTGTACTACAAAAGGATGACTGAAATGGGATGCAGTGTGTTCCTATTTTTAGCTTTATAGCTATGCTTGCCAATCTTTGAAGTGCATTGATACGAAACATAAACAGCTGGAACTTCAGTCAGCAAAATGGGAAAGATAGGTGGCGTCTAGTCATTGAATTAAGAAGCTTCATTGCAGCCCATAATCACTGATTGGATATTATCTAATGGCAGAAGAAGAGATATTGTTAACATCTGAAGGTTTCAATTTCAAGTATTTTTAGGAGATGCATCAATTGAAGCAGTGATTAGACAGAAGTGGACCAAAGTCATCAGTTGATTGCTTTTAGACATTACAATCTTATTTTAAAATGAATGAAAAGAAGTCTATAAATGTGTTCAGCTGTAATTTTAGTCTGCTCGTCTGTTATGATCTTATTCTGTTTTGCAAACATCAAAGGGAACCGATTTATGTCAAATGACCGACACACTTTTCTCCTCCACATGAATAATTCCTGTAACTGATTTATACTGAGAAATACCTTTTATTTCTGTTATGTCCCTAGTCACAGTTTAGAGCAATTAGCTGCATTTAGAATACTCCAGATTATTTTCTATTCTTCTGACAGGTCAAGGAAAGTAGCCTAGTAAGAACTGTTTTGAAAGAGACATAATGAACATGTCCAAAACAGTGTATAAAGCTGAGTTCAAGCGCTTCAGTTCCGAGGTCTTTGTTTTAGTAGGAAATGATGATTGAGACTAATGGCTATACACATTCATCAAAATAGGTATTTTCTAGACTTCCCTATTCAAACAACTCTGACAGTGTTTCCAGTTAGCATCCCCAAGGCTTAACAGCAGATGTTTGTTTGATGGGCTCTGATTTCCACTGTGTTTTGGAAAGTCCATTTGGAAATAATAGCTCTGGTACAAACCACAGCAAGTAGAGGCAACATTATCAGAATCATTTACCCCGGGCAATCCAAATTAAATCCCTGGGGGGAAGAACACTTAACCACCATGTCCATTAAAACTATTTTGGGAAAGTGCTATGAAATGGGTTTGTGTTCTGAAGATACCTTTGCCACTCCTTCCCAACACTGCTGATAGGTTTCAAGTGCTGCTGGGTGTCCAAACACGCAAACGCTATGTGTTCTTAATGCTGTGTAGTTGTAGCCGCTGCTGTGGTATTTAATTTGGTAGGGCTACTTTTCTGTAGTCCTTGGAATAGGAAAACAGTTTAAAACATGTTTATGTTTGTTTGTTAAAACAGCTCCTGTTTCCTTCCTCTTTTCAGAGCCTTCACTGTGCCTGAGACAGAAACTAATAAAAATGGTATTTAAATGAGGATTTAATAAGCAAGGGCCTAGTGTGGTTTCTTTGACCATTATGAATAAGACATTTTAGGGACCATCAACTCTCCACTTCATTTAATGTCTGAGTTAGTGGCTCACACAAAATAGTGATTTGACCTTGACATAGTCCAGTTTAATCTTGTTTGTTTAAGAGGGAAGAAAATGGTTCAGTGTGGGTCCTGAATGTACTTTCGACACAAATTGACCTTGTCTCCACCTCTGTGACCAATCTGACCTGCAAAAGTCAGGATGCTGTGAGTTGGACTATGACTTCAGCATAACTGTACAATCAAGAAAGAGTTGATTTGTAGCAGTATTTGGCTCTTATATGCTGTCTTTCAGCCAAAGCATTTTTCCGTGATGTGTAAGATGCAATAAGTCTAGTCAAAGATTCTTTTTCTTATTATCATTTTTTTCACAGAACTAAAATAAGATTTTAGGGAAGAAAAGTAGTTCTCATTTTTGTCTTGGCCTTCATTGAAAAGCTTTGTATTTTCACTTCTAAAATGAGAAGAAAAAAAAAAAAGCTGGGTTGTGTCATGTTTTATTGCAAACAGCCAAAACATTTATACAAAGATGGGAATGTTCTTGCAAACAGCATCTGTTCTACCCAAGGCTTCTTTTTGGCTTCATAAGCTTTCAGGCAGATCTAATTCTTATCTCTATCATATCAATAAGGCATCTGAGGCTCAGACAAATGAAGTAATTTGCCCTGGGTGCCCTTGTAGGCTGGTGGCCCAGAAGAGTCCTGGTCCCTGCCATCCACCCTCATGACAGCCTGTTCCCCATTCGCAGCCCTCCACAGGAAGAAAGACATTCATCTGTGCTCCCAAGATAGCTCCAATATTGAAAACTGTCTTTATTCTCAGAATAGAGAACTGAACTGATAATAGTGTATCTGTTGATAAATGCTGACATTATTTGGATTTAAGCATCCTCTGGAAAGGTTCTGATGCAGACTGAGGCATTGCGACTGTAAGGACTATTATTTAGGGTCATATGTCTTTCTTCTGCTGCTGTCTACTGAATACTTCTTTTAAGATGGGATACAAAGGAGTGGGAAATGTGAATGATGTTACTGAAGCCTACTCTCATCAGGTAAATGGCACTCAGCAATCAGAACCTTTGTTACACTAATTGTTACTGGACATTTTAAACCGTGATTAGGCTTAATTGGAATACATCATGCTTTGATACTTGTGTAAACACTACACCCTGTCTGTGTATTGTATAAATTTCTGCATTGCGGACACCAGGAAAGGTCTATTTTCCAAGCAATTTGCTGCTTCTTTACCTATCACAGATATTCCATAGAAGTGTATTTTATTCTTTGATATGATTTATTGCTGTGGCTTCCTCAACCTCATTTGAATCAGGATTTAAATAATTGGATTTCTGATATTTTCTTCCTATTTTTACTGCTAATATATGCAAACAGCTTTTGTAGGACATCAGGCCTGTTATAGCTAGAAAAGAACATATTTTGACAGTAATACTGTCCAATTTAGAAAATAGTGTTAATTTACTAGAAATACAGTTCTTGGATTGTCACTGATTAGTGAATGCATCCAGGGAAAGGTGAGTGCTTTAATGAACTGAGTCAGTAGTTCTTAATGCGTATGTTTTTAGTGTTACTTGCCAGCACGCTGTGTTGGCTCCTTATTATATATAATACAATATATACAAGGTAATATCATAGAATCATAGACTCATAGAATAACCAGGTTGGAAGAGATCCACTGGGTCATCTAGTCCAACCATTCCCATCAAACACTGAACCATGCCCCTTAGCACCTCAATGTTTTTAATGTTTTTCCCTGATGAATATCAACTGAAGACTTTTCTATCTGTTTGATTGGTAACCAGTATATATTTTTTCTCCAGGTTACAAGGCTTGTTATTTCCATCTCCATGACTTATTGAAGAACTAAGTGAAGTAAAGCTCCAAGTGTCTGTACCATGTTCAAATGGCATGGATGAGTTTCACTAAAGATTGCAAGGATAAGTTTAATTTGACATTGAAGAGATCAGTGAGAGACTAAGTAGCACAGCAGAAAATGTATTGCATGGAATAGCATGAGTATATGGAAGTCACAAATGGATGTTCTTCACTGAGGTCTGATGCTGTAATTACCTGATGAGGTGGGACCAGATTCCATCAAGCGGCTGGCTCCCAGCAAAGGAGGCACAGGTCAGGGTGCCCTCTTTGAGCATGAGCAGGAGTGTCTGGCTTGCAACAGTCACCTCTGCTAGAAAATACCAAGCTATTTTCAGTTACTTGTGCCTAAATCCCTTGGCTCCTTCAGAGGTCTGTTCAGGTTATCTTCCCAAGGATGACTTGTTTAGTCAGCTCTAAAGTTTGGGTGTGTTTCCTTCTGGCTTAAGAAATATTTTTGCAAGTATCCAGAAGCTATATTTTTCTTCTGTGTTTTCTTGGCTTGTTGAAAGTAAATGGAGAAAGGAAAAGGAAAAAGAAGAAGCGGCAACCTAGTAATTCTGGACGTGTATTGAGAGACTGTAATCTGGACTGTAGTCGTCCATCCTCCCTGTGCTCCCTGGCAACATGTTATTGAATTAACACACTGTATGTATCCAGTTCATATAACAAATAATGAGGTCTCATGCTGAATTCATAATCACAGAGAAGCCTCCAGGTTGTTCCCAGTACCAATATACTTTATGCAGGGTAATGTTCTATAGTGTAATTGTACATCATAGACCTTCCCTGTAGATCATATTGCTTGGCTCTTCTCTATTTTCTTTAAAAATACATACTGTAGATTTATGTTCTTGTAGCATAAAAGACACTCCTCCCTGGGCCTTTTAAATGCAAGAGCTGGAAATGAACACTGGTGTAAGAGACACAAAACCATCAACAATATTTTTCCTGTCCCCTTGGCTCTCCCTGTCACAATGGCTGGATCTTTGGCTTTTTTTTTGGAGGCTTTTGCAGCAACAGTCCTTGGGGAACCATGAGCCTGCCTTAAGGGAGCACTTGGATGGCACGGAAAATCAAGGAGCTTGTGCATCCTCTCAGACTCTAGGCTCAATCTGCAGCTGATTCAGCAAGGAGAGGCTGGACAAGAACAGGGAATGTGGTCTGTGATCCTTGAGCAATGCTGGCTGTATTCTAGAGTTAAATGGGGTGGTGGATATACTTTAGTAATTGTGCTGATGCATGGACATGACAAGAAAGTGAAGTTTGAGGAAAGTAAACAGTGGCAAGATTTTTCAGGTGAGAATAATCAGGAAAGCATGGTAAAAATATGATAAGCTGGACTCTGTTGGGTTTTTGGTGGGTTTTTTTTTTTGTGTGATGATAGATCATCTGGTCAATATGATCACCTCTTTTGGAAGGCATTTATAATGATCAGTGTCAATATTTATGACAAAATAAAGCACTCAAAAATTTATTCATAATCACTGAGGCTATTTTTCACTTAGCATTAATGCACTTAGTACAGAATACCATCAGATATGTTAGCCAAGAATAAGCTCAGGCCCCACTGTAGGGCTAAGGATGTTTAATGTATCTTGACAGTCATTAAGTAGTTAGTAAAAGGCTGGCAGTGAATTCATTACTCTCCTTATGAATCAATTCTTATTTATAGCAAACTATCAAAAATTCCACATTATAATATGGAGATTGAGATCATACATAATGGTTCTTTCACCAGAGGCAGCCATGAAAGGACCAGTGAGACTAGAACAAATTACAGTTAATGATAGACTCTTTCTCAGAGAATTAAACACTTTAATTGGTCAATCAAGTTGGGCATTTGAAAAGGAAGACTTGCAATTATGTGAAAACCTGTCTACTGTACTTTGGCAGCTTTATGGACCTCTGGCAATTTTTCATCAGGATTTAGATTTGTCATCATGTTCTGATCCTCATAGCTACGCTTATTCAAGAATACAAGCCACATCATCACCTCTTGGGTTTTGGGGTTCCTTCAAAGGAATGGAGTTGGTAGATCAAGATTTTGACACTGATACGCTGCTGTCTTGGGGTGTAATCCATTCATGGCATTTATGTATCAGCTAAAGGGTCCTTTGAAAGCTTAACTGAGATGGGATACCCTGACCTTTCTGCTTAAGGGTGAATTTAACCCTGTTTGCATACACGTGAGGCAGTGGCATCAGTTGCCTGTGAGTTGCTCATGCTTGCTGTAGCACTGAAGTCAGGGATATCAGGGTAGCAATACTCAGTGCTTGAAGATATAGACTTTGTTCCATATAGTTCTTTTTTCAGGTGAAAGTAGGCTTACGTCTAATTCACAAGAGCTGTGGCAGTGTACATCAACTGAAGACTCAGGTCTCTGCAACAAAATTCATTATGGTTGTTATTGTGGAAAACCTTTCTTCACCCTACCTTGGTTGTCCTCTAGTTCCAGTTAAACATCAAAATGACTCCATATAAGGTCTGCCTTGCAAGTTTAGTATATCATTTGTTCAGAGAAGAGTTTATCTGTTAATGAAAGTTTTACTAGCCTGCTGACTACATTGCCCCGGTTCTCTGTGGAAGCTCTGAGGTGCTAATGTCATGCGGCAACTGCTTTTAACAGTCTGCCTTACCTCACCTGTAACAAAGCACCATTGTGCAGGTTTCTGGGTGTCCCACGTGAATCGATGAGCTGGAGCAGCTGTTCTACATCAGAAAAAGCTCTGCCTTCTGTCCTCTAGAGAGTGTCATATTAGAAGTGAGGTACGATTTTGTTCAAAGTGAAAAAAGACTCTACCTTGCAGCGGAGGGCTTGAGTATTTTATAGAACATGATGTATTTTAGGTACAGCTAGTTCCTGCTAGCAATGGTTGTGTTACATTAGTGAAAGTTCATATTGCAGGCTTTGCACTGTGCTTTTTCAATGAGCTTAATAAATGAGCTTCTGAAGTGCTGGGGAAGAGATGGCCTTTCCCCATATGGGAAATAAGAGCAAGAGCGGATCGCTTTGGGGATACCACAGAAGTGTCTGAGCTGAGTTAAGCAGTGTCTTAGCCTGAGCTGGGGCAACAGACCATGTGTGTGAAGGCTGCAGCAAGCTGATGCAACAGAGGATAAAACTTCTGAGTTTGAATAGTTTAGCTGTTAGGAGAGAAAAAGGAGCTAGATCTTACATGCCATCAGTCAGAGAGACTTGTCACTGCAGGGCCTGGTCTGAGGTGCTGTGAAAGCAACAGCTGGTGGCTTGGTAGCTTAGCTTCACTAAGTTTTCCTCTAGGATTGATGAATGGTCACATATTCTCACTTTCTCCAGGCAAATGAATCCTTCATCCAGCACTCACCATTTAGAAGCTGAGACTGTTGCTGCTCCTGACAAAAAGCAGTTAACCATAGCAAGTGGCAAGAGGAGAAGTGCGATTAACAGCAACAACAAAGCCCCAGAAGAAATCATGTATCAAACCAGGTTCGTTCTCTGACGCCTTTTACAGAGGAAAAGCCACTTATCCTGATGAAAGTCACTGCTTTCCTCCCCTTAAGGAGAAATCACTTCTGCTAAGCAGAGCAATGATGAGGGCAGGCGCCCCCTGAATGAGGTGAGTGTGCACCTTGGGGTGCAGCGGGTTGGGCTGGGATTCATCCATGCAGCAAGTGCAGGTCCCAACTAGTGGGCATGGGGCCAGCCTTCTGTGCAGCTGCAGCATGGCTCCAGCCAGGCAGGGGAAATACCCCAAGTAAAAAGCAAATCTCAGGGAAAAAGGCAGACTGGGGGGCTTGTGGGGACTAAATGCTGTCCCTATACATGAGAAAAATCCCTGTCTCTTACTACGTAAAGCTGGATTTTGTGCATATACAGTGTGGAGGATCTCAGTGCTGCAGCTCTAGCAAGTGATGAAGAGGTAAGGCACCTGTCACTGCTCTTGGTGCAGGAGGAGGGAAACACGCAGAGGCTGAGGGCCTGAAGGGGACCCTCTGTACCGCTGGGTCTTGCCAAGGAAGAGCTCAAGCAGCAAAATATGCCCATTATGACACCTCAAAGTAGGTAAGAAATGAAGCTTCAGAAAAAGGCACAAGGGTTTCTTACACATGGCGTGCTCACAGAAAGCTGCTAATGGGCAAAACACCATCAAATATGGGATGTTCAGCCTCTTCTTGTGAGTGCTCAGCATCCTGGGTTTGATAATAGCCTTGATCATAAGTTACTGCTCACTGCCTTTGGAGTGGGGAGGGTCACATTGGTGAAGGTGGATCCTATTCTTTTTCGGCAGCTGGTGCTTACAGGAGATGCAGCACCTGTGTCTGGGGCTGGCTGGGGTTCAGGCACCAGCTTGTCAGTGCTGAAACAGAAGGCAAAACCCTGGCTAGCTAAATAACACCATTTCTGCTCTTACCCCAGATCTTGCACCAGCCATGGCAACCACTGCCCTTAAAAACCATCTAGCTGGCTGGCTGCCAGCAGAGCAAAGAGGACTCTGGGCCTTATTCATTCCTCCCTGACTGTATAGGCTCAGTCTTAGCTGCACGGCTATGCAAACAGGACCTAAGCCAGTATGAGGGCATTTTACCTTTAAAGGGATATTTTCCTGTTTGACTACTCCAAGTAGCAGTGAATTCTGCTGCCTCGTGGAGTGAGAGGCCATGGGCTGGGAGAGGGGTCAGCAGAGCTGTTGTGGGGCATGGGGACAGGGGAGGACACAAAGACAAATCTCTGAAAGCTGTTTTTGCTTTTATTTATTACCCTGGGAGTGTGAGAGTGTGGCTATTCCTCTTGAAGAAGGAATCTGCCTCCCCTGACCCTTTTGAGGTGCTGAATAGATCTGGAGCCTGCTTTTGCTGTGGGCACCAGCGAGCAGCAGCCTGGTGTTGCAAGCATTGGGCAGCAGGACTGTGCCACTGTGCTCCTCAGCAGTTTGCTGCCTCATGTAAATGTCTGCTTTGCTTGGGCCTTTAACTCTAGCTGGCAGCGCCTTTGGGAGCTGAGGTTTGCTAAGGTATAAAAGAATTTGTTGAAGTTCACTGCAGCTTATTCACTGAATGCATTACAAATATTATTAAATTAAACATAAATGCTTTTGAAATGCAAATACCATCCAAGGTTTTTCTCTCTTTTGCTTTGCTTAGACTTGCAGGATAGAGGGGCTGACTCATGGTAGGGTTCTCAGGAGTCTCCAAGCTTTTAGTGTTCTGGCATTTATTACCCATAACTAACACTTCTCAAGTTCAGATGACAAATTGGCCCTGCACCAGGGGAGCCCGTGTTTATTCAAAATACCCCAGCCTTGTTTATGATTGTGACAAATCCATACTCAAGGCTTGCTGCCAGATTGAAAGTCTGGATCCTGATCAGCAAACTTTGATGCGAATCAATTCAATATAACTTGCTATATTAGCAGATGAAGTGGAAATGATTGCCAGAGGGATGAAAAGCCAGCAGAGCTTCTGCTATCAGTTAAACAGAAATGCTGCCTTCACATGTACATTTGCATGCTTTTTGATGCACTAGACCTTCACCTTCTGTCCTTCCTCTATAAAGAGGCATATGTGACCTAACAACTCTGACTTTTTGGCTTTGCTTATTAGGAAGATACGTTACTAACATAACTTAGTATATGCTTGAGGAGTCCTTATTTTTCCCTCTGAAACATGAGTGCTTCTGTGGGCTTTAAAAAATATTATTTACTGAACTGCTCTATATCTCCATAATGTACAGGGACACCCACAAAATCATTCTGGTCTTAGCTTCATACTGTGTTAGAAAATGAAGGTGTATCCAGGTGAATTGTTTTCAGAGGTCTCACATGGCTTGGACTTCTCTTCCTCCCTGTGCTTGTCTCTCCTCATCACTTTTTGCTGTTTGTTTACTGTTCCTCCTGCCCAGTTGGGAGTGCTGCTCCACAGATGTCCTGTGCTATGCAATGGCCCTTGTAAAGAAAATGTTTATTGTCTTCTTCCTCCCCACTGTGGCAAGCAGGAATTTTGGCAGGTGATGTCTCCTGTCAGGAAGTCAACACAGGGCACAGGAATCTGCTATCTCAAAAAACTCACCAAACAATGCAATTTAACATGGAACTCATTTGATGTGAGTGACTACAATTGCTATTCATAGCTTAGTCTCACATTTGCATTGTTATCTAGGAATGAAATTGTCACATCTCTGTCCCGTGTAAGATTTGTGATTGCCTTGCAAGCTAGAAAGGCAATTTAGATTGAAGGGCCTGGTTAACAATGTACAAGATAATCAGTTTCACATGGCTGTTCTCAAAGATACTAAAGAAAGTATCAAGGAAATACAAATACTATGTGACATGATTAGTGTCACACAGAAGTATTTAGTATCAGTGTAGTGTCTTAGGTATCTACTTGGTAATTTTAAGTGTGTTTCTCTGGTTTAATTACATTTATACCTGTAAGAATACAAGATAATTATACTTGAATTTATTACAGGAAACTAGAGATTGTATGGTTTGTTAACAACAGACAAACAGAGTATAATTGGGAAAGAAAACATGGTTATTTGTGCAACATCTGAACACGTTTATTATTACTTCAGAGATCCAAGATTGTTGTGTGAGAGGCAAGTGTGAAGCATAGCGGCTTTAGCACCTGGTAATAGGAAAACAAAACACCAAGGAAAACATGGCAATGCAAAGCAACTTGGCAGTTCTCCAGGGCTGGAGGCAAAATCTTAAAAATGAGATTTTAGCAATGTAGCAATTTACTACCTCTTCTAATTGTGACTTTTTGTCTTTTCTGTGCTGGAATGCCAAGAAGCATTTTTACCTATTGTATATGCTGTAGGACCAGCTTGACTAAAAAGTATCTCCTGTGATTGTAGCAGACTGGCCTTTGATGACCTTAGCAGTTTAAACAGAGGGAGGTAAAGCTACTTACCTTGTTGTTTGGTTTGAGTTGAGGAAGATAATGCATTCTGATGGATAGGGCCCTGGGCAGAAAGTGAGAGGACTTATATATTATTCTTTGTCCAGCTCCTAAAGGTATTGCCCTTTGACTCCGGGAGACAGCTGCTATCTCTTTACTGAATTTTTGCCTAGCATACTGCCTCTCCAAACTCAGTGAAGTCTCCTAGACACTGGCAAAACTTTTAAAGGATAATAATCATACAGCAGAAACAATCCCCAGTCAGTGATGGGAGTGGTACTCTCAATTAATTGGCAGTAGCAGTGAACTATATACTTCAGGGCTGTATCCTTCAGACACCGATCAGGTGGATTTTGCTCTGGAGTCAAGGGGCATTTAGTCTGAGTGACACATGGGAAATTCAACTTAGCTCCTGTTGAGTCAACAGCACTAGTATGGTTCAAAATGTCAAAATGTCACTTATCTGACACTCTGACAATCACCTGAGCTGGAGAAACAGCAGTTTTGGCTTGGAGTTGCCTTGTACCTCTCTTGTGCGTTTGTAGGTAAATACAAAATTCTCTCAGCTTGGCTTTTTGTTCCTTGCATACTTATAAAAGGAGGAAAGAAAAAAAAAAAAGAAAATATAAAGAAAAGAGCAGAAGTGTCATGAAACTCATAAGCCTTCTCCTTGCCAACATGCCATGAATAGCTGCCTTCAGTTATTACTGTTTGCTCAAAGTCCTGGGACCTCAAAAACTTTGAGCAGGGTGAAATATGTAGTGTCAGCATAACCCCAGGCATTTCTAGACATCCTCAACTATATACCTTGGTGTTTGCATGTAAAAGCAGCAATTTGACTGCGATGGCACTGCCCAAGGTATAGATAATTATTTCCACAATAGCAATGTTTCATTTCACCCGGAAACCTTGTAAGAAAGCAATATATTTAAGCTTTCCAACAAGCCAACTAATAAATTCTACCAAAAGACAATAAGAGTGAGGTCATGAAAATAACAAATTTAGTTTGATATGAATACATTGTTACAAATAACAGAAATCAAGAATTCTGAATTTTTTTCCTGTAACCTCTTGAGTAGACTAGCCTTTCTGCTCAGCATTCTGACATATTGCTCATATGATATACAAGCAAAGGCATGAATAACTCCTTGACCAAGAAAAGGGCAAAGTAGGGAGCTGAATAGCATTTTCCAGCAGGTCAAGGGGCCTCTGCTCCATGCAGGGAGGGCGAGCGGAGAGTTGAGGATGACCTCAAAACCACTCGCTCCCTGTGCAGCAGGGCACAGAACCAATGGATCTGAGCTTTGTGAGCAGAGCAGAGGCAGTGATAGCAACAGATCCTGTCCTCAGTTGGGTGAACACCCAGGAGAAACAGGCTCACAAGTCATGTCTGAGGCCAATCCAAACAGCAATTCAAGAACAAGGCTAGAAACAAGTTCTCATACAACACAGCTCAGTGGAAGAAAAATTATGATTGTGTATTACAAAGCAGAGAGTGTTTTCCAAATGTGTTTGTAGAAAAGCGATGCTTTTTGAGAAAAATGTTTTATTTGTAAACATCTTTTCCTCTTCAGGAAAAAAGCAGCATAATAAGCACATAAGCAATCCCTACCTAGTGAATTTATTTGCCTCTGTAGTATCTTTAGCACCAGAATAATTAATTTGTTTAGGTATTCTATACAGCAATGAGCTATGTTATACAACATAATTGTCTTTTTGCAGTGTGTATTCAACCATGCCAGCGAAATTGGGAAAGATCTTGGGCCAGATTCTGTGGTCTGCAGGCTAATGTTTTACATAGCTTTTCTTTTTTTTTTTTAAAGTTTCCACTCATTAAAATTAAAAATAAACAAGCAGCAGTTTTTAATCTTCTTCAGTGACAGTGTGTGACTTGTTTAAACTCTGACTGTCTCTCCCGGCAAGAAGAGCTTGAATCTGGTGAGGGAGGATTCTTTAGAAGTTCTTGCTGAATCAAGCTTCAGCGTAATTACATTTCTTATCTGCTCGAAGTTTACTGTTATCTACCTGAGGCTACCACCCTGCAGCAAGTAGTTTGTTTGCCAGAAGTTGAGCCAAGAACTCAAAAGCCTCCTCCACAACTAGTCGCTTTCGTAAAATTGGCCCCCAGCACTGGTTTAAAAGAGAGGAGGAAAACAATGGCTTATAATCTATTCAGAGTGAAGAAGAGAGGACTGAGGGTCCTGATGCAAATCACTATTTTCCTCTCAGCCAAGGGAGTGCTTCCAACAGACTTGTTAAGTAACAAAGAAGGGAGAATCTAAGGATCTAAGCCTGTTTGCACTCCGTTGGCTTTTCTTTGTCCTTTCGTAAGGTCATATTGGTGTATTTCGAAAGAAGAACAAAACCTGCTGCTTTTCTGTCGCATCTGTTCTATAAATAATCACAGCTAACCTTCAGGCTAAGCAGACCTGTACTGGATATGCCGACTCCCTAAAGGTTTACAGAGGTCTGTTCTGGAAAGCTTCACTAGGTGAAATCCTGCTTTCACCGAGAGCAGGAGCACAGGCTCCAACAGGCACTAGAAGAAGCACGGATGCGGGACCTGGAGAGAGAACGTGTTCGTCCCGATGAGTTTTCCCCCTCACTACCACGACTGCTACTCCACAGGCACAAACTGGCGCATCTAAGAAACAAAACAACACCAGCCACTCAAATTTTCAATGCCTTCTCTACGCCCACCTCCCAGTGACAGGGATTTGTGCTTTCACAGCAGAACTTACAAGAGGTGATCCACTGTAAAAAGGCCAAACACCACCACCTCCCAAACATAAGCAAACCCAAATCAGTTTATTTGTTCTTATCTTCTCAACCATTAGGCACAAGAAATAATTTTTCAAGCGACTGAAATTACAGGATCAGGTACTGCAACTCTGAACGTCATCTGGAAGTTCAAAGACAAAATTGTTTACAGGTGAGAAAAAACCCGTGCACCTTCTTAATTATGCTGACATAGAGCTGACTTTCCTTCAAAAGCAGATTAGCATGGATTAACCCAACTGAACTGAATGGCCTCTAACGTGAGAGAACTGCAACAGTGGTGAAAGAGAGTGTTTAAGTAGCTACACTCCTAAATACAAATGTACAAGAAACTCTCCACAGTGCAAAATTTTGTACTAGCTGTAGTCTTTCTTACCATTTTTCTCAGCTGGATCTCTGCATATTTTTGCTGCAGACTGTCCCAAATTAAGCCCTTGTGCCTCATTACTGTACCAATCACAGCTGCTGGTGTTTCCTGGTAGAGACTCTAGTCTTTCTGGGTCTGGTTCTGTAGTCCATTTATGGTATGAAGCTGGTTACTTTTGAGGTTTCCCCTGTAAATATGTTAGGCCTTAGGTAAGTTTTGCGATAGAAGATTTTGAGTGATTTGACATGAATATGAAGTTGATCTTGCTTTGTACTTTAGGTAGTTACCTGTAGAAGTGTGTTTAGTGAATAGCTGCTAGCCACTGCCTGGTGTCAGGCTGCATTAGGTAACTTTGCTTCATCTTGCTTTTAATTTTGTTCTTTTGTGACTTGTCACAGCTCCTCTATATGCTTTGAGTAGAGGTGGCTCAAGACTTCTTTACGTTACATGAATAATAGAATTTAAATTTGTTTGGGGGGCAAGCGCTCTTCTTGTGGGAAGGAGGGAAAACTGGTAGTGCTGGTGGAGATGTTACTGTATAGATCTAGGCCTTTTTCTCCCACAGCATTACTCTAGGTAGCTCTTCAGAGTTCTTAAAGTGCTTAGAAAGCTATGGCTCCATTGGTTGCTGGCTGCCCTAGGCAACCATCTCTGCTCCTGTGTGAATTTAAGTAAGCTTTTTTTTACTCTGCGAATTGCTGTGTGAAAGGAAGAAAGGGAAACCTCTGTTCTGATGCTTCGACTTTCCTACCCTGTTAAGATGAGAATTTGAAGAACCTCGGCATTTTCTTCTCCACAGGAGTAGGTTGGTTTTGGGCATAACACCATTAATACATTGAGCAGCTCAATAGAAACTGACTTGTAGCACAAAATAACTGTTACTTGGGACCTAGTATCTACAGTGTTTGTATTCTGTGCTACTCCTAGTGTTATCCAGCAGACTGAAGGACTGTTAGCAAGTGGAGCTGATTGTTCTGTTTAGTTTCACTTGAAAATGTCTGCCTTACAGGATCTCGGCCTTTCTCTGTTGTTAACCAAAGCACAGAGAGTGGGGTTGATAGGAAGGCTGCTTTTCTGGAGTGTACAACATTTAATATAGACAGAAACTTAAAGCCAGCATGTGGTATTACTTCCCTGGAGCCTATTTGCTAATGGAGGGGAAAATAATACTGGACTTTGCAATGACTGAGCTTGTAAAAGATGAAAATCCCCTTTTAACTCATTGATTCACAATATCTGCATGACTCTGCATCTATAGTGTGTTTGACTGCATTGGTCACTAAGGAAAGAGAGGGTGTTGAAAGTCAGGAGAATGATGAGAAAGCAGAATGTTTGGATAACCAAAAGTGTAGGCAGAAAAAGTCAATATGTTACAGTGACAGCAGTCATTTAGTTTGGAAGGTGGTGTGGTGTTTAATTCATTAATGTTAACTAAGTGTTTTGAAAATTCTGTTAAGAAGTTATAGAGATTACTAATGGTTTTGTGCTATAAGCTTTCAGGGCTAGAATATTATTTACCTTGCTATAAACTGAGTGCTAGAGCTGTTTCATTAAAGGGTCTGTCAGCACTTAGATTATTAAAATGTGTTTTAGTATTAAATCTTGTTCCTGGTGTGCATCATGGGAACACTTCCACCTGGACTAATGGCTTCTCATGCCATCATGAATGAGGAGTGTTCAAGCTCGTGTAAGTTCTGGATTTGCCTCTGTCAGTCTTGTAAAGCAGACAAGCAGAACTTGCTCACTGTTGAGATGACGATTTTTTGTTATGGTCAGTTAACTACAGCTGAGGCACAGGAGCTGGTGGAAGAGAAACAGTGGAAAGGGATGGAGCAGATAGTTGAAATAACTTGGGATCATTTTTATTTCCTTTCTGAAAGAAAATATGTCCAAGAAGGAAAACTTGAAGTCATGAGGAAGTGAAAAGAGGTCCAGTAAGTTGATCTGGAAATACTATGCCAGAAATGGTGTTCTAGAAACTCTACTACTTCTGATTTCTGCTGACCTATGTTACATCGGTATTGCCATGTTCAGGTTTTCCAGGTTTCTTCCTGAAACCTCAGGGTTAATCTTTCTATTTATTCTGCTTTTGTTTTGTGATGAAACCACTAAAATAACAATTTGGCAATAGAAACCTTTCCTGTGTGTTAATTTAAAATGACCAAGCAAAGCCTGAATTAGCATTTGTAGTAGGGAGGCACTTGAGAGAATGGCAGCACAAGAGATAACAAGCCCTTTGTGTGTTTTAGCAGTCACCTTGCAGATCCATAATGACGCTCAGGACACTGACAATGAAAGCCCAACAAAAGGAAAAGGAGCGTTCTATGTTTAGGTTTCTTGCTTTGTGCTCTAAAGACCTGAGAGATTTTCTCCCCATCTATTTATGTCTGCAGAAACAAGAGCAGCTTTAGAGCACAGCTGGGTGGGAAAAGCCAGTTGTGAGGCCATGAAGTATTATTAGTAGGTGAATATTGGTGACTTCTACAAGAAACGACGTTCATGGAAAGCCTTGTAGGACTGAATAAGCACGGGAGGCTTTTGTAAGCTGTTCCAAACACCACTGACATCTCCAGAACTGCTATTAAACTGTCTCTCTGTTCTCTCCTTGTGCCTACATATTTAGAACAGACTGACTTAGGCTGGGGACAGGCAGGTTGTGAATGCTCCTGTCCTGTATTTAGTGTGTCTCAGTTCTGTGTCTACAAGTGAGATACTCCCTGCCTTAGATGGTTGCTGACTAAAATAATGGGGTACTTGAATACTCTAATAATGGTTGTCACTTAGATTCCTTGTGTAGATGAACTGCTGGAGTTGCACAGCCTTTTGGAAAGTGAGAAGAAAATGTAAGAGTATCTCTTAAGGCTGTCTTGCCCCAGGGGAAGTTTTTTTTATTTTTAAAATAACTTCACTTGCCTTTTTAGCTCACTCTGGCACAGTCTACACGCTATTTCCTTTTATTTATTTTCATTTTTATAGCCGTTCACTTTGAGAAGAGACTCTCTATGGGAACAGTGTAAGAATCATTCCAGTAACTGCTTGGAGGTTTTCTGGAGAATTTTGTGTGGGATTACTCTATACACTAGAACACTTAAAACTGCACAAAGCGAGATGAGAGCTGAACTTGTTGCTTTCTAGCATCAGCCAGAAAGGAATTTCTGTTCTGTATGGACATTGCAGAAGAGCTAATACACAGGAAGATAACTTTTACCTTTCCCTAGAGGCAAAGGCTATATGATAGTGCCAAAAACAGGACCGTTTACTTTAACTTAATGATCTGAGTGGGAAAAACAAAGGTAGTGGTCAGCATTTCCTAGTTTTAATACCTTGTGCAAACACGAGTGATATTAAAGGCACAAAGAGGAAATGAACAGGAGACTAATGGAATCTTCCTTCAGATGGAGGAAACAAGAATTTTCTATTCCTCAGTCTTTTCTTC
This sequence comes from Clamator glandarius, assembly GCA_033459285.1. Classification (NCBI taxonomy): domain Eukaryota; kingdom Metazoa; phylum Chordata; class Aves; order Cuculiformes; family Cuculidae; genus Clamator; species Clamator glandarius. Next base: position 1,061,981 of record JAUNZM010000660.1, on the reverse strand, counting down.
TGTGTAACTTTGTATTGCACACTTTATAGGAAATTACCACTAGTTTGAATGCAGTATGTTTTGATTCTTGTCTTTCATATCTTCTGTGACAAAACTCAGTACTCTTCAGTAACTGATTTGACTCCAGGGACATTCAGGACTAGAAACAGCAACAAGAGCATGACTTCACCCTGTGTGCAGAGTGAAAAACGAAACTCATCTGGAAGAAAGAGCTGATTCTTAAGGCCGTAGTGTTGTAAATGGATAGATAAAATGTGACTGGTCTGTTACAATGCACTGTGTATAGCTGTCCACTTCCAGAGCAAAGTGAAACATGGGGAAAAATGTGGGAGTTTTAGAGTGTAATGTTTTTAATTGGAGTGTTTTTCCATCCACTCCCCCATCCTGTCTTATGGACCTGGCTAAGAGCTGACTATGGCACAGGTAGAAGGTTTACTGCATCACTAATATAGGTCCCTTCCCATAAAGAGTGCACTTCTCTGTACCCTTTTCCCCTCCCTCTCCATCCCTATTGATGTTGTTATAATACAAAACAAACATAGGCAAAGTTTTCACCCCTGGAGTTCTTCATCGCTCTGTGTGGAGAGAGGAGTTTAATTATGAGTGGGCAAAGTCTGCTCTTTATGACCCGTTCAGGTGTTTTAGCCTTTCCCAGTGGAATTATTCAGGGTAGTGAAGCTAGGAACTGCCTGCAGGTGATCTCAAAGCTTGGTGGTTTTTGTAGTGGGATCAGCTCAAGTGAGCCAGGACCATGAGGAAAAACTTCTTTACTGTGAGAGTGACAGAACATGGGGATAGACTGTGCAGAGAGCTTATGGAGTCTACTTTTCTGCAGATATTCAAAACCCACCTGGATGTGATCCTGTGCAACCTGCTGTAGAAGAACCTGCTTTAGCAGGGGGTGGACTGCATCATCTCCAAAGGTCCCTTCAGCTGTGACGAGGTCTAGCTGGCAGTGATGTGGGGGCTATGGTCCACTCAATACTTTCTGCTGTTGCAGAAATTTGTCGCCACCACTACTGAACAGCTATCAACTGGGAAACATTATGTGGTTGCTTTATGACAGTATCACTTAGTGTGGGGCACTCCACATTCAAGGTACTTGCTCTACATTGAATATGGTAAAGATGGTAGAGAAGAAAGGAGCAATAAGAAATGTAAGATTCTTAGGGACAGAAACAAAATCAGTTTAGAGAAACAGATGTAGGTATACGCTTTGAGTTGACTGCCCCTTCCATGAGATTTAGGCCAGCAGTTGTGTGGAGTGTTTAATCACAGATATGTGGGATGTATGATCTTGTCACCTCCTCCTGTGGCTGGAATGGAAGGACAGCATACTGGCTGGCAACTGCAGTGGGTTTTTCACCTCCCCTGCCTCTTGCTTGCTCCTCTCACAGGAAGAGCGGCCTCTTGTGCCAGGGCTGGTTATTCTGTGACAGTTAGCAGCAAGCCTAGAGGACCACAAGCAAATCAAATAGCAGGGCATGGCTATTTTAACTATCCCTGCTACTCTTGCCCAAAGCAATTGCCTACTCTCTGTCTGCCTGTGGAGAACAAAAAACCCCACCCTGACTGCCTGGATGACTCCCAGTAGGAAGCTTTGGCACCTGCGTCAGGCTGACACAAAGTCTTGGCTGGTTTGCAGCTGGAAGTGGGGAATGATTAGGGCAGGGTGGGATTTGCTTATTTTCTGTCTTTTCACTAGTTGGTTTTCTTGGCTATTAAGCTTATGTAAACACTTCCTCCCTGTGTTCTCATGTCTTTGTTTCCCATGGTGAATTGAAATTGCCGTTCAAGCATGAAGTGAGGTGAATTAATGTGGGTGGGTGGAGAATGCCGAAGGCAGGAAGGGTTTCCCCTGTCAAGAAGGGGAAGATCTCTGCTGATATTCCAGAAGTCCTCTGCTGCTAGCTGAAATGCAGTTGTACCAAGGAGAGATGGACGCAGGTAAAGGCACATCATGTTTTGTGCATGAAAGAGGTGGCCAAAGCTGAAGCTGCTTTTTAAAAAATACATTTATTGCCTCTGTTGGCCTCTCATTCGGTAATGGCAGTAACTGAGGCTCTAGATCCAGATGCTGGGAAGTGGTGTCTTGGATCCAAACCTCACAGACTTGGCTGCATCATTGACTGAGGTCACTCTCAGAGTTTGCTCACTCTGCTGCCTCCTTTTCCCCACAACAGTTCTTGATGCATTAAGCAGACTGCTAGAACCAGATTGATGTGTGTGATGTAACTGCCCCAACATATGTTAAAAAGCTCTGTGAATCTCATCAGCCAGGAAGTTTCTCTAATGCTGACTGCTATTTCTCCCTTGCCCCTGCCCCTTCCTTGCAGAGATGGGATTAGCTTCTGACACCATACACAGACCACCGAGGCCATCTGTCTGAATCTCTGCTGGAAGAGTGATTCCATCTGAAGCATAAACTATTACCTGCCGTTTAGCCCCAACAAAAGGTTTGAGGCAGCTAGAAAGAGCAGTGATTCACTCAACCCAGCTACTTGATATAACTCATACCATTTGTATTTGTGTGTAACGATAAAGAATATAATTGTTTTCAATGGAGTAGAATTTCAGTTCTTCAGTGACAATAAATATCATGTAAGGATTTTAGTGTAAAACAAACAACTCGATCTTGTAGTTCTGGAATTATTAATATCTTGCATTGTTGCATAAATCAACATGTTTTTACATGAATGAAAGGTTATTTTAGACCCCCTTCCCTTTATTAATTCAATCCCAAATCTTTTTTTAGTGGGTTTTTTTCCCCTTGTGTGTTATCACAGTGTATTGTGGAAAGAAGACCATGGGCTTGTCCTGTAATTTGCAGTTCTGCATCAATATGATGGTCTGATATGTGCAATCATCTTCCATTATTTTTAAAAGCATCAAGTTATTAAAGCTAATATGGCCTGGCATGTGCATGGTGATAATCCATCCCTTACTCTGAAAAACAAGAGATGCTGCATGGGATAGGGCTATGGGGAAGCTCACCATGACGATAAAAGCATTTTAATGGCATTTTTTTGTTACTTGGAGTCAAAGTGCACAGCTGACTCGTATAGGTGATTAGCCAAAAGAAATGGCAGACAGTTTTTCTTTTAATGTATCCATTTAGTCCTTGGAAAGCAGTAGCTGAAATATTTTTGTTCTGTTTGCTACTAGATTTTTTTGTTTGTTTTTTCTTGCTTTCTGCCCTCTTGCCCACAGCAGTTTTTAGTTCAGTCTAGCAGGGTGCGTAGGCATATTATAGCTTTTCTCCCTTAAAACCAGGCTTAACAATTGGGTGATTGGTTTGGAGTTTTTTGAGTGAGTTTATAATAAATGCTATATTCCTATGTTTGACTATTTTTTACAGCCTACCCTAAGACTTTCTCAACTCCTCTATCTCTTAAAGTACTAGAAATCCCAGCAGATGGGAATGGAGCTCTTGTGGTCAGAAAATCTTTCAGCCTATCTAGAAGGAAACTTTCAGAAACTGAGTGATACAAACCCAGATTTAATGGCTAAAGTTCAGAAAACTTGAAGCCAATGAAGCAGGAGTAAAATTAATTCAAGAGTAGGTTGAAGCAGCTTACCATCAAAATTTGAGCCTCTAATGTATAACATGTGTTCCTGCTTTCATTTGTCTACTTTACAAGAGCTAATACACAGTGTTTTCAAGGTTCACAAGGGGGCTTTTCTCCCTCTAGGCCATTAGCTACAGTAACAGCCTATTAAGAAAGTTAGACTTTCTCCCAGCTGGGAGAAAAAGTGGCCCTGAAGGAGAGGGAGAGGAGAAAACTGAACATTTTGTTTGAACAATTTTAACAATAGAATGCCAGAGGAAATGAATCAGAAGAGAGTGATTTCTGCAAGCATGTATGTTTTGTGTTTTGCTTTATGAAAACAAAGAGATTTAAATCCTGGCCTCCCAAGAGTCAACAGAGCCCATGTTTAACTTAGAATGGCAATATGTGGTCCTGATTCGGTTGCTATGGGCAGAGAAAAGTATTTTCAGAAGAATAAAGAGTATTTAGGCTTCTATCTAGTATAAACTCCTAGGGATACTTTCCAGAATTATTTTGTAGTGGGTTTTTTTTCTTCCCTAAAAAAAAAAAAATCTCTTTTTTTTTTTTTTTTACCCCACCCCTGAAAAGATACAGTGTTCTTCTTAGTATCATGTTCTACAAAAAATAAGGTCATCCGCACCTGATACAGTGTGTTCTCATCTTGTAGTTGGCACACAGAACAATTCCCTGATTCCTTCCTGCTGTGGGATCAACCTAGCTCTGAGGATTCTTAAAGGTGCTGTAAGCTGTGTCACTTCAAGGCGTCCTAAAGGACCACCTGGAAGGCAGGGACTTTAAAAGACTAAATAAAACGCTACTTTTCTTTGACTTGCCCTTTGTGATGAGGTGTGAGGTGGTTTCCTTCCTCTCAGTTGGTTACATTCGTAAGATCCTCAGTTGCTCCTTTGGAGAAGACAGAATGGGAGGATATGCTCCTAGCGCCTCACCTAGGAGGCTTGGAACAATCTATGTATGTGTAGTCTGTAGATTAATATCCGTTGATGGGTAGAATGTTCATGTGGTTTTGTGTGTACTTATTTCCAGATAATTTCGGATTTTTATAAGGGCAGTTTCCTGGAATAAGCCCTCCGTGTGCTTTGAATTACTGACTCATTAGTGCTATCCTTAGACTACGACTGCTGGGTGAGAGCGGTATTCAATCTTGGCTTTTCACAATAAGACCGACAGTTGTCTCACACCTCTGGTGGTTTTTCACAGCATCTTAAATATGTGCTGATGCCGAGCTGGAAATATTGCTCCTTTCCATCTCCATTAATGCATATAAATAATGGACCACTGCAAGATATACATCAGCTCTTTTCTTTTTTTCTTTTCTTTTCTTTTCTTTTCTTTTCTTTTCTTTTCTTTTCTTTTCTTTTCTTTTCTTTTCTTTTCTTTTCTTTTCTTTTCTTTTCTTTTCTTTTCTTTTCTTTTCTTTTCTTTTCTTTTCTTTTCTTTTCTTTTCTTTTCTTTTCTTTTCTTTTCTTTTCTTTTCTTTTCTTTTCTTTTCTTTTCTTTTCTTTTCTTTTCTTTTCTTTTCTTTTCTTTTCTTTTCTTTTCTTCTATAAAACCCTTGCTGTTCCCTTAGTTACAAGTATACTTGCACTTTACAGCATGCTTTCTGTATATTTCAGGCTGTCCAGTTCATTTATCCATAAGTAGCAATAGTAGTCAGTAGGTAGAATTCTGATCTGAACTTCTATAACTTGTACCCTACCTGCTTCTCTGTGTGCAGTATTTCCTGTTTCCTCACTGTAAACATTTGAAAGCAGCAGTTAAGTGTTTTGAAGTAAGACTTTGATCCTTTTCATGTTTGGAATGAGAGTGTTTGCCTTGCTCTAACACTGACTAGATGTGGCCAGACAGGATGGGCTGTCCATGCAGAACATGCAAGTAGATAGAGGGGAAACATGTTTCTCTTTGGATTTTCAACATGATCTTGTTATTCAGATCAGAACACAAATTCATGCATTTTGTCTCAACCTTATGTCATGGGGCTGTTTAACAGGGGCTACCCCAACGTGACAGTGATGAGCTGTGACCAAGGGTGATCCCAGTACATGCTGTATAAGACCCTCTTTCCCCAGCGCCCAGGGTTGCAGTACCTGGTGATAAGGGCAGGCTCCATTGACAGATTGAGATGAAGTGAGATGAGTCAGGTCTGGGATCTGTTCAGGAGAGTCCAGTGAAGAACAGAAGGAGACAGGGCTCCTGTCTGGAGACAGGGCTACCTAAACTGTTGGTAGAAGAGATATCAAGCAAATGGAGTCAAACGCAAGACTGGAAATAAAGCTACCTACAGCACAGGGCTGGGGCTTTTAGGGAAGCCCAGTCAGCAAGCTGTTATGGGGCTAGGCAGAGGCATGCTAGCAAGGGCTAAAGCCCTAGGGCTGAACTGCAATGAGGCCCATGGGCAGGAGCTGAGTATATGGAGTCCAGGGTGAGGCTGGCCAGGGTTATTAAGGCCACAGATGTCCTCGGGGCCTCTTTTTTTTAAAGAGAAAACATAATTGCAGTTTTCTTCCCAATAAACAGACTGCCCTGAAAAATGTCAAAAAAGTATTAGTAGAAAACTAGTAAAAATAATATACCAATGAAGCGCATGTGTGTAGGAAACAAAACAGAAGGATAACATGAGTAATTTGCTGATCTTTTTTAGGAAGACTGAAAACTAATTCCTTCTGGTAAGGTTTTGTAAGTCTTGTGGCCCAGCAAAATGAGTCAGTCATGCTAGTAAGTTCTCAATGTGTCTTGCTCTTCTGAAATATATAGATTTGGAGAAGTCTGAGAAGGTTCAAGAAGAGTGTGATGAGGTCTGACAAAAAACCCAAGACTGATCCTCTAGCTCAGAACCAAGAGTGGGAGGGGAGAGACAAAGAGATGGTTACTGAATATGTTTTAACCTCTTGCAGTGAGACAAGGCTCAACTCTGCTATTTCACTTGATATGAGTAGACGTGTGTTCAAATATAGTTGCTTCTTTCTCTCAGTTGGAATATGTTGGTGTGCAAGAGTGAACAGAAAGTTAACTTCAGGTTTCTTGTGAAAGAGAAGAAATCTCTGATGGAAAGTTTTAAACTTTTGACTGAGGCTTACAGTGCAGAGATCTCAAAGATTAAGCTGGTGCTCATAGGAATCTGTTTTATTGTCCGTAGAAGACATAAAAGCAAAAATGGAGATCCTCAAGAGCCTTTCAGAAAATTAACTGCAGAATTGCTTTGAATGTTGGCTGCATTGCATGCAACTGTGTCTCAGCTCAGAAGAGAACTATTTTGAAGGTGATCATGGTTGATTTTCTTAACTTGTTAATTAAAGTATTACAGGCACAGTTTTTCTTTTGTATTGGACTTTATATTATTCTAAGTCATGTGTGTCTTGTCCTATTCTGGTCATGTTCTCATGCATTTCTCTTCAATTCCCCATGCTAACAGCTGATTAGCAGTGTATCAATCCTGCTATCAAGTAATGCTTCAAAGTTAATAGATGCATCTTCATTTGAAATGTCTTTTCTCTTCAGAAGAACCTTAATAAGAAAATTTAAGTGAGAGTATCTGGCAAACAAATGTGAAGTCTTTGAAATGCTGCCCAAAAGGTTCTGTTTATTCTTCTGGTTTTAGATTAGCAAAAATAAAAGGAATCTGAGGACTCTCACCTTTTTTTAATGGAGAAACTCTCATTAGGGCTGTCTGTGTATGATGTGGTGTGCTAACGTGTAGAGTTGGACAAAAATCTGAAGTATTGAGCCCAGGATTACCAGGCCTTATTGGAATAGAAAGGAAGGGAATAGGTTCCAAAAGCTGAAGCCATATTCCGCAATACAGCAGAAGAGATGCCTGGTCAAGGTATAGGAAAGGGCTTTCATTAAAAATAGCTGTTAAAAAGTGGTCTTGAATCTTCTTTGAAAAAACATGCTGGATGTGAATCAAAGCTAAGGTTGCCTCATGCTGTCAGTTTTATTGTTTCAACTATGATCAGAAATGCTGAAATACATTTAAAGAGGCTGCTCAGTCATATTTCTAGTTCAACCAAAGCTGGGAAATACTGCAAATATCTTTGGGTTTTTTCTTAAACTTTTCCGATACAAGAAGTCTGTGTGCGATGACTTATTTTACAACTTGTAGTACATCAGTCTTGGAGGATCTATGCACTCCTTCTGTGAGGCCATAAAAGATAATTACCAACAGGCTTGAGTGCCCTAAATGGATTTGCACTTCTACCAGAAAAGTACAAGGAATCCACAAACGCAAAAAAAAAAAGTCTTAAATGGTTGCTTTAAATAACTCTGGGTTTGTCTATAAAGAACTCACCATATCACTCAAGTTTATCCTCAGACATAACTTACATATGCGAGACAGCAGCAGAACTTACAGAGCCCTGTTTCTTGTCACGTATCCCTGAGCTGATTCTCTGGTGACCCAATAATTTTAGCCTTTCCCTCAGGTGCTAATTTTACTTTATTTTTCCTCCTCTAGGCACTGAGCTTAAGGCCAAAAGCTATCAGAGGTGAGGAGGATGCTGTGTGTGTGTGTGTGTATGTGTGTGCTTGCATACTCACCTTCACAATGCTTATGTTGATTAATAAGATGCTTAAGCTTAATTTCCTTAGGAAACAAAGTTAACAACCCAAGAAAATCAGTCTAAAATGTAATATTTTTTGAAACAGCTTTAGAAACAGGTATTGAATGATAAATTAGGCAGCCTAAGTTGTCATATATTAGCAACCCGCATGCCATAAGTGTATCATGGTATACGACCTTTTCACAGATGAATGAATCCTTGTGTTTTGAAGGATTGTTTATTAGAGGATAGATGGATGGATGGGAGGTAATCGATCAGAACTCCCTTCTACTAATAACATGAAAATTATCGTTTGCCACATCAAGTTATGATTTCTGTGCCTGCCCAAAGCTTTCCTCCAGTTGTGATGTATTTTGATGGGTTTTTTTTTTGACAATGTATTATCCTAACTTACATGCCTTGGTACAATGTGTATGCAAGACTAAGAACTGCATTGCATGTAATATCCACTCTCATTATGGGCTCTGATTTTAATGTCCAAACTTACTATCATATGGAGTAATGATTTTCTTGCAAATGGATTTATAGAACTGGGATCATTTCAACATACTTTTTTGCTTTTTTCACATATGAATGTGTCTGTAGATGTAAACACTATTTAATTCACTTATGTAAAATCTTTTATTAAACTACTTCTATTTTAATAATTTTTAGAGTTTTTTTTTCAAAGAGGAAGATCAGTGTTTCTGGTTTTTAGTAGTGTGCTACTAATGGCATGAATGGAACAAACATTATGGAATGTTTGTTTACTGCTTTTACAAGATTTTCAATGGAAAGACTTGAGTCCAGAAGATGTGTTGTAGCCTGAACTGCAAAAATCAACCAATCTGTCAATAAACGGCTGTTTTACATGCCTTTATGTAACAATTTATCTAAAGCTCTCGTTTTGTTTCCAACAAGAAACGGTAACAGATACCAAAACCTCAAAAGCTGTGGTCAATGGGACTCTTATTCTCTGACCAGCTCTACAAGATGTGTATGTTTCATACATGCATATAGCATGCATTAATTACTGTTTTAATACTGCTAGGTAGTTACAGATGTATCTTTAGTATAAAATGTGGCCAAGGACTGTGATTTAGTTCTGGCTGCTGCAGCTATGTGAAAGTCACAGTTGGCTGTCTAGTGTCCAATTTACCTTGTACAAACAAGGTCTAGTCCAGATTCTTTTCACACTATAATCTGTTACTATTTGAATGGCAGTTTCAAAGCTGTTGCAAGGTGAAATTAATCTGATCTACTGTCATGTATATTCAGGTGAGGTGAACGTAATGCTACAATACTCAGTTCTCTCTGTTAGCCATGAAGGGGGAGCCCAGGCTGTGAAGCTCTGGCAAGGGTAAAATGAATTCTACCCTGGAGGAATAGATTGTTAATACTTATGCTCCCTAGCTGGTTAGCTTTCTCAAATAAAATACACTTTGCTATTTGATTCGGGGAAGCAGTCTTTGCTCTCTTTGCAGGGGATTTGATGTTGTGCTTCAGTGGGGAAATTCCACCACAGTTCATCAACAGCTCTTCTTTTACATCATGTTTCTGATCAGCGGGTGTGCTTCTCCTGATGAGCTGCAAATGTGTACTTAACATTATATTAGCTATTAACTCCCAAAGTCAACACTTTCCCTAGTAAGATCAGAACATTTGAAAGATTACTTTGTATTTTAAGAAAAAAGGTAATATTTTTTCAGTGTAAAAGAACCCTTATTAAAATATTTTCAGATACTTTTATTACGTTATATTACTTTCCTAAAACACCAATCGACCATGATGAATACGTCTGCATGTGTGTTGTCCTCTTCCCCCTGCTTCAAGCCCACAATTTTTTAGAGGAGTTTTTTTTTTTCCTACTTTTTTAGGATTCAGAGAAGGTTCAGGCATTTACTGCTCTGTTTTAAGCATGAATTTGAGCCTGAAGACTTAAAATGAATGGATGAAAGCTAATGGGACACTATTGTTTCCCTGCAGCAGGGTGAAGGGTATTGTCTTTTGAATGTTTCTTCTCTTGCCTGTGGTACAGCCAGAGAAGAGACCCCTCAGTGCTTCTTGGAGGCGTCAGTTTGCTTATCCACTTGCGAGAAAGAAATAAAAGCTGCCTTTTCTGTCTCACTCTTCTTGTTTCTTCTTTAAGAGTAGTAGCAACTCTGCCAGGACTGTTGTCCCTTAGCTTTGTAACACACAAATTCCTGTTTCCTTGGATTTAAACTTTTTATGGTTATGAAGTGCAGCAGGCTAGGTACAGTAACTTTTGAGCCTAGTTAATAGTACTGGTGTCTCTGTGGTGGTAACAAAAGCTCACTGTGGAAATTACTTAGGGTAGAGGCAAGGGGGCTGATCCAAAGCCCAATCCAACTGATAGAAGCTTTTCTGTTGATCTCACTGCAGAGTGAACTAGGCTCCCAAGCAAATGGTAGCTCCCTTGCAGCAGCATTCAGCTGTTTTAATGCTGCAGGAGGTTTTAGTTGCAAGCAAATGGTGTTTCACCACATTCCAGGCTAGCAGCAAAATCTTACATCCTTACAGGAAAAGAGAGCATATTTTTACTGAATGTGTTGTGAGTAACTGCAGAGAGGACAAGTTGTCAAATGGAGGCTTGCTGCCTAAATAAGAAGAAAGTTGTGAACATGAGAAAAATGGATGTGTATCTATGTGCCTTAGGAATGCACAAGCACTCTCTGTGCAGTTGCAGTGGTGTTTTGAGCATCCCAGAGCACTGCAGTGTGCTGTTTGACTTGATCATGGTGTGTAACATAAGTGGTGGGTTGCGACCCCTCAGGCAGATGTTTAGGGACCTGCCACAAACTTGTTAGGACTTCCGATGCTTTAACGAGGGGCAGAGGGAGAAAGGAGGGTGTCTCTAAACCTAAGGTAGTATGTCCCAAATGCCAGGTCTTGACCTCAGCTGGGTTCTGCAATAATTCCAAGACGTCCCAGGTTGTTTGTGCACAGGTGCAGTAGTAGCTACAGTGGGTTTGCAGTGTTTCTGTCCCTATGCAGTGAGGTCACTGACCTCTTGTTTTTTCACAATGTGATAGTTTGATACTGTACTGTTAAAGAGATATGAGGAGTCTTGGCCTTATTTTTGTCTGTTTTGGAAGCAGTAAACAATAAGCTAGGAGTAAGAATCAGTAGCTGGAACACTATGTGTTTGGGGGGATGGAGAAGGGGAAAAAACATAATCCTCTTCAGCCAGCTTTGTGCCACCGGATCATGAGGCTTCTCTTCTAGATGTCTGCAACGGTTGGTTTCTTTTAGGAGTTAAAGGGGTGAGAACAGGCTTTAATAACTTGCTGGAAATGTTTGAACTGACCTGATAATTGCTAAGTGCATTTAAGGGATGGTAGGAGCTCCTCACCTACCGGGTTGGGAGAAAGTTAGCTTTTGTATTTGGTGTTTGCAGCTGGTTCTTCTTTCTCCCACCCCAGCCTGAGTCAGGCTGCTGCCCAGGTGGTTGTGTGAAGGCTGCGGAGCCAGAGGTGGATTGTGGTGCCTAAAAGACTGAGAAATGATGGTCAACACCCCTTGTTCATTTGACTTCCCAGGCAGGAATAGACTCTAGATTCTTTTGGGAACAGACCTGACGAGAAACTAATGGTCCATGGAAAAGTCATTTAGCTAGATAAAGAGGCAAATTATAAACCATATAGAGTAGTGTAAGAAGATAACTATGCTTCCCAGGACACTTGTGGTTGAGTGAAAGAAAATCACAGAATGATTACATTTGTCTCTAGAGAAAAGGGGGATATTTCTAAGAACTAGGTAATTTGATGCAGTAATTACATCTATAAAATAGTAGAGGAATGCTGTGTGTTAAGGTCTTTAAATTAAAAATCTGTAAATCACATAATAATCTTTTATAAAGGTTTTACTGATGAGCTAGTTTATCTACTGACCCGCTAGGCTTTCTAATAAATACTCATTAGTATTTCCATAAATCAATTAATTAATGGTTAAAACTAAGTAACACATTAGAAAGTAAATGTTATTTCTAAACCTAATATAGACTGAAAGGAAAAATATTTCTACTCCTGTCTGCAATTATTTTAAATTGGACTTACTCCTCTTCATTACAAATAACGTTACTCTTGACTTGTTAATATAAAGGAAGTCAGACTGTAGATTTAGATCTACAGTATCTCTGTGGGGTAGCGTATTTCTAGTAAAGAATGCAGAGTGGCAAATGCTGTTTTGTAATGGGAGGCATGAAGGTGCAGCCCATAGCTAAGTCCTTATTAAAATAGTGTTTACTTTCTATGATAACATTCTCTTGTGGCACACTTGTAATGTATTTGGAAACTCTAGGCTGGCAAACTAAGACTTGTCTGTGATCAAATGGTAAATATTTTGCAGTTGCTGAGGCATGCATCGAGAACCACCTTCCACTTACACTTTTTATTTCACCTCTGTGAGAGTCTCCCAAAATAAGCCTGAGTAAAAGGAGTCATGGGAGAAGGTGAACCCAAACAAGAATATGCTTGCACTGTTTGTGGGTGTGATAGTTTCCACTATTTAAAGGACTACTGAGGCTGCTTTTCCCTGTGACAAAGATTTTTCAGATCAATTTTCAGCGCACTCTTGAAACGCTATTGGTTGGGGATTTCCCTTAAAAGTCCTTAATTCACCTTCTCACTGCATGCTCCCAATTACTGCACTAAACTAGTGTATCTGTGAGTTTAGAGCTGATGAAAGGTGGTCTGCTGACAGCTCTGAAGACGTGTTAAATCTACAACCAGGCATAAGTGTTGGAAGTCTCCTGTCTGCTCTGGCTCCGTACTGACCTGTGAGGTGGCCTCACATGGAATTCTTGTTTAAACCTTGGCCTTGCTGGGGTCACTAGCAAAACCACTAATAGGTACCACTTGTAAAGGCTTATTTTGATCTATATCAACAACTCTGACTACCAGTTCCTTTGCAGCAGCTTCTATGTAGCTGCTGGTGTTAGGGACTCGCTATTCCTACGGAGCTGATCTGCGTTTCAGTGTGGAAACCAGCAGCACAAATCCCTTGAACACCCAGGCTCCCCTGAGGGGAAAGCTGGGCCACAGAAACAGAACCAAATAACTAAAACCAAAAGGCAGGAAACCCACCACATTCTCTGCAGCTGTCTAGACTTGGCCAAACAAGCAAAGAAGCTCTGTCTTCTGATGAGACAACTTTGAGAAAGCATTCAGGCCATATCTCTTGGGTCTAGAAGGAAAGATCCTATGTGCTGCGGACAGCAGCACTTGAAAAGCGTGTTTGGAAGAGATGTATGTATATAGTGTCTCAGCTAGGTGTCTGAAGCAAGGAAAGCATTTGAAATGGAAGAGGAGAAAGGGTGGGAGAGTAAGAAAATGTGAAACAATTTGAGATTAAAGAAATCCACCTTTAAAATTATGTTTTAAATAGCCTTGTGTCTGTCTGTTTTTCTCTCAAGGTGTATGAAGTACCCATGAGTCCGGCAGTTCCATGATTTTCCCCAAGTATCTTTGCAGCTGGATTGTCTTTTTCTATCCTAGTAGTGTTCCTGGCAGCAAGAAATAATGCACAGGGCTGTTTCCAAAGGCCATGCAGCTCCAGAAGCCATAGATTTCTCAATCCTGTTCTAATGGCTAGAAACACACCAGACCTGTTTTAAATAAAAGATTTGGATTATTTTTTTTTCCCACAGGATGTAGTTGTTGTTTTAAAACCTGCACTCTGCTCTGGTGTTATGGGGGTTAACTAGGTTTCCTGCAGTCTGAGGGGGTAGGTACATGGATGTCAGATGCCATTGGAAACAGACTTAAAGGCCAAAAATTTTGAATAAAAATACCTAATTGGAACTTTGAATGAAGTAAGCTTAAAAGGTACAGGGGGAAGAAAATCAAACTTGCTTTTGGCTTTTACTTCCTTAGCATTATTTTCTGGACTTAAGAGCAAGATGAAAAGGCTTTAATACACAAGCAGTTCTCTTTTCCGTAGTCAATTTGCTCCATTCAACAATATTCTTTTTTTGCATCCACCTCACTTAACAAAGGTCAAGTAAAGAAAGAAGTGTAAAGATAATTGAAAAGCACTTCACTGGGAATAACAAGTGATATTTTTTTCCCCTGTAGTCAAGACAGAGCCAAATAATTCTTGCTTAGAGCTAGGAATAAACACATAAGCGTTAAAGAAAGAAATCACAAGTTTTCTTTCAGTCTCCCACCTGCTGTGCTTCCTCTATCTCTAGGCAATAGCAAAGAGAAGAAAAGCTAGCCCAGTTGTGTTCTTGTGTTCTGCCAACCAGGCACATGGCGGGAGATTTGATTTTTGGCAACAGCTAACAACTTTTCCCCTTTTCTGCTTTGTACCTGCTAGTCACAAAAAGTAAAAATGCAGCTGTTTCTTGTTTTCAGTACCTGCTGATTACTGTTAGTTTGCCTCAGTTGTAAGTGTGCAGAGGCACCCACTGCCAGAATTTCAGGGGTGACTAAGGTAAGATGAGCTGCAACTTTTTTGCCTTCCATACCAGACCAAGTGAGCAGACATTCAGCAGGTCATCTTGTTGGAAAATATTTGTTTGCTGAAACACAGATTCTTTGTGTGTAATGATATTTTGCTAACAACTTCTGATCATGGAGAGATGGGAAGAGTACGTGGATTGTAAATTTCTCCAGAGATGCTAGAGAAATGCTTAATGATTCAGATGAAATTAAATGTCAGAACTCTCTCCTGGTGTTGCCAAGATGCAGATGCTTAGTAATGGCTGAAGAAAGAGGGCATGACAGCCTTTCCCTTGAATACCTTTCTTCTTTCTGGCAAGCTGTTGCTTTGGGCCTTCTTGAGGCAGAAATAGTTTCTGGGTCACTGCGCTCAAAAACCAGAGTGGAATGATTCTTTCTCAACTTGTCCAAATTTTCTTTAAAATGAGTTGCAGGGGATATTTTGTATTTTTTTTCTGATTTTGATGCTGGAGGAATAGCAGTCCTGGTTTGGAGAGGTGTTGAAGTCCAATGTAACTTATGATACAAGAAGCAGTTACTATTACAAAAAGTGGAATATTTTGATTTAAACTAAAGTACAATTAAGTTTTGTCTAAGCAGCTGTGTTTGGAAGTTAGACAGAATGTCTCTCAGATTGCATGTTTTCTTTAAAATGGTGTTTTCCAGACAATGTCTGTTCTTTGAAGATGATAAGGCCTTGTGTGAAGTATAGTATGTGCTGAACAGATGTCTCTTCTTCTCTAATCACCTCTGTATAGAGTTTTCTATCCTACAAGGCAAGGTCAGGCAGAGAGCTGGAGTCAGCTCCAAATTAGCAAGAATTTTGACTGTTGTGAAGTTTCATAACATTAAAATTACACATTGAAAAGTAATAGAATATGCTTAAGATTTCTGGGAGAATTTATACATAGGCATGTAAGTAGGAAATATATTCTGTAACCAGCCTTTTTCTCACTGCACATGACTGATGGAGATCACTCCTGCATGTTGCCCAGGCCTTATAAAGGATGCTTACTTTCTAAAACTCCAAAATCAGTCTCAGAGCTTTATTTGCCAGCATTTTTGGTAACACTTTGAGGGAATAATCCCAGCTAACTTGAACAAACTGCATACTTAATATTTGGAAGATAATTAAATAATGTGAGTCAGAAGCAATACGTTTTTGTGAATAAAAAGGTGATCTTGCAACATCCTGTAGGTCATTCAACATTCTCACATTGAAGATGAGAATCTAGGAGGACAAATAAAAGAATGCTTGTTCTGAAGGTCCTTTTTTGGAAGTGAACAAATCTGTTTGTTTGGTTTTTATTCCTTTTATTCAACTTGAACTGCTTTTCAGCCTGATCCCAGTTCATCCAACTACAATTTGTACCACCCTTTGCTGTAGGCAAAGAGTACAAGGTAGTGGGTGCAACCTATCAGTTAAATGCAGCCATCACAAGACACATCTTCAGGTAGCTGAACTCCTCTCCAGGCTCTTCCCACTTTCTATGGTGGCTTCCTGGGCCCTAAACAGATTTGGTTGGTATATGTGGGCATACTTCTATGTCTTTAATGAATTATTTGGAATCACTTATGCTCAAGGAGTATTCTCATAACTATAGACATTGTTCTGCAGGAAAAAAATGCCCTTGTTAGTGTTAGTGTTGTGAACTGCAAACAGCAGCATAGACCCAAACAGACAGTGCCAGGTCCACTTGCTGAAGAGTTCTTGCCTTGGGTCTATACTAACAAGAATGGAGCTTTTCTCTTCTTTTTGAAAAAATACTCCCCTATCTGTGCACTTCATGGTATGCGTGAGGGTTTTGGTCTGTGGGTTTTGTGCTTGTTTGTTTATTTTTTTTTTAATGTTTAAGGAACTTATTTAAAATTCCTGATCATGGTTTTAGAAATAAACATCCATGGTATATCTAAATATACCTCCATTGTGTATCTAAATATAGGTGTGCCTTGGTTCATGCTCTGGAGGTTGTCTGCACTGCATGGTGCAGAACTGGAAGACACATTCAAGCTAGGGCCAAATGACCCAGCTTGGACACCAGGACCAAGCAAACTTTGTCACTGGATGTTCTAGGTGTGCTGGCTATGTCCATGATTCACCTCCTGCTATAATGACTTCCAGGATTCAAGTGAGGTGTTCTGCCTGATACTAGTATGGGCAGTAAGGTGAAAAAGATCTCATGGAGTGGCTCGGGGCCCTCTGCTTCCCACTGCATTATGTACATGTACCTGTTTTTATGAGGAATATGTGTTCTTATCTTCTATAAGTTGACAAAAGGTAAAAAATGTTGTTTAAGCAGAACTATACATGTATTTGTGGACATTCTGCAGCTAGGAAGAAAATATTGCTGCTTGTTGTGTGTGTATGAGAAATGGTGCTTTAATGAGTTTAAAAATGACCATTTTAATTCTCTGACTAATTCTAAGGGAAACTTGCTGTATTTCTGTCCCTGCTCATCCTGTCCTGGCACATACTCCATATGTGATAGTATTTTTTAATTCCCTAGCTTTACTGAAATGTTCCCTACTAGTTCTGGACCTAAGAATCCACAGATATAGGGCTTTACATGAAGTGAATCTAATGTAAATGATAAAAAGTAACTGTTAAGCAAAAAGTAGAACAATTCAAATTCCTGTAGCATAGCTAACACACTTACTGTTAATGTGACTGATGCTAATAACATACAGCAAGAAGACAGATGCAGTGCTGAGAGATGCCGGCTGTCAAAAGCTGTGCTTCTGATGAGGAACACATGAGCGGCAAGTCGGTTAACTGCTGGTGCTTGCTCTCCCTTTCTCAGTTCCTGGCCCTTCCTTCAGAGCTCTTGAGTCGCTTCCCCTCTTCCCTGAAGAGAAACTCTTTAGAAAACAACATCCCAGAGTGCTGTGTTTGTTGACTTCCAGAACAAAATTTTTCCATGTACCCAGAGAAATGTTTTTCCCTGACTGCTGACTCCATAGATTCTCCCTGGGTGTTGAAAATCAAATTGTTTTTCTTCTGATGTAGGACTTGTTGAGGGATTCAAACCCTCAGGCCAATTTTACTTTTGGAGGTGCCCTGAATGCCTCTAGAGTGTGACTTCCCTTGCTGCTGTGGCACACAGAGGCTGTGCAATAGCAGCAGCCTTTCCCCCAAGTATGCCTGTTGACAGGGACAAAGAGGGGTTTGCAGCCACTTCTTGCAACAGGGTGGGAGTTTGACTTGACTTGGTGGATGGGATCAGCCATGATGATGGGAAGTAGATAGGGAGGGCAATGTCACTTTCCCCCCTACATTTTCAGCCTGCTTTGCCCAAGCCCAGTAAAACAGGGACTTACCCAAGAGGCAATTTGTGGAGATGAAAGGCTATAAGTCATATACTTACCTGGGATTGAATGCTCCTGACATCAGGTCAAATCCTCTCAGAATTGTGATGAGTTATTTAAAGGGTCAGATGTGTTTGAGTCTTTGACCCGTGTAAGGGTCTCTGTAAAATGTTTGATGCTCACTGCACACCATGAGTTGTGAAGTTGTATTGCTTCCATAGCAACCAGTGATGTTATTAACACAGACCGACTTCACTTTAGGAACAAGCAGATGTAGAAGCTGCTGAGTGGTCTCTTTAATGGAAAATCAGATAGGCAGCTCTGCCATGCCTCACCCAGTTCCTGTGCTCTAATGGGACCGAATCGAACCTTAGCAGTGTGGTCTTGCGTAGCTTGTAGGTTATCCACAGACCTCACTAGCATATAGACCAGCAGTTGGTTGGAGTTGTCTCTGTGTTATTTCCCTTGTGCTTTTTTTTAAATAGTGATGGTGCTCAGGAACTTTTTGTGTAATAACTAGGAGTATTGAAAACACCCCTCTGTGTGTGGGAAAATAGAGAATGTGTTTCCCTATGTAAAGATAACTTATATGTGCTTTCTAGTATTCTCCGCAGTGAAATAACTTCTTGGTCTGATTCATCAGTGTATTAAAGCTGTTCTTTGGCACTCTGAATGTACAAAATGGCTTATTGTTGATCACTGTCACTGGAAAGTCTCTCCTGATGTTGGAGGACCTTATGACTGATAAGGTTGCCATGGTAGCTCCTGTTGCCATTCACTTTTCTAGGCTGTCAGCATCAGGGATGCACTCAGTGAAAGATCCAGCATCGTCTACCTCCTCCTCGGGATTTTCAGTACCTTCAGGCTTGTTCCGCATCTGTCCATTGCCCTAGTAGGGCAAAAGTACCTGTCATTGCCCTGGTAGGGATGGATATAGACCTCAGCTGGGCTCTGAAACAAAAAAAACCCCAAACAACCTTCTTACTTAAAAGACACAAATCCAGAAGATGTGAATGACTGATTTTCTTCATGTGTTGAGTGATTCTCAGCTGGATTAGAGCACAGCGCTAACATTTTAAAATTACATCTATAGGTTTTACATTTTAAATTGTGATAACTAATCATTAAAAGTGAACAATCACCCCAGGTCTGACAACAATTTACTTGTATGTATATTTTCACTTCTCAGAGCATGTATATGTATTTATTTTTTATACATAGAAGTATTAATTTTCATAATGACTGTACTAAATCTGAGTGCAATTCTGCTGAGGAGGATTAGATTTGATTTGCAGGATTCAGCTCTATCAGTACTGTATGGAAACAGAACCCAGGTGTTCCTCTTCATTTTGTTCTGTTCTAACAACACTGCTGCTTTTGACTATAAATTTTTAAACATGTTGTCTAGTTAACGTGAGTAACATTTCTTGTACACAATGAGTTTACATAATGCAAAGCAACTGAAGGTAACATATAAGAGGTTACGGCATGTCTGAGAATTATGATATTGGGAAAGTAAAAAGACAGTGTTAATGGCACTGTTCATCTTGCATGTAGTAAAGGATCTTCCTACTGTGGGGGTAAATTTTATTTCCTTTTAAGCAGCAGTATAAAACAACCCTATTCCTATGATTTAGCCTGTAACTGCAAAAAAAAAAAAAGTAAATTGCAACTTCACAGTAAATCCAAGAGGCTGTCACAGAATATTGTTTATTAGTTTCTCAGATCAGTTAGCAACAGCATTCTTCTGCTCATAAAGTTCAGTAAATGACTCCTTTTAGACAGAAAGGATCTTAAATTTTGACCAGGACGCATGACTGGAAAAAGCTTTAGTAAATTAAAATCTGTGAGAAGCAGTGATTCTTTATTTTTAATGGAGATAAAATAGTTCTGTAGATGCTTTTCTTCATGTCTTAATTTTGAGCTTTGCAATATATTATTGGATATGACATTGAAGAATAATCATGCTTTTCATGCTTCCCATGTTTTTAAATCAAAGGATGAAGGTGGTCATAAGCAGTATAGCCATTGTGGTCTGCTTCTCTGGGAGAGGTAGTGGCCTGTGGTTCCGTTGTTCAAATTGTCACATGCTTTGCAGCACTTGCATGGCAGCGCTGCGACATGCAGCCAGGGATGGCTTCAACTGGCAGGGTCAGTAGCTACAAGGGCTTTGAGTTCGGCCGTAACTTGCTACTGTAGACCCTAGCCCACTTACTTTCCCTCAAACACACAAGGCATTCAATTAGGAGACTTTCTTTTATATCTGATTTTCATTTTTTTTCTGTGCGAGTCTTCAGACAAAAAAAAATTAACATTTTTATTCATTTTAATATAAATATGTGTAGTTCTTATTTTATCTTTCTCTGGTGCTAAATTCCTTTCTATATTTTAGCACACTTAAATCTTCATTTATTGTTTTAATACAAGACTAGCTCTTACTGGGACCAAGAGTTTCTTGGTATTTGGTATTTTTTAGTCTGCTTACTGCTCATACAAGCACTGGCCATTTCTTGTCCTTTTGAAGGACCCAGTCATAGCTTTTCCTCTCCCACTTACAGACTGAAAAGTGAGAGTTGAGAAGACAAAAAGTGGTGTTACGCTGTCTTCTGTGGTCCCTGTATCTGATAGCCAGGACTTGCATGGTTCCCAGAGTATCAAAGAGCAATTTCAAAGCTGATTACTGTTCTACTTTCTGTGTGCCTCTGGGTCTTTGGAAGCACATAAGTCATAGCATAATATTTTCAGCTACAGTCCTCTGCTTGTCCCCTTAGCACCTCATTTCACCATCCTGTCTATTTCCTGGTGGGTAGAGAGGAGGAAAGTATTGTGATAGGATAACAGAGGAGCTGAGAATAGAGACTGGTGTTATCTATACATCCAAAAGAGCAGCAGAGAGAAGCTGGCTGCAATTTGATCCTGGATTTGTTTCTGGAGCTGCTGAACTGGTGTTCCTCAGAACTTTAATGATATTCTGCAGCTCAAGCTATGGTTCTAGCTCTGTTATAACGTGTCTATTGTTTTGCAGGCAGTGTGTGTTGGGTTTTTTTTCCTCTTGGTTGGAGCAAACCCCAAGGTTTTAGAGCTCACAATGGCGGTTTGATTACCTGAATCTTCAGATTTGAGAACCGTTAAATCTGAATAATTTAGCATCTGAGGATTACTTGCAGCTATTTTGTCAGCTGATGTTCTAATTTTTGAAATCAAGTGTTTTTGTAGACAACCCCAACATTCGCAGTTTTCCAGATGATGTTAAAGCTTACTGTACAATGTCTTAGGATAATATCTGATTACTGTAAATAGCACAGGGACAAAATTGACTCATCTAACAAGGCAGATATGTTGCCTTAAAATGAGTTGACGGGCTATCCTTTACCTCATCTGCCTATTAGTAATTAAATTATTCCAAAAGACAATCAAACTGGGGAATGTTTTAAAATGAACTGAAGAAGGTTAAGGCAGCTATTGGCTTATCAGCATCTCTGTCACAACAAAAAGCTTTTACCATAGAAAGTTTGATTGTGGGGCAGCTGGAACCATTTATACACTCTTTGAATATATTCTCTGGTTTCATGTCTCCATTTTGAGTGCCTCTATTTTTGGATGCCAGCAGGGTGACATCCTGCATGTCACTGAGTGAGAAGTGGTTTGCAGGTTCTGCTTGCTTCCAGGTGGGCTTTCAAGATTTTTCAACGCATTGTGTCTGTGCTGCCTCAGATTGATTACTTAAGAAATAAAACATTCAGTGTGGTATTTGGGCACACCAGCAGAAATACAAACAAGGATTTAAACTTCTTCCTGGGCAGAGGCTCAGCGCAATATCTGTGTGCTTCTCAGCTGTGTCTTAAACTCAGGTTTTTATGGTTTGGATGTTTTATAGGTCTGAAAGTACCATAAGAAGCCTGTTCTGACCTAAAGATAAATGTAACCACTAACCACTTAGGATGGACAGTTAAAGGCTGGCCTACTGGATTATGTGAATACACTGTTCTTAAGTCCAAAATAGACTTTGTTCATCATCATTGCACACTTTGAATAACAAATTATGATTTCTTAACTAGCAGCACATTAAGAAGATGGTTTACTTGTAGACCCACATAAACAAGAAAAGCTAGCAGTACTGGGTTGATCTTTTTTTAATGCATTGAATGGTACATGGATTGAATATTATGATTTTGGTTAGTCATATAAAGCCTAATTTTCCAGTTATCTACATATCCACACACTTGTAGTTGAGGGAAAAAATCCTTAAAACTAATAATTGCCATCTCAAATATGGGTAGAGAACAACAATCCCAGGCTAGTCCTCCAGCAGTGCTGCTGACCTGAATTGAAAATGCGTTCCTCTTAGGTCCCCATTTACCTCCCAAGGATTTGCTTGAAACCCTTCCTCCTTTCCCTGGCATTTGATTTCAATCTACCTCTGCATCCTTTCCTGGGATGACCTGTACCCATGAAAGAAAATCCATTAGCTGATATGAAGTATATCTTGCTTACAATATTCTCACTCACCATCTTTATCTTTATTTCCTTTGATGTTGTCTTTAATTTAGAACAAATCTTTGAGACTGGCAGTTGTACTTCCTCTTAGCATGCAGAGGAAAATTATGAAACCCATCATAATTAATACCCAGTGTGTTGCCTTACCAATAATACAGTTCACTAATCTCATTAAATCTTGCATTGTTGGGAAAACATATTGGAAGAAAAAAATTAAAATGAAATAATCTAATGTGTAAAAGTCTCTTGTATTATAAGAGAAACATAGTAGTAATACTGTTTAATTAGCTCTATTAAGAGAATTACATTGCTGAAAGAAGGTGTTTCTGAGAAAATGCACTACTGCATTAAGGAAAATCCAAAATTGTGTGCACAAGTTTTGCTCCTTAAATGCTTTCCAGGCTTGTTTTTAATGAGACTTTTGTCTCCCACAGTTACTGCTAATACAGAGAACTTTGGAGCCATTAGTTCCCTCCCATCACGCTGTACGCTTGAGATTTGCTAGCTGAGGTGTGGCTCATCGTGTAATCAATGTTGGCATTTGATTTCCACTCTGATAATTATACAGCTTGCTTTGCTTGACAAGTCCCTCATGTATGTATGTTTGTTTATTTATGGCAGTTTCACAAGCTACAAATGAGATTACATGCTGACCAAATCATGCTGGAACAAGTACAAGAAGAGAACCAGTGCTTGAATCAGCAAGTTGCTAGTTTGATAGCTACATTTATGGCAATGCAGAAAATGGTGAGATCAATATAAGAATAATAGAAACTTCTTGAATATTTGAGCCTTGGAAGCAGGTTAAACCAGTGTTTGACTTTTATATGGCTGAGGTTTTGTACATGCACACTTTCTTCTGCATGCTTCAGAACATAATTCATGGTATGATTAACACTGTAATGTTATTTACTTGAATATATTATGAAAAGATAACCTGGTACTCTCAGTCATACATACATTTGGAAAGCTTCCAAATGCCACATTGTCATAACTGTCTTGCATTGCTGTGCCTAGGATAATCCAGAGAAGTGTTGGGAAACTACTGTGGGTTTAGTTTAGTTTATTTTAAAAGAAGCTGAAGTCTGATACAGTTTCACTCTTTAATGGGGGGTTATCAAGCAGTTATATAAATGCGGGAGGTGCTCAACATTTCATGGCTGGAGTAGGGGAGAGATTTTGTTGTTGGCAATAAAATATCTTCTGCTTTTTATGACTACTACTTCAACAAATTGCATTCTGGTAGACTTCACACAGTAATAGTACAATGCATTTGTTTGGTACAGTATAAACCTAAGCAAACAGTGTGGCTAAATTCTCAGTAATTGCTTGTGGATGCCTACGGTTTTTAAACACCTTCACATAAATGTGAGCTACAAAATATGAAAACTGGTTGTGTTGGATTAAGCAGCAGTAGTCTCGTCCCCCCTCAAAAAGACTGTTTTCAGTCAGATTAGTGCATGGATAGGGTGTGTTTTGTATCAATTCCTTTCTCAGTAGAATGCTCAGTAAGGATGAAACACTGCCAAATTTACACATGCTTCAGTTTTTTGTAGCCCTGTACTTGAGAATCCATTATTAAGGGCAAGTGAATAATGCGTCTCACCTCCAAGTGCTGGACCTGAGGTCAGGGTGAGTGGAGAGAGGTTGCAGGACAAGCAGCTGCCCTTGAACCCTTTGTTCTCTGTGGCTGCCTATTTTCCCTGTTCCCACCCCTCAGTGTCCTCCCTGCTGGCCTCTGTGCTGTTGGAGGGATTTGTCTTCCTTCCTATCGAATCAAAGCCTCAGCATAGGTGTGTGGAAGACTGTATGGTGGAAGAGGATGCATCTCAGTGTGACTCAAAACTGAGGATCTTGTCTCCTGTGATCAGTAATGCCATCTATCTCTACAGCTGGATGACACTTAAAAAAATAGACCACAGGTTAATTTGCTGCAAACTGAACTTTGGTTGTCCTCAAACTGTTCGTGACTTTGCTCAGTAGAGTCAGCTAGAAAAAGAAATACAGCTTCAAGGCTATATTCATGAAAAGCAGAGAGGAAGAGAAGGAAGTAGTGCTGTTCCCTCTCTCATCTGAGAGCTCTGTGGTTGCTGTATTCACCTACCATGTAGCACGTGTTGGTGAAATTCTATTCATCCTGGTGAGGGGGATTTCAACCCTATGTTCTACCCCTGAGAGAGTTTTCTAACTGCCAAGCTGCTATTAGGCATGAGATATTCTATGCCTTTTGCTTAAAATATAGGTGCCCTGATTCTGGGTGAGGACATGTAGCAAGAGCTTGTGGATTTTGCCTTGCTAAGTCTCTAGAGACAGAGCGCTTTGTAGGCAGTTGGTGTTAAGTGCTTAATATTAAGTTTTCCATGTATAATGGAAGAGCTGAAGGCTGTCCTTCATCTGCCCATCAATCTAGACTCTTGATACTGCTGCAGCTTGTTTGGCTTGTGTCAAACATTTATGTGGACTCCAAAACAAATGACTATATTTTCAAGATTATTTGAAAAGCAACACTTTCTTTGGAATGGTGTGCAATGGAAGATAGAGGGGAAAGTGGGAAATCTGACTGCATGCAGCCCTCGGTTACACAGTGTCTCTTTTCCAAAGCTGAGCTCCCAAACTGGGAACTGGAGCACTGGGTCCTGCTCCTAGTTCTTCTATCTCCATGCATTGTTATCTAAGGCATAGCTTAATGTGTAATTACCAAAATATGTGTAGATCAAGCAGTGACTGCAGGAGGAGTCAACTTTGGTCAAATAGGTAAGTGCCTTTGTTTAAGGCCAGGGCTGCCTTAATCTCCCCTAAGTTTACTTGCCAAAAAGTTAAGAACCAAGGGATTCATAGATGGATGACTGTCCTTCTGTAATCAGTACAGTGGGATTAATCTGTCCTAATTTAAAATTCCTGGAGCTTTCTCTATCCTCTCATTACTTATTGGAAGGGTAGATGTGGCTAGTCATTTCACAGAAAACTGTTGTAATATAAGAAGAATAATTCTTCTGGAGGAGCTTCATCTTTGACTTACAGGGTACTTAAATGTCCAGAATTCATGTTAAGTAAGGAGATGCTCATCTCTTGTCCCCCCAGTTCAATGAGAACAGCTTCTGGTGCAGGTAGTCAAGGATGTTATCCTCCTGATTTAGGGACATACTTTGGATAGCTAAAGTTAGGTTGTGCAAAAACTGCCTTTTGTTTAAAAGTGGGTTAAAACATTTTAATGAGTATAATTTAAACGACACCTTTTATCTTGGTCTGGACAAGATCAAAGGCATCCTGAAATTACATTAGTATCTGTGGAACAAATAAAGTGCTGTTTGTCTCCTTGGAAGCAATAATGCAACTGAAAAAGTGTTTTTGAGCCAGTTGGACTAAAGTTTTCTGCTTTTGTTACCAGTAGAGTAATACTCAGGGTATTGAATCCCACATGAATATTACTATGTTGCACATAATGGATTTTTGTACAGTAAGGTAGAAACAAAGAGGTCAGTCTTTAAAAATCTTTATTTTAAGCCGAGATACGTCTGGCAGCACAGAAAAATGTAGCCGTGTATGGCAAAAGGACTGTAACAATTTTTTTGAACTAGGTACAAGCTCATTGCATCTGTGTTTGTTAAATAATAAAGAATCTTCCCTCATTAAAAATGCCTTAAGTACTCCCAGCACCTGCAAATATTTGCTTGGGCTTAAGACATTTTCAGTATAAGTACGATGTTTGCAAAATCGGAGGCTTTTGACTGTACCTGTTTACAAGCATAGTCATATAGCAGTGTCTCTGCAGGTTGCATTCACAGTTCATTAGAAGTTAAACCCTCAATGCCCATAAAGTCTGTCGCTATGCTTGTTGCATAGCTAGGAAATGAGACCTCTGATACTATGCTTGGCTCCTTACTGAGAAAATACATATTACGGCTAGAGCAGACCAGAGTAAAGAAGAACAATCCAAGCTCTCTCTGTCCTGAGGACATCGCTCAGGCACGCACACCTTCTTCCTGAGTTTCTACTGGCAATTGCAAGAAAAAAGGCAGATATTTGTGCTGCTCTGCCTGGATGGTGTAGTAGCTTTTAAGATTGATTTTCTAATCACAGACTGATGCAGAGGCTGTTGGAAAAGCATCAAGGTGAAGTACAAATTTCCACTGTTTTTTTGCATAGGGCCTTCAGCTAAAGGAATGAATATTAAAGGAACTGATACCAGTAGCCTTTGCAAATGCATGTGCATGGTGTCTTCAAAGATGGCTCTGCTCTGCTTTTGCTGGGGAATCTTTTATTTTCCTGGAGGCAGAGCAGTTCTTTGTCTGATTTGAGAGCTGGCCAGTGCTTGATGCAGAAGGGCAATCCTGCATATTGAAGCACTCCTCACTTCTGCAAGCTATTGGTTGTGAAATGGGGACCTGTGCAGGCAGCCTGAAGCAGAAAGGAGGGCTGCCTGCCATTGCTAAAGCCGCCTCTATGCTGTTCATGCGGAAGTATGCAAATTCCCCTTCCAGCTTTAGTTGGCCGTAGTGCAGCCTGCCGGCTACAGAAATCTTCCTGGGCAAAGCCCCTGACAGTAGGTCTGCGGTTAGTATGCAGCTCTTCCCTGTGGTGCTTGTGCTGCTGTGAAGCAAGTCTTTTGTGCATATGAAGAATAGATGCAGAAGGAGCTGCATATGGAAGGATGCTAATATCTCGATTTCAAAGTTCTCAGTCTCAGACCTTTATAAATATTTACCCAGAAAACAATGTACCACTGTCAGAAATTTTCCTCCAACTGAGGGTTTATACTAAGAGAATGGTACCCCTGTTGTCATCTCCTCATTTGGAGGGGAACCCTGTCCTTGCCAGACAAATGTACAAATCGCTACACCTGGGGGGATCCAACAGCAGGATGAGGAAGTATGTACTGAGAAATTCACCTCAGCCTGTAGGGAATGAGTCCTATATCAGGCAAATGAGTAGCCACTCCTTAGCACATGTTTGTTAACACTGCACAACATGAGTGTTGACTAACAGTTGAAAAAAGGACTTAAGAGTGTGCCTAGAGGAGGGCTTCAGGAGCACTGACCCAGGTAGTGTTTGTCTAAGGCAAAATAAATGAGACTCGGAATAAACTTGATAAACTGCATTTTCTTGTGATTGGAAGGATTTTAGCTAAGGGTCATTGAGAAGAGTGAGCTCACAAAAAGATGAAGGTGAGATTTGTCCAGGTACTATCAAAAATTAAATTTAAGTCTTCTGTCTGCTTCTTAATATGCACTTGAGTGGGTAGTCTAACATCATGGTACAGATTCTCTTAAAATAATGTTTTCAACTCTGAAAAGTAATAGAGGTGACTAAATTATTTTAATCTAAAATATATTCGAGTTTATTTTAATAAATATATAATTGAATCAAGGAAAATAGTTTTATGAAGCAGTATTCAGAGCAGAATTTCCGAACAACCCAGTAATCATTAAAAATCAAAAGGAAGGACATTTTTAAGTCAACATTTCAAAAGCTGGATTTGTTTTGAGGTAGAATAAAGACTTTTCTTATAGGTAAAATCCTGTGCTAGGTTAGAACACCATACAGTGTATGGTAGAATAACCTGTGTTGGCAAAGGTGTTACCATGCTCTGATGTCACAGTAAATATGATGTCATGGTATGCTAGATCACTTGGGTCAGTTTTCTGCTAAAACCATCACAGGAGGTCACTTATTGCATGCACCTACATATATGGCAAGAAAACCTGCCAGCTCTCCAGAAGGGGTTTCTCCAATCCTTGTGGTGGTGCCTCCCGAGAAACTGATATGGTAAAAACAATATCTTATATGATCTCAGCAAAAATGCAAGGCTTTCTAGAGCAGTGTACAGTTTATATGGGATAATTTAAGTATTGAAATAATAATTTATGTGTTTGTAGCTGACAAAAGTGTGGAGGTGGTTGGGTTTTTTTATGTTGGTTTCTTTTTTTTTTTCCATTGGAATTTCATCTTCTCTTTTTGGGAAGGATCATGAAATCTCAGTAAAACCCCTAATAGCACTTTGATTTGCTGAAGTATAGGAAATATATAAGCAATCTTTCTCACAGTTAACCTGTTGCTTTAATCAGCCAGAACTAGACTGGCTATTTTACTCATAAAAGTGGGTTTTAAGACTTAAATCCCAAGCTGATTGTGGAGCTTTGTTTCTATTTTATTTGAGTTAGTTTGCTTTTACTAAATGCTAAACTAACGTAGGTGTTGTTAAGATTTCTCTGGGTGTATTTGAGAGATTTTTAAGGTTTATTTGTGCTTAGATATGTATTTTAGAGTTTGATGTCGAACAGTCCTTGCAACTGTCCTAAACTTTCCTTTGGGGTACTCGCACTTGGTAGATTTTCACTGCACTCATTAGATAAGCCTGGTGCATGAGTGAGAGATGTGTGTTTCTCTGTATTTGCCAGCTTTGACCAAATCTGGGGTGGGGAAACAGTCACAAATATTTAATGTCCTGACAGTTTCATGTATGTAAGGAACTGTTTGATATGAACCCTCAGTAACTGTTCTGTATGTTATCTGCACATGATTTTTTTTCCTGTGGCACATGTTTCTGGGTGCTCTCTATATGGCAGTGGAGTCTCTCTAATGAGAGCAAAGGTGCTGGCAGCCCCTGGGAAGCTCTGCCAGAGGCATCTTTGGCCTCCAGTTCTGCATTTCATGTGAACAGACCTTTGCCAGGACAGTGGTTTAGGCACAAGGCTTGGTCTGTGGCAGTGCCAAGGCTCACAAGTAAATGGCAAACCCAGAAGCACCCTTAAAGAGGATTCTTTTCACGGATGCTTAAGGCTTTCCCAAGAGAAAGACATTACTGGCTGAGCAACTCCTTTTTTTGCTTTGAGAACAATCCTGGAGTCATCAGTCAGACAAACTTCTCCCAGACAGTTAAGTCAACATCGGGCTGGTTTGTGAGCAGTGGGACTTAGTGAAATGCATAGATGAGCCACTTGACAAGAATGGGACCACAGTTATTGCTGATTTTTTTGTGATGACAGTCTAGATACAATTAGGTTATTAAGAGATGATTCATAAATATTTTGTTCAATTTAGCACACGGTGACTTAGCTGTCACCACATTGCACCCCTTGGCTTAGCAAGGTCAGCTTCTAACCCATCTTATCTGACTTCTGGTGAAAGCTAACCTGTCTCCAAAAACTAGCACTAGTAAGCCAGAAGTACATCTGCTTCTTAATTATTGTTATTAGCAATACCATCAAACACACTTGCAAGGATGCTACTACTTTCTTCCTTCCTATGGCTGTGTTATTATATATTCATAATGACAAAGCAGAAGCAATTCTCAGATGCAGATGTTCTCCTGTATCTTAACGGAACTGCATCTTCCTTCTGCCACATCAAATAGAGAATAATTTAAGACTAGTCTTCAAGAACTAGACAAATGCGGCGGAAGGAATCCTGGAACATAAAACTGTAAGTAGGTGGCAGAAAAAGTTAAATGTAGAGCACGTGTCTTATGTGTCATGAGATAACAAATGCAACCATCTTTAGCACTAAACAAGAGGATGTGTGTCAGAGAAATGCAATGACTGCATTTTGCTGTGGATTTCTTTCCAGCAGCAAAGTATTTTGAAATATTCCAGGAAATTAGCCTGATTTCTGAGATAACGTACAAATATCATAGCAAATGCATTTTGGTTTTATTTTCTTAGAAACTGTGATTAGAAGCTGAAGTCTTCAGCTACAATTGCAGTGAGCTCTAGAAAAGAGTCGTCCCTGGTTGTGAAATACTGCAGTATCCTAAATGATGCAAGATAGACCTCACTAGTGTTTGGATCACAGTGAAAAGTAGTATCTACCTTATGTGTACATAGAAATCCTACTGCTGAGGAGCTAAATATTCTAGAGGCCTAACTTTACACTGTGAAAATTCAACTGTCCAACCTGTGTGTGGTTTGTATTCCCTGCTGGAAGACACAAATGCTTGGATGGAAAATCAGAACCTCTCTAAACTAACAAAAATATTTTGGGGAGAAAGTAGGCTACAGACTCAGGAATACTTTTCTCTTTTGTCCTTCCTCTACAGAGGCTGTAGGTGTAGCCCTGATTTCCTCTTCCACAGCCCTGAGCTTAGCTAATTTGTTGCAGATGAGGACCAGTAAGTCTCTTGCCTGCTCTTTTTTTTTGCTGAGAGAGAGGGGAGGACAGCTCAGGGGTAGCTTGGTTACATCCAGCTTCTTGACCAGGGCATATGGTGATATTCCAGTCTAGCCCTTTATGAAGAGAAGTAACACTATCTCTTTTGGAGGTGGATGGGAGAAATAGGAAACACAAATTACTTTGGTACTGTTGAGTCAGAAGTAAGGCAATGGGGACAAGGCAGGAATTTTTGTTTGTATTTTTGAACAATGATAAGAATAAAGCAAGAAGCCAGTTGCTTCTTCTACAATGCTCTGTACCCCAACTCCTCCTTGCAATGCGATATTGCTTGCATTTCCCAAACTTCTTTCTCAGAGATGTGTTTATGACCTCTTCATTGCTGGAGTGCTTAGCTTTCAAATGAAAGACTGCTCCATGCGTGTTCCTCTTGTCTGCCTCTGCTGACAACCAGAATATGTGACAGCTATTGTTGCAACTGTGACTTCTTTTTTTTCCTTAGTGAATCAGTGTCATTGTGATTTGCACTTCTGCTTGGCTAAGGGTTTTGGATTTTAAAATAGTCTCATCAGAGGCATCTCAGCCAAATAAATGTCATTGACTATATTTGGTTATCTGAGACTTAGTCTGTGGTGACAAATTTGTCATTGGAATTGCTCTCAGGTAACTGGACATCATGAGAGAATGCTGTATGTGGTCTCCTAGTGCTTTCTGCTTATTTTGCATATTGTAAGGCAAACTTTAGGAAAGGTGAAAATATTGATGAGAGCTTCTAGGAATTTTTTAATATATTCTTTTTTTTGACATGAGTTTCCACTTTCAGAATTAGATTACTAGAGATGGAGAGTGTTCAATTCACTGAAAAAAATTTCTGATTTTCTCATGAATTGGAAGTGTGTGCATGCATGTACGTGCACATACATGGATATGTGCACAAAAGCTGCATTTCACTGCTAGCTGTGGTACAGTGCTTGTCTTTTTTGTTGTGCGGAATACTTCTTAGTGACACTGGTACTCTGCCTCTTCTATGAAGAAATCTGTAGCCCTGAGGAGCATGCATGAAGAAATACTTCCAGGTTACTGGTCAAAATCCTCATTTTAATTCAATTTCTAACTTTAATGACAAACTGAGTCTTGCAGTTTGACTTTGTCATCCAGTGGCACTACTTATTGCTGAGAAAGATGATTTACAATAAAAGACAGGACATCAACATTAGTGGAAAAGTAGTAGTTGAGATCCTGTTGTATCTTTTAAATGGAATTTCTGAGTTCAGGGGCTGCCAGACTTTAAAAAGTGGTTTTCATTCATTCATAAAGAAGCACCTTCTACTCTGGACCGCTGACCAAGTAGGATCTCAGGAACTTTAAACTGGAAACTACTTTGAAGGAAATTATTTACCTGGAGATGGAATGCATGTGACTACTATAGTCCTTTCCCCAGGGCTTGGCTTTAACTACAGAGTGCTCTAGCCTCTCTGGAACATGCTGTTCTCACTGTTATTCATGATGAGTGATGGGAGAGTGTCTCAATCTGAACTAGCTTTGCTGCTGCAAATCTTGCACAATAATTACAGATGTAAACTCTTTAGCATGCCTATACTCAAAGAAGTTATTCTCTCTTTGCAGTAAAAAATTGTTCACTTTAAGTGCTATATTTTCATTTGTTTGCATGTGTTTATATATACTGGCGTGGGGAGGAAGAATGGGCAGGCAAAATATGTAATTATTCAATAGAATTCTTAGTCTTGCATTATAAATATGGATCATGACTTAAGGAGCCTGAGGATGTAATATATTCATCTGCTTGAATATCTAATTTTAATATAGACTTGCCTGAAAGTCCTTATGAAAGGTGAGCATTGACATTTAAAGTACTTCTGACATATACGTTGTCTATACAGGGATACAGTGGGCCCTTGCAGCAAAGGGACTGAGGATGCTGAATTGAAACAAAGCCAGTCAGTCTTTTGCAAAGAGGAAAACTTATTTTCATGCATTAGCAACTGCCTATAGGTAAGACAGTGGTAAGTTTAGCATAAATGTCAAATCATTCAATTGAAAGAATAAAATTTCTTGAAGCATCAGTGTGGATACTGAGGAGTAGGCTGGCAGCAGATTCTGCTCACAGCCCTGGCACTGGCTTTTGGTGGACTGCTTAATCTCTTCCTGCCCAGCTCCTCTCCTGCTTGTAGCTGTTAAGCCTGGTGAGCTTTCCCAAAGAGCAAGCTTGCAGTTGTGTAACTGCAGAAGGGAGTCACAAGGCACCTCTGCCTGGCCTGGTGCCTTCATCTCGACAGAGAAATGCATGAAGCTCAGCAGCTGCACGCCTTGTCCTATATGTGCTTGTTGTATTAGTTCTGTTAGCTATGACAGTGGAGTATGTGTAAAGAAGACCTGTTCAAAATGACAACCTATCCCCACCGCTGGAGAGGCAGAACCACCACAACGCAACATATGATTATCCAGAATTCACCTCAGTGAGGACCTGTTTATTATTAGCTTTGAGGCTGTCCTGTAATTAAAGATGAATGCTGGGTAACACTAATCAACTATTTTGCTGGCTGTGCATCTTTCCTTTCACTGAATCCTTTGTGATAGGCAGCTACAGGAGTAATATCGTGGTAAAATAAGGTATTTTCTTCCTCTTGCAGTTTTGAATTTAATGCTCTAATTTTTGTTTCTAAACAAATCCTTTTTTTCCTAACAGTGAAAGGAGAGACGTTCCTGTAGTACAGTGTCTTCAAAATACCAGGTATGACTGCCATGATCATAGGTGATCAGACATCAGGCCACATCTTGTACAGGATCAAGTGATGTCTTGTAGACACTTAATCACACAGTTCACCTAAAGACTCGAGTCCTTTTACTATTTAACCCAGCCAATGGTGTTGTGTTGAGGTGGATCACCTGAGTGGCTACTTGTGGGATCAGGTGAGTACTTCTTATTGAGATGAGGCTTTACCACTTCACCTCCAGAGATGTGTAATAAGTCCAAATTTTCCTTATCTAAAAGGAAAGAGGAGATTGTGTGAGGTGCACTGGTTTGTGGTAACTTAGTTCATGGGTAAGAATTGTTTCTTCTTTTACCTTTTGCTGCAGAAAGCCCTGGAAGAGTCTAGACTCTGTAGAGTAGATGAATGCAGATGCTAACATGTAAGGGAGAGGATCAACTTGCACAGCAAGAAGCCCAATACACAGAACAGACTTTTTTTTTTTTTTTTAATATCCAGAGACTTTTTCTCTGTAAATGATAGATTTTGTTAGCTAATATATCACCTGTCTCTTTTGCTATACTGAGAGATACATCACATGCTATAGTAGCATGTCATTGTACATATATTGTCCACGCAGTCTGTATTTTATGCATTGTTACATATTTCAGTGGCAAACCATAGAATCATAGAATAACCAGGTTGGAAGATCATCGAGTCCAACCATTCCTATCAAACACTAAACCATGCCCCTTAGCACCTTGTCCACCTGTGCCTCAAACACCTCCAGTTTCCTCATATTTGGGTTACTCTTCAAATTAGTTCAGAGCAAACAAGGGACTAACTGAAGAAGCCCATAAGAGCTATAGCTCAGTAATGTTACTGAAGCAAAAGACTGAAATTATTGAGGAACAATTAGAATTTTCCCTGAGGGAATAGGCATACTATTAAAGGATGAAATTTGATGAGACAAATGACCTTTACTCATTCTCAAGAAAAGTTTAAGCTTTTTATTTTTTTCCCTATTACTTATGAAAATACAGAGAACACAACTATAAATTTCTGTGTGACACATTTAATAAATGCTTGCTTCAGCATGTTTGTACTAGACAAAGCAGTAAGGCGATCTTTTATAGACAGACCTACACAACTAGACTCCTGAAAGAACTGCCCTTCCCAGGTGTGCTGAGCCAGGATATCCTGTTGCTGACAAATTGCTCACAAGCCTGGATTGATGCAGCAAACATGTTACTTATTCAGTACCCTCACAAGGGGCAGGGCAGTACAGGAATGCAATAAAAGCAGCGCCTGGAAGTTGTTCTGCTGGTCAACAGAAACCAGAAAACCAACAGACCAAGGCATTTTTGGTTTTATTTCAGTATTCTCTTTTACATTGCTGTCCTGAGTCCTGTAAGCTAGGACAACTGGCATAGCTGCTGTAGAAACACACACAAGCAGTTTGCCTCTCCTAAAAAAAAAATTGCAGTTCCTGCAGGAGGGGCTTCAGAGGATACTATGTGCTTTGTGTGTTCAATTGTATTTAAAACCTCACCCTTTCTTATCTTTTTTTTCTAGTTTAAACTATTTAATTAAGGAGTGTTAAAGCAGTTGAGCTAAAATAGAAAACAAAAAACAATGGTACGGATTTTGTCTCCTTGAGGGTTATAGAACTGAAGAAATTTTTCTTTCTGCTCTTTAAAGCAGATGCTGAACCTCTAACCAAAATTCAGACAGCTTTCCCTGACTATGAACAGAGTCTTGCTTTCTCATCACAGTTTCTTCCACAGCTTGCAAGTCTTCCCATGTTGTGTATAGTGACAGTTAAGGGCTAGTTTGGAGGTACTTCTTCTATTAGCTTGCCTTTATTGAGCATTTGTATATCAGAAGTAAGAAAGAGCCGTGTTTAGGCAAAATTCAAAGCAAACAGGAAAGTGACACTTTTCTGTGGCAGAAGCTCTACCTGCACTAATAAATATGTTTCTGAGCCTACTTCTGGTAAATGAGTGGTGAAAAGGATGATGAAAGTGAGTTGTTGGAGAAGCGGTGGGATATGTCAAGTATAATTTCAGTTCTTCCCCTGGATCATGGTTTAGTAACCATACCTGGGATATTTTACAAAGTGGGAAGGAAGAGTCTACCTTTTGTGTGCTTTGGGGTCTAAAGATAAGAAGTGCTTCATAGCAGGAAAATGGCATTGTTAGATGTTGCTTGGAGCTTGGGCAGATGCCACCTTAACTGTTAATACAAAGACCGCTTTCTTCAGACATATTGACAGCCGTGTGCATGTGTTTGATACTACAGGTATGCCTTTAATTGAAGGATAGGAAGCTCTAGACAGAATTGGTATTAACTATCGATGACATCTTGGCTCAAAGGAAGATGAAAGATACTGCACTGCAGAGTGCAAAAAAGGGGTCCTGAGAGTTTCTCTTCGAGCCTTTAGAGCTAATTAAGCTAGACTGACTGGACAGTATGCACTAGGATAGGTCATAACCTGTGTTGTGTTACCAAAGCTGATTACATGTCTGATCATGCCAGGATATTTTCCTGTTGTGGCCAAATGTTAGTCCATGAGGAAGTAAGTTAACATTATGCTGAAAGCAGTCATCTGCCATTGTCTTGTGAAATTACAAGGTTTACTCTCAGAGATGTTATCCAAAATAGCATCGATAGTTTGATATGAAACTGAGTTTGGTTTTATGCTGTTTTATGTTACGTTAATTCTAGTAATATATTTTTTTTATGCTGTTGCTACCAGTACTTTTTTCTGTTAGTAACTAGGCTAATTTCTGCATAGTTGTGTGTTTGTATAGCACCATGGGGGTGTCTTTGATAAGGACTGAGCCTAGAGCAGTTCATAAGCTCTAATGTCATAGGGGATTTTCCATAGATGATTTTTGTGGAGGTTTCTTCAAGCTCTTAGTCCTTGTTTCCATACCAGTGTTGCAGAATCTTACCAGGAGACCACAAAAGGAAACTGCACTTAATAGAAATGAGTGGCTTCAGCTGAACTGTAAAGCCCTGACATTTTGGAAAGATATGGAAGTAGACTCATGCTGTTGGCTCCCACCTTGTGCTCCTTTGCAGGTGGACTTTTGCTCTGCATATTTGTGGAGCTGTCTTCCCTATGTAAGCCACATCCTGTTCAGTGGCTTGGCTTGTTATTTATCCTAACCAGCAGCATCAGGTGTAAGAGAGCTGGAATGAAAGCAGCTTTGTTTTCCTTCTTTTCAGCCAAGTATGCTGGCACTTTGCTGCTACCTGTATACCCACCTTTTGTACTAGGATGTAGGACACTGGGAGAAGAGAAGCTTCAGATATCTTTTGGAAGCTAGAGAAATAATAATTTTTAATAATTAATTCTTAACAATAAAAGTATTTTTTTTAATTGAAGTAACTTAAAATAATGTTCCTTAATTTTCGTCTGCCTGTATCATGTATAGGTCTTAACTTAAAGCTAATCAGCCCACCAGCTGTCCCCTCTTACCATTGCCAGGACAGAATAGTGACCTATGAATGGATGGAGCACAGTTAAATGAATGCGCATGAAATACCAGTGCAACTTTTAGTTAAGAGTGTTCTTTATTAGTTGGACACATAAGTAGAATGTATATGGAGATCAGCTTTTATGTCTTGATGGATATGTGTCAGCTCTTGGGCAGGTGTGTCTGGGTGGATTTTTTTCTTCATTAGCTGCTGAGATAGTAAAGAAGTTCAAATGGAAAAAGTGCCCCTTGAGCCAGGTAGGGAAAGGTTGCAGTGTTTATGATTTTGTCCTGGTTCTCAATTTTACAACTGATCTTGAAAGACGAGAAGACAGTTTACTTGGGACTATCTGCCAGCATTGTGCAGTGGTTCATGTGCAGCACCGATTGCCAATATTGACCTTGCCTAAAGTGAGTTTAAAAGAGCAGTACAAGAGAGCTACCCACATACTAGTTCTAACGTGCATATCTGCAGCACTGGAATTCAGATTTTCTGATTTTTCTGCTGCTTCTCTTGAAAGCAAACTTTTGTCAGAAATTGAGTGACTTTGAGAGACTTCAGGGATCTGAACAGGCTGGGCTGCTGGGCTGAGACCAATGGGATGAGGTTTAACAAGGCCAAATGCCAGGTCCTTCTCTTGGGGCACAACAACCCTATGCAGAGCTACAGACTAGGAGAAGTCTGTCTAGAAAGCTGCCTGGAGGAGAGGGACCTGGGGGTGTTGGTTGACAGCGACTGACCATGAGCCAGCAGTGTGCCCAGGTGGCCAAGAAGGCCAATGGCATCTTTGCTTGTATCCGAAACGGTGTGACCAGCAGGTCCAGGGAGGTTATTCTCCCTCTGTACTCCGTGCTGGTGAGACCGCACTTCGAATACTGTGTTCAGTTCTGGGCCCCTCACCACAAGAAGGATGTTGTGGCTCTGGAGCGAGTCCAGAGAAGGGCAACAAAGCTGGTGAAAGGGCTGGAGAATAAGTCTTACGAGGAGTAGCTGAGAGAGCTGGGTTTGTTTAGCCTTGAGAAGAGGAGGCTGAGGGGAGACCTCATTGCTCTATATAACTACCTGAAAGGGGGTTGTAGGGAGGAGGGTGCTGGCCTCTTCTTCCAAGTGACAGGTGACAGGACAAGAGGGAATGGCCTCAAGCTCCACTGGGGAGGTTCAGGCTGGTCATCAGAAAAAAATATTTCACAGAAAGCGTCATTGGACCCTGGAACAGGCTGCCCAGGTAGATGGTTGAGTCACTATCCCTGAAGGTGTTTAAAAGACAGGTGGATGAGGTGCTGAGAGGTGTGATTTAGTGGTTGATAGGAACGGTTGGACTTGATGATCCCGTGAGTCTTTTGCAACCTCATAATTCTGTGTGACTTTATCATAACTCTACTGCACACATCACTGGGAAAAAATATCTTCCAATTTTTACTCAGAATGAAATTCTATTATGTTTAAATCTCCTAAATTGAAAATGGTTTCCATTTGTATCCATATTCCTTTTTTCTTCTCCTTGCCAGATGCCACAAAAGTACAAGCTCAGAGTTACAGGAATTTCATGGGACGTGTTTTCTAATTGGATCTGACCCTGAGTTCAAATTTCATATCCAAACATTCTTAGTGGAGGTAGAGTGGAGGTTCATGTTTGGCTCTAACTTTGAAATTCAGCCCCTGAATTAATGTAATAATTTTAATTCTTTCAAGCATTCAGCTTAATTTTGGTGTTAAGTCTTGCTCAAAAGAGGAATTTTCAGGTTGCTGAAGACCACGAGGTACTTCTGCAAACTCCTGCTACCAGAACAGTAGACTGCTTCCTGGCATATGGGCTACTTGCACAGAAGCATGCAAGTGTGGGAATGAGGCGTCTCTGGAGATTCTCATTGTCTCTCTTATCCTCCTGTGATGTGCTGCCATTTGGTACTTCTCGTCCTTTGTACCCGAGTTCTTAGTTTTTCGTATGTGGTTACATAGGATATCATAGTCAGGTAAAATACTGGAATGGATATTATATTGGTTCTGGACTTCCTAATTCCTGTTGTGTTGACTAGAAGGCTAAATATAAATGACCAAATAGATTACGATCACTTTGATATAAATTGCTGAAGATCTATTGTCCTTTATGTCTGACAGTTACTGATGAGATCCCGTGAGCATGTTCCATGTTTCTAGCCAAGTTCTCAGGAGGTTCATGCTGGTGCTACATCATAGGGTTGCTGTATTCACCTCAGTCTTTCTGGGCCTCTGTATTTATAAAAGCATCTGAGTAAATCCTGCTTTATATCAAAAGCTGTTGTGGGAAGGAATGCCCACAAGAGCATATGCTGTGTTGTGCTAATATGATGATGGGCAGAGCTGTTTGCACGCCTAGGGCAGACAATCCGATGTACAAGGCCTCATTCTTTTCTCTGTTAAGACTTGACCCACAGGCTTTAGAAATCCTTCTGGACTTGCCTCAATGCAACTCTGTCGTAGCAGGGTTCTTGGATGAGTGGAAAAACAGCGTGTGGGAACTAGGGATGTGCAGGAGAGAACGATGGTGGAAAAATTACCCTTCTAGTCTTCCTGTAGGTTCTGCTACCATAGTTGTCCACTGAAATGCATAACTGCAACCACGAGGTAGGTGACCCTGCACCTGGCTAATGCTAGTGGAGAAGAGTCTCTGCTATAGTTCTTGCAACTTTTCTGAAGTTTTGAGAAGCTGTATGTTCTGTCAATTCTTTGCCTCGGAGAGGAACTAAAAATGAAGCAGATATTCTGTTAGTGTGTGCGCATGTATTACATGTATTATGTGCTTTACAATAGTGTGATTTTCTTGAAAATATATGGCTTATAAAACTGCACTGCAAATCTGTTCCTCTCCCTGGCATATTAAGGAATTTCAGTAAAGTATAAGAGGGCTAGACATTTCAAAACAGTTGTATTGTGTTCCCCTGCCACTTATATTGCTGCCTGCTCATTCCTATCCTTTATTTTCATTGCTTCTATGTTTAGATTACAGATCTATCCTGGCTTACACTGATGAAACTGATGTAAGAATTTGGCCATTTAGGTGACAGTTGTACCTATATTTAGAAAAGTTTCTAATGACTCTGATGCCCAAGTGAATATCATTTGCCCTACAGTGATGCTTATTTAAAAAGTAGAATATTAATAAGCATTAAGAATTGGCATCTATACTGTGATTAAAATAATTGCTTAATTAAGAGAAGCATAATGTAATGCTTACTAACAGCATTTGTAACCATGAAACGCAAAATAAAATATGTTTGCATCTCATCGATATAGACTTAGACTCAAGCTCTGGACCTGAATATAGGATAAATATAAAAATAAACTTTTTTCTAAATATAATAAAATAAACTAAAGATCAAAGAAAGTTTATAAACCATATACCAACTTTTAAAAAGCACTTGATGTGTACTTTTTGCTGCTTTCTCAACACATAAGCACTAACATCATATGATGTCTTTGTCTTGCTGGTAGTGAAGGATTGAACATCCCTTCTCTTTCACCTGGGGTGCGATGACACTGTCAGTCCCAACCATTATCTTGAAGGGGGACCCTTGCTTTGGTGTCTGCCTCTCCTCTCAATATGCTACTTTCAGCTACATGTCTTTGGGGAGCTATGTAAACTCAGACATATTAGGGCTTCCTTTTTATATATGGGAGGTTTGAAGAACGTGTGGTGTGATTTTTTTGTGAGATTATAGAATTTTATACTAAAATCTTAAGTCTACCACAGATGAATGATTTCACTAGTGATTTTTGAGAACACACTGGTTCAAAAAATGCCTAGAAAAATGAAGCTATCCTCTACTAAAAATAAGGATATTAAGTGGCTGTACGTAGGTTGGATAAGTGATAATCTGTTTTCAGTTCTGTTCTAAGCATTCCCTTGAAGACGAAAGGGGAAAGTGATTAAGGAGGCATGGTGAAAATACCAGAATTGGTTTTGGTCATTCAATAGGGGGCAGCTTTGCCTGAGGCTGGCACTGGACCCCTGCCACAGCATGATATTACATTTTAGCCAATGTCTGGCTTTTGGAAATTAACTCTTATTGCTTGGATTAACTTTATAGGTATCTAAATTGATATAGTATTCTTTTACACTGACCTTCAAGCATCAAGACTGTCCTTATCACACATTTGATTAGCTACATTTAACTGTGAAACTATACAAGTGAAAAATCCTGTTATAAAAAATGGAGAAGGAAAGAGAGGAGGGATGAAACAAAAGGCAAGGAGAAGAAAGTCAGAATCACAGAACTCCCCAAATCATCTAGCATTTTCCCCACAATACATTTTGGTCCTTGGAGGAAAAGCAGGGTTTCAGACTCAAGAGGGATTCAGCTTTGCAGTGCGTGAAGTAGAGTAGGAAACCATGTGAGAATCCTTTACAGCTATCTGTGACTCAAGTAGCAGCTGGAAAGGAGCAGCCCAGAGAACTCATTGAGAGGGGTAGTAAGGATGGGTAATGGAGGAAAGCTTCCTGGTTTCAGCTTGCCTGAGGAAGTATCAAAATATTGACTTATCCCTTTGCCTGTACCTCATTCCCACAATGGACCCCAATGAATCTGGGCCTGTCCTTGTTTATTGCCTTCTATGTCATCCCTCATCTTTCTTTGTCATTTCAATGTCATGCCGTGGTCACCCTTTCTCCTCATTCTAAAAATGCTGATCAAAATGCTGAGCAAAGTGGACTGTTTCGGTATGGTATCCCTTTTCTGTTTCAGAACTCCATGACTTCCAACTTCAAAAGCAGTTTCCCCTCATTGATGTTAGCTAACATAATAAACGTAAGCAGTTAAGTCATCCTGAAAGGACATAGAGGGCATCAGTTTTGGGGATTTTTTTGGTTTTGTGTTTTTTAATAAATTTAATTGGTTTCTTTGAAAACTGCAATTTTTGAACATCGAAATCTGTATTAAGGGAGAGGAGGGGAACATCCTTATGCACAGTGTGCTTCTATGACATTATCTGATATTTGTGAAGTAGAATTAAAAATCATATGTAGCCATGGAAAATTATGTTTTCTTAATAACAGATGTTCTCAAGTGGAGAGCATAAAGAAAATACAGCATAAACTTCCATAAATTAAAAAGATTATTATACGGCACAAGCATGATTGTCTTCTAAGTATAAAGAACCTGAATCCTGACTGGCATAGATCAACCCATATCTGCTGAAGGCAAGAAGCTGTTTTCAGGAGCTGAGGGAAGAGAATCTGTAACGTATAATCTATATCCCTATCTGTTTAATGTTTCCTGGTTTTTCCAAAGATATGACTGTAAAACATATGTAGACAAAACAACTCCAAAAGCTGGACAGAATGGATGACCTTGGTCCTCAAATATCTTCAGTGGCCAAAATCTTCTTCAGTCAAAAGCTTGCTTTAAATTTCATACTTTGAGTTTCTAGTGTTTTCATTGCCTTTACAAGAAGTGGATTAAACTAAAACCCTTCCCAAGCATTTGTTGTTGTCTGACAATCTGCTGAGTAATGCTCTTTGCATGTGTGTTTACTTTGTGAGACAGCTTTTCCCTGCAAATTGATGCATTTTTATTGAGCAGAGATTTAATGGTGAGACAGCTGGTCTGATCAATTCTTTTAGTTAATCTGAAAGAAAAGTAAGTAGTACTTTCAGTTACAGAATTACATATGGTTTAGTTCTGTAGGGGAAAAAAAATACATGAAGTTTTATATAACACTGACTGGCTAATATTCAACAACAGTTACTATCGAGTGCCTGAGGAATAGCTGTTTCTGCATTGTGTGACTTGGAGTTGTTCACTTTGGTGGGAACGTGAAGTTACATTCTGTAGCAAATTACCCCTAAAAGGTGAACTAGGGTTCAAGCTTGCAAGCAGTGAAATGAAGACACTAATATGTGTCAGAAAGGAAGTAGTCTAACTTAGTTGAGATAATAGTGAGACATCTTTTGTTCTCTTGGATTAAATGGTGTGTGTGTCCTCCTCCCCCAACAAAAGTATCACTAGTTTTTTTTAAAATACTTTTTCATGAGAAAACAGCTGAACCGTTCAAAAATCTCACCTCTTCTTCATTCCATGCCTCTAACTTTGCTATTTTAATCATGTTTTTGTCTT
This sequence comes from Clamator glandarius, assembly GCA_033459285.1. NCBI lineage: Eukaryota > Metazoa > Chordata > Aves > Cuculiformes > Cuculidae > Clamator > Clamator glandarius. The sequence continues at coordinate 1,019,212 of JAUNZM010000660.1, read as the reverse complement.
TTTTTTTTCAGCCTGTAGTTAGATTTAAAAGAACAAACTTAGGGTTTCATTTCTGTTTTAAGATGGTAGTAGTTAAAACATTTATATGAAATGTTATCGAAGAAACTCTTCACATAGCACCTTGGATTGGTTTTAAATATTATCTATGAATACAAATTGTTCTTTGAAGGGCTGTAACAGAAATATTGTGGTGGCTCTTGTGAAGTAAATCTGACTATTCCTTGCCTCTGGGAAACAGACACCAAGTACTGAAACTCTACCTAGTTTTTTCAGTTCCACATCTTTTGCTTTTCCACTACCTGTTTATCTTTCTATTTTGTGACAAAAAAAAGAGGATTAATTTTAACATAAGTTAAAATATCAGATTAAAATATAACATTTGTCACTAACAGATAAACTTTGGTCTAAAAAATGGGGAATAGAGTGCAGTTTTTAAGGCATCCTTTCATTTTCCTCGTTCTTTCTGGCTACCCAGGGCTGACTTGCTCCTTGCTGGAAACTGGAGAAATTAATCTTAAAAGTATCTTGATACATGATGCACTGGTGCACAGGCATCAATGCATTTCTCTGCTTGGGATACCTAACTTGCTCTGCAGGTGCAAGATGGGCAACTGTCCTAAAAGTAAAAGTCTTACAATACTGTGACTAAGGCTAGGAAGGCTCTTTTTAGCCTGAAAGACACTTAAGCTTGGAAAGTGTCCATTCTCATCAGTAGCCACAGAATGTGGCGTGGTGTTGAGTGCAGAGAATCTGCTCATCAAACATCCGCTGCTATGAAACACTGAAAGAATTAGCTCGTCTCATGTTCTTCCTAGCCAGGGCTCACTTGTTGTCCTGAATGGTGGCAGAGCTTTGTAAAACTGCAGAAGTTCTGACTTTTTAAGATGCAACTCAAGAAAGGAGCTCTCCAAGATGAAAATATACTGTATTAGAATTGGCCATTGGAGGAGATTTTCTAATTGCTAATACTTTTTTTTTGATTGGCACAACAGAGTAGAATCTGATTGTTTTTTTAAAAGCAGTTGCATTTATATATAAATTATGGATTGTTATTAAACAGTAATCAAATGATTCAAATGCAATTTAGTTTTTAAATTAAATCATTTAAAAACATGGCTTTTTAAAAGTGTATAGCTTTAATAAAATGCTACTTTCTGCTGCTCTTTTATTAAGTACTTTATTCACAATGTTGAATATTTTATGGTGCCAGGGGCATCATATTATCTCCTCTGGTATTGCCAACCTGATAAAATTAATAAATGTCTCTACTGTAATTTCTTCACACAGTAGGATGGAAAACTATCTGGCAATTTGTTAAACAGGAACATATTGCTTTGCAAATGCAAATGAATAAAATACATTAGCATTAGCAAATACAGTAATATTATATCAAATAACAACCAAGGAATTATCTGATGTATTTCATAGACTATTTGTATTTAATTCAATTACTCATGTATCTTCTTTCCTCACTGGTGGATTCTGATACTGATCTCTGCTCTGATGTCTGGGTAAGTGCTGTGTCACTGGAGTCCAGTGCATCTGTTTCCCTCTAATTTGCTCTTTAAGAGCAGTGGGTCTTAGCTGAGCTGCTGAACCAGTTGAGTCATAAATATGGCTCTTAGCTAAATCCTATATTGTTATTTATACATTGCTCAGATATATGCTTCATCTGTGTGTGTGTAAGGATGGATAGTGGAGGTCTGTGTAAGGTCTGCCTATACGGATTAAAGCAGTAGCGGCCAGTTCATCAAACCTCCCAGAGGTGTTGTGGTGCTGTTGAATGGCACTGCCTGCCACCCTAGTTGCTTTTTTTCTTTAATTTGGAGGAACTAGCAGAGGTAGGCTTTCCTCCAACTTCTGGGGCATTCCTGGGTGAGGCGGCTGCAAATGCCTGCAGCGGGATGAGGACACCAGCTGGGTCACAGGTTCGCATTTGATGTACGAGTAGCTTTGGGCCAGGCAGCAGCCTGCAGGCTGTGGCAGGTGGTGGCCAGGATCATGCCAAGTACCCAAGCAAGGGTGCTGTGTTCAGCTCAGCCATTCTCATGGGTAATAAAACAGCACTTCACTCATACCATGGGAGCAGTTTGAATATAAAGCTATAAATAGGGTTTAAATAGGCAGAAAATTCTGCTTAGGTTGCAGCAGAAGCTTCATTGCTGCAGTACTTCTGAAGTACCCTTGGGGAAGGTGAGAGAATGTATGCTTTCTGGCTTTGTTAGCCCCTGTGCTTTTCTTTCAGGGGACAAGACTTCTGAAAAATGCAAACAGATGGCATGGTATATGAACTTCTAGTCCTTTTGAAAATCAAGTCTATGCTTGACACCTTTTATGTAGAGATTGCTATGAAAGTGTTAAACATTTTCAATGAGCTGCTGTATTGTAACTCCATAAATACTACCATTACATCCTATTTTAAGTGCTAGGAAATAAGGCTGCTATCTCAGATGTTGTGGTTGCCAATTTCATGATACTTTTTTTTTCCACTCACTTCGTCTTGTCATCTGTTTCTGGTTACTTGGACCTTCTTCTTGTAAAATATTACAAAACAAATAAACGTTGTTGCTGCCAGTAGTGCTGGGAGATTTTGGTACAGATCCTGTCTTAAGAATCACTCTAATGAAAAATTTTGAGTAAGTTTCTCATTTCATCCATAACAGCTCAGTAGTTCTTCTATGGCAATGTTATGTTTTGTATTTTGGACTTATCCCAGGACACTTCTCTTCTAATGTCTTTCTTCCCTTTGTTGAACAAGCTACACTTTCTAGTAAACCTAGGCTATTCATTTCAGAATTGTTAAACATATTGATCCATATGGGCCTGTCTTGGCAACGGGTTTTTTTAGGCTGGGATGGAAGAATTGTTTAAAAAAGAAAATGTTGCATTAAGAAGGATTTTTTAAAATGAAATATTTTTGTGTAAAAATAACTTTTTTTTCAATCGGGGAAAAAGTTTTTAAGAACATGAGACTTAAACACAACTTTTGGGTTTGGACTATTTCAATCAACAATGAAAAATTTTCCCCCTCTTTTGATTCTGTTATTAAGCCACTCTATTCCCATATTTTTTTCCTTTGCACATCTCTGCTCCAAGCTGAAATTTCCTTCTTTCTTACTACAAAATAACCACAAAGCTGAGTGTTTCTTGATGTTTATTGTAACTCATTCATGTTCTTCTGTCTGTTTTACACCTTTTAGACAATATGAAATAGCCAGTGTCATGCACTGAATCTTGTCCATGCAAGTGTATTGAATAACAAATGACATTTTGGTGGAGGACGGCATCCTGGTTGCTTGTCTTAAAAAAATACCATAAAGGTCACAAAAGAACATTTTCCAGGAATGTGGTAGAGAGAAACTCAAAATGGAAGTGCTTCTTTTGAGAGGGAGAAGTACCTTTCTCCTTGCCACTTAGCAAAAGATAGTGTTTCAGGGGAAACCTCTCAGAGATGAATCTCCCACTTCTATCTGAGTGGCATCTGCTGCAGAGGGGATAACTGAATGGGGTGTGGGGACAGCAGCAAAGCAAAAGGTGCCAGAGACCAACAACACCTTCCTTCCATGTTGGAGGGTGCTCAGAGAGAGAAATTTTACAGCAAGGTGAAAGTAAAGCAGAAAAGGGACAATGTACCCCTCCAGCTGCTTCTTTTTATTTTGTTTTTATTTCCCCTGATAGGCTCTTCTCCTTTCAATCTTATTGATGACTTACCATTGATATTTTCCCATTCTTCAACATATATGTTAGAAGCCTATGGCACTTGGGTTGGAAAATGGACTTTGTGATACAACCAAATACTTTAATCTTTTTAGCATCAATTCTCTTTGGAGGCTCCAGTTCACATGACTTACAAGCAAGGGAGTGCCCATGAAATTTATGTGAGTAGCAGCATATCTGACTTTAACTCATCCCTTTGACAGTTCAACTTCAGCCAATGTTTCATTTTTACTACTTTCATGTAGAATAACTTGTCTATTTTCTGATTCCTGAGCTGACTGATATGTTGAGGATGATAGTAAAATTATGTTTTAAGGGAAGTGATGGGAAAATATGGTTGTGAATCCTAGAGTGTGTTTAAAAAAATGAGAGCATCACACCACTGTTAGAAATGAAAGAACTTAAAGCTGGTAAGTGTAATGATACCTTCATTAAACAAGTTATTGTGATGGCACCTGAACTTACTTGACATTAAGTGTAATTTATTTTAAAGTAGTAACATTATGTACTGGTTTTGCTGCTGCTTTTTCAGCAGGAGGGAAATCAACATCTACCAATAGTTAATATTCACTAAAGATCCAATAAATGCGAAACTGTTCCAGATTTCTTTTTTGTCTAGAAATGAGGCTGGATCAGATATTGGTATCCAGGAATGCAATCCTCCTCTTCTGCAGAAGAGAAGAGAGAAATAGAGGCCAAGTAGTTCTTAACTCTGACCTGAACCCTGACATGAACTTGGTTGAGCTTCTGAATGGATTTCATAAAAGGTACTGAGCCATTTGTTTCAAAGATTACATTTTTTTTTACTAAGATGTATCTCTATTTCCCCTTCCTCCCAGTGTGGTTGTGTTGTTTTTCTGTTTGGTTTTTGGTTAGTTTGGTTTTTTTTTTAAGGAAACTCAGAGATGAAAAAATTGCAGTGCAAAATACAGTATTAAGTCTCAGTATGCTAATGCACAATGAAAGTGTACCTAAGTTTCATAAGATGTCTCTTTGCTTATCCTTGCCTGCTTTGGAGCTTTGCTACTTGAAGGCATCTCTGCGGAGGACCCCTGGCTTAACCATAAGACCTGGTCTTGAATTCAGTGCTGCTTGGCATAGGACTGACCTTAGGGTTCCCATTACACTGCTGTTGCCTTTGTGACTGATCTCTGCAAGCTGTTTAAATGTATAATGTTGTCTCCAAAGAAACTCTTCATTTCTCCTGGCATGGTGCAGTTACGAAGAAAAGTTTAGAGTCGATTTTGAGTGCCTTGCTTCCAGGTCTTCCTTAGAAGGGCCCAAAGGAGATAAGGGGACTCACAGCTGATGCTGCCATGTGGGTATTGAAAGATTGCTCATACAATGAGTTCTCCTTTGGACTCCTTAAAATATTTTTCTCTACAATGATCAATTTCTTGAGTTGTAAAAATTGACACCCAGTAAGAAACAGAAAGGCTGATGGACTGCTGAAAGATGTATGTTTGATGCACTCTCATGAATCCCAACAAAGACTTTATTTCCTTAAATCACACCTGGTTTAAATAGCAGCAATAGTGCTATTGCCAGACTGTTTATTTAACTGCTCTTTATACAGTGGTTTTCTGCATCTATGAACTAGATTGTTCCTGAAGGGCATCTGTCCTTTGTATGTAGTCCCATGGCCTCAGTTACCATATCATCAGGGCCCTGTATCACCCTGAACAACTATAACCCCATGGTACCCTGCTGGGGTAGGAAATGCAGTTACTGCTGTTTTATAGATGAGGCTGAGATCTGGCTATGCTGCAGAACAAAGATGTGATGTGCTATGGTGCTAATTGTACTGTGCTTGCCAGGCTAATAATAACTCATGCTGGCAAGCACTGTGCAGACCCTCTCTCTGCGGGCCCTGGGTAGATGATGTGTATTAAAGGCCACGCCAGCTGTGTGTGACAGTGTGTGCCAGCTGCCGTCACTACTACGGTTATGCAGGGGAGTTCAAGCAAGCAGGCACCAACCTACACTGTCATTCTACTGTTCAGATATAGCCAAAGCGATGTGCTCAAGATCACAAAGAGAACCAGTGCTGGGGAAATGAATTGGGCTGGGGAATTGGGAATAATGCTGTTAGCTCTGAACCGCTCTCAGAAAAGCATCGCTTTCTTTCTAGTGAGAGAATTATTAAATGTTGAGCTAGCATCAGAAGCTGAATCTGTAGAAGTCCTCATGGTGTGAGTCACCTGGGGAAGCCTGGTGCCACAGGGATGTGGTCAGGTGGTTGAGTACAGATTTGTATCGATGACTGGATTTTGTTCTTGCTAATGTTGATCAAAACAGTACTGCTTCAATAAAAACACAGTGGTTATCTGAGTAGAGTTTGATCCCAGGTACAGTTTGTGCACAGCCAGACTGTCAGTGATTCTCCTGCTCAGGAGCGCCGTTACTTCCTGGGATAAGCACTCACTGCGGTGAAAAAAGTGTGCAGGTGCTGCTGAGTGGGGTCCTCATGTACTGTACAGAAGGGAAATAATGACTGCAGAAACTGGCATGCAACAATTTCCAGAATGGTGGTGAGGTGATTTGTAGTGAATAAGCCCTTTAAAATTAAGCAAAGACAGTGTAAAAAGTGTTTTAGAAAATGCTGTCTTTTTTTGTCTAAGTGCATAGGCATCAGGCCTCCCAGAAATAAAGATTAATTTAGCTATTGGGCTAATTTTCAAGGCTTTCAGTGTGATATTTGGAGTAAGTGATTATCCAGTCTCCTTTACTGCAGAGCATTTTTATCTAGAGTGCAGGATGTGATTTTCCTGTTCAAGGAGCACAAAACAGACACCTCACATGGAGAAAAGTGTTTAGTCTGGGTGAGAACCTCTCTTTGTGTGCATGCACGTGATTTATTTATAATTAGATAACTGCTGCTATCCAGATGATTTCTCTCAGCTTCCTTTTAGACGTAGCCAGGGAGGTCTTTGTCAGTTATGTAAGGTCTAGCAAGTGTGGCACACAAGCAGCAGCCTTTAATTTTCATCCCTGTTGGAACATGAGATGAGCGATTCTGCTTACCCCATGAAATAATAGGAATCTGTTTGGAAAGGCTGCTGCCCAACTGGGAGGACAAAGCACTGTGCACCCTGCAAAGGTGGCAGCTTCAGGGAAATCATGGTGCTCGAGCAGAGCTGTTTAGGCACATAGCTGGGCAGGTCTCAGAATGGAAAGATATACACTTTGAAATTAGTTTTTCTCCCTTTTGTGTTATTCTGGCTTTGCCCTCATCTTCCAAAAGGAAATGGGTAGGAATTTCAGGAGGTCCCCTGGGAAAGGGGCAATTCTCAGGCTACAAGAAGTAGTTGTGCAGGGGCATAGTCCTGCATGAGTGTTTGCTGGGTGGGTTTGGTTTACAGCTTATGTTATTGATTATATTTCAAGCATATGTTGAGTAAAATTGTGGATGTCTACAAACAGAGTAGAACTATAACCCTGACTTTAAAGTCCCTCTGAAAATTAAGACTGAAAATGAGATTCTAAATTGAGATTATGATATGTATTACAGTATCCCTGAGGGGAAACTGCATAATATTGTGGCTTTTCTGAAAGACAGGTGTGATAAATTTATGTTTAAATTTTAGTTGAGGACTTTTTCCTTGTCATCCTAGAGCTTGAATAGATGTTTGTACCTCTGTCAAAGCAAACAGAAATGGTAGCACTTTATTTCCTAGTTTTATTCATCCTGTCCATAGCAATATAAGTGATAGTCCAAACCTGAGAAACGGTTTGGAGTGGGTCAAATTAAAGAGTAGGAGTTAGGAGTGGAGAACTTGCCTAGTATATTCTTTGTAATGATGGCCTCAAAGTGTTACACCAGTTGCCCATGTTCCACTTGCCCCTAGGCAGGCAATTGGAGCCAAGGGTGAACATCTATGTAACCCTAAATCTGCTTTGTCTTTGCATGTGCATTATGGTTTACATATACATGTCCCTTTCACTGCTCTCCTGAGCTGTATCAAACTGTTGTTTAGGCTTCACTGTAGAGAAGAATGACTATGGATACTACAGCTACATTTTTCAATAAGTCTGTTCCATGTAAAATCTTGAACTCCACAGTGTGGTTGCTCAGGTTAAGAGGTCTCTCTCCTCTCCTTACCCCAAGCCAAGGGGAAAGGTTTTACGCAAGAAGATAGGAGGAAGCAAAGAAGAATATTTAACTATAATCTGCCTCTGGCAAGTCATGTTCTATTTCAAACTTCAGTGCACCCAAACAACCAAGCCTGGCAGACCGTGCAATCTGAAAGCAGAACTGGTTTAGCACATACATAGGCATCCCAGGCTGCTCTCTGCAGCTCCATTGGACCCCAGGGCCCCCAGCATCCCTCTCCACCTCCCTGTCTCCCATATCAGATTCTCTAGGCTCCATCACCTCTGGAGAGGCACATTCCCTGACACGCATATGAAGTATGTGCATTTTAATAAAATGTGCTGCTGCTAGACTCTGTATTGCTGCAAATTAAATATAGATTTATAGTAATTTTTGCTTGCTGTTCTGTTACTTGTTTCCTGATGCTATCTTGACTCCTTTCCCATTCTATTCTTTTCTGCTTGTTTCAAGCCAAAGGCAACTGCATGTTAATACTCCGTCTCCTAGAACACCTTCCTTATGCTTTATCTCGCAAAGAAGTCATAAGAAAAAGACCTTGACTGATAAGTATGTAGGTTTTGCTCTCAATTTCCCCTGCCCTCGAAAGCGGTATTAATTAAGGGGTAGCTTTTCTTCTGTTCCACTGAAGAGGAGCAGGATCTTTTTACTATTTTCTAGTGGGTGCCGTTGCTGTAAATCTTAATGAAGACTGGGAGATACGTCTTTCCAGCCCTGCCCTGGGTTAAGCTTCCCTGCCTGGCAGATGGGAGGCAGTAGTTTCCAATGGAGTCCTGTGCTGTCCAGGCCAAGGAGAGAAAGCCATATCCCCCATTCCTTTCAGTCCCAAATTGATCTTTTCCTGTGCAGACAGAAAAACAATGACAGTAACAGACTTTCCCCAGGGATGTTTATTTTATTTGCAATTACAATTAGAAGCACTAATATGTTGGTTCAGTCTGATAATGTATGAAAAGACCCTTTGATTTTGTTTTTTTCTTAATAAGTCTCTATGCTGTCAGAACGGCAAAAATCTCAAGCTCTGTGCTGCCTCTTGTTACACCAGCTACTCTTTCAGACGTAGCTTACCCCCTTTCTGAACTCAATAAATACCATTACTGCTTTTTGTCCAAAGCCTGTTGTCCTGTTAATCTAAGTCTCATTGTTTGTTCCATTATGTGAAGAGAAGTTGATGGTGAGGATCTCCTTTGTAAATAAACAAAGGTGGATAAAAATGTATAAGCTGTCTTTCACTGAAGCAAACAAGACACTGTTTCTGCAAAGACAGGGGTTTCCAAAGAAAGTATTGGATAATGTCGGAACAGCTGACAAGGAATAGTTCTTGGTTTGAAGTTTGTACCAGGCCTCCGGTGCTTAACTGAGCCTTGGAGGAGTCATGCTGTTGAGTACCCTGTTCTCAGCAGCCCTGCATTGCCCCTGCAAACCTGTGAGTGAAGAAACAAGCTTCCAGCAATCTCACTTCTGTTGACAGCCAGTGCCAGTGAGTTAGTGTAATGGCACGCTCAGGTAGCTTCCCACTTGACATCTGCCTGAGGCTCAGCTGGGCTGGTCCCTGTACAGTAGGGAGCAGAGCCTGGAGCACAGAGCAAAGTGATGTCCAGCCCTGTTGAGGGGTTTCAGGATAGACCTTGAGGAAGACTAGGTGGTTGCCGTCTTCCCCACTAGCAGCCTGACAGGAATGGGTACTCACCCTCATTAACACATCTGAGTTTTTGTGCCATAAGGAGAGTAAAAAGGTAGAGTCTTTGTATTTTAGTAGAAAACTTGCCAGTGGCTGCCATGGATGGGTGGTGTTCTTGTGCTCTCCTACTGCTGTCTTTGTATGCCTGCACCTTGCTGGCCCCAAGCCTCACACAGCTCTTACAGCTTTGCCCCTCAGGCTTCTTCAGAGTAAGAAATGATCATAATGCACATAAGGCATTAGGCTAAAGGCAGTCTGGTTTGGTATTGAATTCTTCCTGTGAGTCCAACCTCAGACCTTAAACGTGCTAGAGCATGCATCTGCATTTCACCTAGGTGAGCACGTACTCATGTGCATGTTCGGTGATGGTCTCTGTTGTTACTTGGCTCACAGCAGGAGGCTATAAGGACTTTCTTCCTACACGAAAATCTGGTAGATGTCCTGCAGTTCAGTGGCATGCTGGTGGTGGCTTTTGTTTTGTTTTTAAAACTGTTATAAATCATTGTTCCACTAATAGGTGTGTTTGCTTGGAGTATGAAGTCTCCTATGGTCTAATTTTCTTTCATTCTGCTTCTCATGAAAAATAAAGAAAGCTTGTGAAGTAGGTGTTATGGCATGACTTAGAATTCAATGTTCTTCTGCAACTAAGGCTTCTACTGTAAATGAGTCCATGAGAATACCCCAATTAGCTATTGATATGTATCATCCATGTTCCACCATTTCTCCTCTGAGAATTTTGACTTGGAGCAAACAAGAAATACCACGTGCCAGAGATGTCTGCAACGGTTACTTTTAACAATCTCCCTCACCTTTTGGCACCCCTATCACATCACGTTTGCATCTTTAGTATTAATGCTTATGTACCAGAAGTATGACTGGGCATGTAAAGCATTTGTTATAATCAGCTTCTGATTTTTTCTGTTCTTGCTAGTCCCTCTGAGTAGACTGTGTGCTAGTTAAGCTATTGTAACTCCTACCACCAGGACATTTTTCCTTTTATCCTTTTGACATAAATACAGCAATTAATCACACCTCTTTGTCTATGCTTATATTCAAATAAGATCTCTCTTTTTTTTTTTAATAATGAGTTCTATTTGGCCTGATCCTGGATATGCGAGAGAGTCTCTAACCTTATACGTGTTTTACTTAAAATTGAAAGTGATTAACCTCTTGAAAAAAGCTATTTAGGATATTAGGGGGAATCACGCCGTTAAAATAGGACTGTAGACAGGCCTTTTAGACCCTTGACTGGATCCTTAGCTGAGCCTCACACTAAGTGCCATGCTAAGTGTATTCAGTATTGTCTCTTGACCTGGCTTTCTAAAGAAAGATTTAGCAGTCAAGAAGCACTGTTCTTTCCCAAAATATATGCTCAGACTATATCTTCCATTTGTTCCAGAAAGGTAGCCCTCCTGAATTGCATATAATCTCACCTCTATTATTTAGGAAGCAAAGTGCTCTATGCTATATCAAGACTCTGCTAAAAGTACATCTAAGTTAAACATTAAAAATGTGGAAGTGGCAGATTTATGGTTAATTCAGTTGCTTTTATACCTATGTTGAGATGACCTCCCTAATTACTGGATCACATAATGATTCTTTAAAGAATTTTCACTGCATATAATTATTTTATGATTTGTCTCCTCTCATATGAGACTGTGCATTTACTTGCTGTGAAGTGATGCAGTAGGCAGGTGAAGCATAGGAATAGAACTCTATTAAGCATGACTGTTGGCTATGTGCTGAGATACATGCACACGCCTAGGCATTGCAGAGTGAGCATTCCCTACCCTCCACAAAGACTTCTTTGCCTAGTTTTGGCCATCACATTATGTGGTGTATGTTAAATCAGTAGTCAGTAAGCGTTGATACTATTATCATACTGTTGCAGGCTTTGAAAGAATTTCAAGCAAGATGGCCACACTTGGTATTGTATTTTTCTTTTCTGCTGGCAATCATAAGAAATGCCTACTATACCTAAAGGAGCTGTGCTAAGTGAATGTAAAACATTTCATCATTAACTGTTCCAATTGTGGGAAAAGGCAGAATGAGGGCTGCCTGTGCATCCTAGTCTTTCCAGGCTGCATGTCTCTTTCCAGAATGAGTCTTTTCCATATCCAGAGTTCTGCTTGTAGCCAGCAATCTGTGACTCCAGTACAGCTTAATAACGTATTTTCCCCCTTTTTACCACTTGCTCATCCCCTCTGTTTTTCAGTAATAACTGAAAAACATATTTCTCATGCCTCAGAGAAATGAACAAAGTTAATCCAATAATTGTGGTAATTTATGAGTTGATGATTGATAGCAAAAGATGTAATTATTCTTTTTCAACCTTAGCTAGCTCACTGTGATCAAATATGATTAAGCTGATTTATTGTTAAATGAATTGAATGCTAAGCACAGTGTGCCATCCTGAGGGCACCATGGTCCTCAGTGGCATCGCGTTAGGAACTAGATCATCTCCTTACCTTGTATATCAAAGGCCCTAATCCTACAAATATTTGTGAAAATTCAATGGCAGAATAAATTCATGTCTAAGTATTGCAGCAACCTGAGATGAGAGGATTTCAGTAGTCTTCAGTCCCTACCAGTATGTGATTGCTATTTTCATCCGGTGTTATGTTTATATTTATCATCTTTATACTTATACATGGTTTTAGCCCACCATTTTTTCAACCTAAACTCCCTTCAGACAAAGCCTATGAATGATGTGACCTTCATTCGCTTGCCAACACAGGAGAGGTTGTAAGTTAATTCATAGCCTTATTTTCTATAGTAGGCTCTGGTCTAAGTACTTTTGTAGGGCATCCTTAACATCAATATATAACAGAGTCCAGGTTGTAGGAAACCTGTATGTCCTTGCACAACCCCTGTATGATTCAGACTACACGTCACTGCTACTTACCCACAATGACCTTCTTGACATCAGGCCTGCTTACAGAGGTATATACAGAGTATATCAATGCACCTGTGTGTGTATTTAGGAATCCACATGTTTTCATTTCAGGTGGCTGTCCTCTTTAATCAGTATTTTATTCACACTACCAAAATGAGCCTAGAAAATGCAGTGCTACCAGGAAAGAGTTAGCCAGGGAATTTCACCAGGGATCTAGTTATCTTTTGATGTAAATGCAATAAAGACCACAATAGTAGAAGTGGTTCTTATTTGCCTTTGTAATATCTATCTTAAGAAAGCTGGTGGGAGGAAACCAAACTAAAACTACCTGGGGTATAGGTCTTAAAAAACCTGAAGAGCATTCCTCAGCCCCACAAAATGTAACAGATGTACAAATTTGCATGAAATCTCCCCACTGCCTTGAGAACAGAAACCACCATCCTGTAAGGCAGGTTACCAAGTAGAGGTGGTCTAGTTTTTGAGGCAGAGGTGGAAGAGCAATAAGAGTGCTGGGAGGAATCTCAGCCACAAGAGTCACGTCTAGAAAGTGGATGTGATCCTGGATGGGATGAGAGCTGCCTGAAATGCCTACTCAAGGCCTGCAGAAGTGAGACCTCTGCAATATGGGAAAATGTGCCAAGTGCTATCTTGAGGACAATCTGAGGACCTGGGAGACTGGGATAGAGGCAAGAAGATGACCTACTTCTCCTGTCATCAGCCAAGTTGCAGGTTTTGCTCTCAGCCTCAAAGTTAGGGCCAGCACCCACAGACTCTCCTCTGAAATACCTGATGGGTAGGTGTGGTGGTGTGTCCTGCACAGCTCAGACAACTCTGATTCAGTGGCTGGCTGGACTGCAAAACATCTCCTGGAGTGATTTTTCTCCTGGAGAAAAATTTATACTGCCTCCACTAATCTATATGTGTTTTCTTGTAGAAAAAACAGCAGGCGCGTTTTGACAATCAACTCTGTGGTTGGGCTCATTTGCCTGCCTTCCCTTTACCCCATGAAGAGGTTCCATATGCATTTGTGTTTAAAAAAAACAACAAACAAAACACATTATTTTCTGTCAACTGGAGTCCCTCCTATGCTTCTAAATTGCTATTCTAGATGCTATTTTATTTGCTAATGAATTGCTTTGGTTATGATATATGTCCTTGTGGAAGTCAGAAAGGAGGAAGGGTCAAGCTGTTGTATTTGAAGGTGTTAATAAAGAATCAAATGTTCTCACAATCCCATTAAACAGTAGTTGCCCAAAGAATCACATGTAGATTGCTGCAGTGTACAATTCCCTATGGCAGTCCAGCAATGGTGGAAGTATAAGTCATTTTTTCAGCCCCAGGCTTTTCAGCTCTGAGCCCTGTTGTGCTGCCTGTGCTTCTCAGATGCTGCTAAACCATCAGTGTCTCAGTCCTGCTCCTGATTTAAAAATTAGCAGTAAATCCTCACCCTTTTCCTTCCAGACACCACACAAAGCAAACCCCAACATAATAGCATTGATGCTGTTGCCACAGTGACACCTGCACACATTGTATGGTGAGCCATCTGGTCTGCAGCCTTCCTGCTGCTCATCCCACCACCACCCTGCTGCAGGTCAAGGTGCGAGTAATCTCCTCTTGCCACATGGTGTTTTTAGGTGGAGGCCAATGAGAAGCCAAAGCTGGAACAATGTTCTCGGAATGAGTCTGGATACAAGAGCAGGAGGTTTAACTGGGCTCTGAGGAACAAGTGTGTGAAATCTGTGTGACTCAGGACACCAGATCTTCCTCATAAATGCCAGCAGTTGGGACCAGGGTGTTCAAGAAAACGCTTCATTCCAACTTGAGCTTTTTAAAGACCTTGTTAGGAGTGCTCAGTGAGCATCTGGATATGGTTATGCTGACCATTGCAGTAGAGGCTAAGCTGAGCTCCCTAGATTCAGCAATAACCTTTGGTAACTTAGCCCATTAAGAAAGAAGTATTTTCTTGTCTGGACATGACCATGTTGTGTCTGAGTAGTGTGAATACATGAAAGATAAGTATGCGCCTGCTCTTCAGAACCTACTTCAAACAATATAAATGCTTACGGAGCCAGGCCAGTCTTGAATGTGTAAACAGGAGCTTTAGTAACATAGCCAGCATGTTTCCCAACAGCTTAGCCCCTTACATAGACAGCTTTCCTGAAAGCTTCCTAAATGCCATTACAGAAGCAAGGGGTAAGAGCCTGGAATCAGTAGTTTTATTTTCCTTTATGTACACATGGTTTGTGCTTATTGCATATGAGCTTGTATATGTGGTATTAGGAGTAAAATGCTGCATTTGTCAGTGTGCTTCTCTGGATCCTCTGGTCTTGTGCCCTGGGAACAGAAGGTGAGCTTGGGGCTTCGGGGATGATTTTTAAATACTCTCTAGAGCAGCTGTAGATCTTATTCTACTCTTTGATGCAAATGGGTCTCATTTTTGGTTTGGAAAGATTATTCCCAAGAGTTTCTCAGTTTATGAAAATAATTCACCCTCTGTGCTGGCAGGGGACCTAGTTTTAGCTATTTATGGAACTAAAGAAGCTTTTGATGTTGGCATCTGTACTATAAAAATAGGTCACTAAATTACCTTTTGCTATGGCTTTGAGCTGACTCAAGATTGCTTCAATTGATGATGTCTAGATTAAGGACTTGATGTCCTCTAACAACATACTTACATTAAGAGAGCCCTTTTTCTCTTCCTATTCTTAACACTTGATCTGTAATAATAACATAGAGATCCCATCTACTATATTCCACGTGAAGTAATACAAGAAATAACATGCCTTTATGATGGAAATGTAAAAAGAGATTGTCATCTGAGAATTGTACTCTACTGCCTTTTCTTTTAGGCAGCAGGGTATGCTACTTTTGTGTATGAACTATCTAAAGGAAAAGAACAATATATTGTCATCTATTAATATGGCAGACAATTCTAAATACATCTCCTTCCAGTGCAAACTGCAGCATTAGGAGCTCCAGTAAGAGTCTGTAGGATGAGGCTGCAGCTGAACTTTTTAAAGAAATTGATGTGAGTGTATTTTTTTTATTTTCACAGGTACTTAAAAGCTGGGAACTGTTCCTTTCTGTTGATCATTATTGTTTATATTACATTACTGAAATAAAATTAACTGTTACATGCATAACACTTGTACTATGCTGATACCTTGGCTAGATAGGTTATAGACCAATGTGCTTTCATAACAGAGGCTGTACAAGAATCACACAGAAGGAAGTCTGCAAGTCTTATATATCCTAAGCTTCCCTTAAAACTATTATATCCTAAGCTTCCCTTAAAACTACTGCATCAGAAACCAAAGTGAATTGGCACATCATTCATTTAATTTATCTTAATAAACATTGCAGTTATCTTTTCTGACACTAGTTTTCTTTAATTTGTGAGTTCAGTGTACTGCTTTTAATGCATAATTATCAGGAAGGCAAATGACACCATAACTCTTGAGTTTTCAAATGCTGATGCCTTGTGTCCAGACTTCTCATGAATATGGATTACCTCCCCAATGAACTCTTGTGGGTTTTGTTTGGGGGAGGGTTGGGAGGGAGTGGGTGCAGATTGTTTGTTTCTTCAGCTTCTATTCTCCCTGTTTCAGTTATCTTCTTGAACACATAACTGGGTATAACTGGCTTTTGTTGAATATAGACTTATGTGAGCCAGCCCTTCCATAAGGAGGAATGGACAACCTGCTGACACAGATAAGCAAAACTAGCTCACCCTTTATCACATTATGTAAATAGCAGATTTGTGGAGTTGCCTGAAGGAGGATTATTTGTATTTAATTGGCTAATATCTAAAGCCTGTATTCCAGAAAGATCCGACCTCAAAAAAGTCGACGGAGGGACATCCATGCATTTTTTAAAGTCTGATCCAGACTCCAGTGATGCTGCACTTAGATTCCCAGCAGCAAACACTGCTGAGAATTTTATGCTTTCATCCTCTTCTTACCCTTCAATGTTTGGTTCACCAATCAAATTTAGCCGGTATGGAGATCACATAAAATGACCTTAAAAGTAGGATTTGTATAGCTTTTACATGTGCTGGCAAAAATTAATTCAAAATTTTCTTCTATGTTTCTGACCATCGCCTTGCCCACTTTCCAATTGTTTGACATTCTCCTGTCAAGGAAGGAAACTCACCCAACAACAGCTTAAGCAGCTGCAATACAAACAGAACCATCCTACTTCTGCAAATAAAGCTCCTGTCTATACAATTCACAAGCAGCTGTACTGCAAGATGTATCTGAGCTGAGAACAATTGGATAAATAAATTCAAATAGATAAACTAAAATTTCTGGTTGCAGTAATTATGTGATTAATAAGAAAGCTTATATTTGTTGGAAAATTTATTTGTTCTTACTGTTCAGGCAACATTTTCTGTTAGTTCTGCTTATTTTGTTATGCATAGAAGATAACAGCAGCTTGTGTTCATTTACTGTCCTTTAAAGTGTGATGCAATGATTAGAAATGTCTGTGGGTGTGTATGTATATAAGTTTTTTTGAAATATTTGTGTATGTACATACACACACACAATTCTTTGTGTATTCTTGTAGGCTTTGAGAGGAGATGTTTTCACTGCTGCTCTTTTCTTTTACCCCAAGGACAGTAGCACTGATATTTTCACATACTGCTATACATTGCACTCCTCTGTCTTTCCATTTTGTGAGGATAGCTGGAAGTTTATAAACCTTGCTAAGATCCTATTCATGTAGGAAAAAATATTGATGAAGGATAAGAGACTATTTAAAAAAAAATCTAAAAAAATTACTAAGATGAAACCAATAGAGGCTAACAATTTAACATGCACTGCTTGTTGCACATAGCACTTTATCACAGCCATCAAACAGGGCAGCTCAGTCAAGTACCTGAGGAAAAAAAAATCCCCATTTTTTGTTTTTGTTTCAACTGGATTAACATTTTCAGTTACAACAGAAAAAAAGATACTACTTTAAACTGAAGATGGAAAAAGGTGCATGATTAACAAAGAGCTGATGATAAGTGGACTAGCATGGGTTGATGGATGCCCTAAATTAGTGGATTTAACAATTGGTTTTATTTTTTAGACTTTTTCTGTGTTGTATGCTTAGTTATTAATAGTTAATGGCACACATAAGCCTAAGACAAATAGCTTTGCATGGACCAGTTGGTCTGATTTTGAAATGTTGACTTCCTCATGCAATATTCATGTTTAACTTACAGATAATTGCACCAACAAATGTGTAAGTAAAAAGGACATGTAGGGGTACACAGTGGTTACTGTTATCACTGATGCCCGCTAAGATATCCTTACCCAGTTTGTCTGTTGTTCCTATTGTGAGTGGCAGGAAAGTGTCTGAGGTATCCAGGATACCACTCGATGATAGCAGGAGGAAGAGGAAAGCTCTCTTTTGAAATAGTAAGCACCGCCAAGTAGCAATTTCAGCAACAAAATATGGTTTTTTCAGGCTCCTGGGCCAAGTATTTGTACTTGACTATCAGGTTTCAATTTGGTAGTGTGGATTTGCATATTGATTCTTTTGAAATTTTCATCAAAGGCTGAAAGATAACACAGACAGGCTTGTAAATATGCATCCAGTAACGTTGTATGTGACTATTTTTAACATATGCATTGTGGTAGTTAATACAGGTTGATTGGGGGTGCCAACACAAATGGATCAAAGCTGTCAGTCCAAGTGTTGCAGATTGTTTCTTGTAAAATAGGCTCATCAGAGAACAAAGGCTGGGTAGTGTGTGGCATTAGGCTCAGTGTAGCATATGTCAGTGTCCCCCTTACATGCCTTTCTAACCTTTCTTAGGTTACACAACCCCCCCTCACCATTAAATTAAGCCTCTGGTGTATTTTTCCTCTGATATAGTAACTCGGATAACAAGATTGGATGACTGTTAATTAATTGTTTTCTGGAAAGGCTTCTTGCCAATGTCATGCCTTTTCAATGATCTGTTATGAGTTGTTGTGACTCACAGTTTTCTAAGCCTGTTCCTGCTGACAGACTGTGAAGCACTTCTGGAAATAGGTGTGAGTCATCCTCAGTTGAGTAGGTCTCAGTGAAGCTATGAGAGAAGGATGAATTTACCTTCAGTATTTTTTAAGTGCTCTAAGTTTCTTTAGGCCTAAGGAAAAGACCTGTACCTTGTAACACAACTCATGTCTTCCTAGAAGAGTTTCTTCAAGCTTTCATGTAGTTGCTTCTATGGAGGTAGAAATGTCACATCCTAACCTTCGTATCACTAGATCATCTGTTCTGTCTCATCTCAGTATACTGCAGAAGGGCTTTATGAAAAAATACTGTGTTTTCAAAGACGTATTTGAGATGGACACATAAACTGCTGGAACAGATTTAATTGAATTAGTAATCTTAAGTATTGAAAGAACTATGAGACAAAAAAAATTGAACATGAACAGTGATAAACACTGTAACAGTTCTAGGTTTCATCTGTGGTCTGCAGAATTCAATTGAGATTGCTTTGATCACAGTGCATTTCGGTTCAGACCTGTTTTTCATAACAGGTTAGAGTTTTGCTTCATAGTGCCATTGATGAAAGGGATAGCCTTGTTACTGACTGTGTGGAGCATCAACTCATAGAATCATAGAATAACCAGGTTGGAAGAGACCCACCGGATCATTGAGTCCCACCACTCCTATCAAACACTAAACCATGTTCCTCAGCACCTCGTCCACCCGTCCCCCAAACCCCTCCAGGGAAGGGGACTCAACTCCTTTCCTGGGCAGCCTCTGCCACTGCCCAATGACCCTTTCTGCTAAAAATTGTTTCCTAATGTCCAACCTAAACCTCCCCTGGTGGAGTTGAGGCCATTCCCTCTCATCCTGTGTCACCTGGGAGAAGAGCTCAGCTCCCTCCACTCCACAACCTCCTTTCAGGTAGTTGGAGAGAGCAATGAGGTCTCCCCTCAGCCTCCTTTTCTCCAGGCTAAACAACCCCAAAACTTCAAACTTCATCCTGCTGAGATACAGGCTGCTCTGGCTAGTGGTGAAGTGCTACTTTATGTCATCTGACTCTGCTTCGTTAGCTGAGAGGACTCTGTCCCTGCAGGAGCACCCTGGGCACTCCTGCTTATTCAGAGGAGAAGTGAAGGTCCGTAGCAGTTGTCAGCTTCTGTGTTACACCCAACAGGTGGCTACCTTTCATCTGCAAGGTTTATTTTTCAGCATAGATGCGAATCTACAAATATACAATGTGTGTAAAATGCCTGTGTATCCCTTAGGGAAAAGTGCTTGCATTCACATCATCAGTGAGAACTGGCTGAGCACTAGGCCCACCATAACTAGACTGCTTGTTCTTTGGGCCACTGGCTGTCCTTCCTTATATGTTTCTATGTACTTAGTTTAGTGGAAGAATTATTTTGGCTGATTGCAAAAAGGAAGAAAAAAAGGAGAAAATCATCTGATTTATAAGCTTGTATTGTGAGACTATCTTGGAGCCTGAGTCATTAGCTAAAATCTCAAGCTGGAGAACACCAAAATTTTAGCATTACGGATTGATAAATTTAAATACAGTGGAGAATGATGTAACTCGGTGATATGAAAGGAAAACAAAACCGTAAAAACTCCACTCAATTCCCTAAATTCAGCTTTAACAAATCCCACAGTTCCCAACCACTGATGCTATCTCTGAATTTAGTACAGCTACAGCCAGCAAATAATGATTCATTAAAAGTTCCTGGTAGAAAATAATTCTAATCTGGGCATCCAGTTGCTCATGGGTCAACCTCCGTCAGAGATGTCACACACAAAACCATCAACCCATAGCCTGTGTTCAGAAAGCAGCACTCCCACAGATTTCCAGAGAGCATGGGATAAATGAGAGATAATCACTGAAGTACTAACACTGATAACAGCAGGTATAGCTGATTAGGATCTGTGGCATTTACGGTTAGCATCTGAAAAGAAACAAACCCAGGTGTGCATTGATCAAGTTGTAAGACCCCTTTTGTCAGATGTCTGAATATGCGAACCATGTCTTGATTATGAGGATGCTGGAAAGTGGAATAATAGATGTGGATGTCCTTCCTTGGCATAATAAAAGCAGTATCTTTGCTAAGAGCCTAGATTATTTTTATTAGTGTACTAGTGAACATTGGGGAGGAAAAAGAAGGAAAAAGAAGAAGTAGGTTAGCCAGTACTTGAAACAGCGAGTTAGAAAGAACTCCAAAGAGAAAGACTTCTAGTATTTCTGGGTATCTGACTTCAGCAGCAGGAAAGGTTGTACAGAAGCAACAGAGTAACATAACAGGGTTATTAATAAAGATGAGGACAGTAATTGACAATACAAATGTGGCTGCACAGGAAACCTGGTTTCACTGGAACAGAACATGACCCTCCAGCATCTCTTTCCAAAGCCTCATCTGACCTCCTCTGCCTTGCAGACCTCACTGTCAAATCTGTAGCTGCATAAAGAAGAACCTCGGGTCCATTCCTGTGATTCTACCAAGCACGATCGTTTCATGTGTTTCAATTCACAGAAAGCATCCGAAAAAGTACCAACAACAGAAAATGCTATTAAATGGAGAGTATTTTGTAAAATATACTTAAATCCTGTTTTGTCTTTGGGCTCCACAAGCTCATAGCATGGGAATACTCTATGATACTTGAGCAAAAAGGAATTTATTTTCTAAGAAACACCCTCCTCCCAAATATTCTTACTTTCTAATATCATAATTTTAAAGGAAACAAAAAGCTGCCAGTCAGCATCCCTTCGCATGTGATTCAGGTCTCTTGAGATGAGTTGGTTTCACTTTTGTTCTTTCTACATGTCAGGTGCTCATAAAACTGAGAATTTCATGTGACTCCTTAGCACAGGCACTTCTGTGGAGATCTGCCAGTCCTTGTTTTAGACCTGATCTGACCCGTGGTTTTTTTCAGTGTTGTACTCCCCCTGCATATAGAACAACTCCTACCTACACGGTCATTATATGTCCTGTCCTAGGAGAGATGAGGAGGTGACCAGAATGGACTTTGCCTGGGAATCTGTGAAAACATAAACAGGAATGATCTCAACCTGCTCTGCTGCCTCCTTGATTAAAGAACTAAGCAATTTGCATGCAATTCTTCGAAACACTTCATGTTTGTGAAGGCCAGAGGTATAAGAAATGAAACTTTTGTGTCATGTATCCAAGACCAGAGTTCAGATATCTCATTTGTAAAATACTCAAAATGTTTAATGCTGAGCAATCTCTATGTGTCATCAGGTTATAATGTTATCCTGTAACTTGTACTGAAGAGAAGGGAAGGCATAGATAAAGCATGAGCGCAGCCTTAACTTTAAAACTTTCTGATATTGCTGTGCTTAGTGTTCTGAGCAAACGATTGTGGTTTTATTATTATTATTATTTTATAAATTCACTGTATATATATAGATATTAACATATATTAATCCTGTATTAAAAAATAGAGGAAATTAGCTGAAGGTAATTATCAAACAATGAATACAGAGGAGTATTTTGGTTTTGAATCTAGCAATCTGTGGATTAGACAATTTAAAAGAAAAAAAAGACTTGCCTCTGGATTCAATCTTTTTCTTTGAAAGCTAAGTAGATTTCTGTTTACACACAGTCTTTTTTTATAATGAAAAGCTGGTACCGAAGGGAGAAGCCAATAATTTCTTCTTTTCTTTGGCTGCACCTGGAAAATGCTGCAGATGAATATATTTGCAACTATAAGTTTTACAGATAAAGTTGTTTAAAATATAACCAGCTTGAGGGGAACAGTTTTCTGAAGTGCAAGGTATGTAATTGATGCAATTTTATCTAGATAAAAGTGTAATCAAAAAGCAATTTGTTTATAATTTCAAACCTTCCTTAGAAAGCAATTAATCTATGTAACTGAAGATTCAGTTAAGCTCATTAGTGTGTGTTTGAATTTTTTAAAGGAAAATAACAATTAAACCCCACCATCGAATTCACATTCCCCAAGCCCAAGCTGTTATCGTCTCCATCTCACACTTGGAAGCTCTGGGCTGAGGTACTTTTAAATGGCACCCCTTTACATTCCTCCTTCTCTTACATTTTGATTATCCTTAAAAGATGATTTTTTTAATGTCTCCAGACCACTAGGATTCTGAGGTATTTTTAAGCAGTGCAAACATTTCCTGCTTCATTCCAATCGTCCTAGTTGAGCACGAAACAGTACAGCTAAAGTCCAAGTGTGCTGTTCCATTCAGTATTTCTGTCCTTTGTGTGAACCAAGTGAAGTCACAGGATGCCATACAAAGCTATGTAGGCAAGTAGGGCTGTGGGAAAGCCGTGCCAGAAACACTCTTGATTGGAAAAGGGGCCATAGCTGAGCTTGAAAGGTTTTGTGAAATTCTTTTGGTGATGCAAAAGTTAATTTATAGAAGAAAAATCCTATACTCATCCTATGTTGACGTATGGTACTGACTCATTTTCAGTATTAAATGTGCAGCTTTTAAGAAAAAGATTCTGAAGGGACTTCTTTCTATAACACGTAAAATGAAGTCCTGTAAAGCCTGACTTTACCTCTTTCTTTGCCTTAAAGATTTTGTCTGAAAGCTGGCCATTTGCGCATTTGTTTTGTGGCACTGGCAACGGAACAGTGGGGGTAGTGCAGCAGCAGGTGCTCTCCAAAGACTGATCATAGAATCATAGAACAGTTTGGGTTGGAAGGGACCTTAAAGATTTTCTAGTTACAATCCCCCTGTGATGGGCAGGGACACCTTTCACTAAATCAGGCTGCCCAAAGCCCCATACAACCTGACCTTTAACACCTCCAGGGATGGGGCAGCCACAACTTCCCTGGGCAACCTGTTCCAGTGCCTCATCATTCTCATTGTGAAGAAATTTCTCCTAATGTCTAGTCTAAATCTGCCCCTCTCCAGGTTATATCCATTGGCCCTCATCCTGTCGCTACAAGCCCTTGTAAAACGTCCTTCCCTAGCTTTCCTTTAGCCCTGCTCTGGACCCTTTCCAAAAACTCCATATCCTTCTTATGTTAAGGATTCCAGAAATGGACACTCCAGATGAGGTCTTACAAGAGAGGAATAGAGGGGCAGAATCCCTTCCCTTGATCTGCTGGCCATGCTGTCAACCAACACCCCCAGGTCCTTCTCCAGGCAGCTTTCCAGCCAGGCTTCTCCTAGTCTGTAGCACTGCACGGGGTTGTTGTGCCCCAAGTGCAGGACCCGGCATCTGGCTGTGTTAAACCTCATGCCCTTGGACTCTGCCCAGCAGTCCAGCCTGTTTAGATCCCTTTGCAGAGCCTCCCTACCCTCCAGCAGATCCATGCTTCCACCCAGCTTAGTGTCATCCGCAAACTTGCTAAGGGTGCACTCAATGCCTTCATCCAGGTCATTGATAAAGACATTGAACAGGGCTGGACCCAGCACTGAGCCCTGGGGAACCCCACTTGTAACTGGCCTCCAGCTGGAGGTAATGCCATTAAGCACCACTCTCTGGGCCCGGCCATCAACATGAACACTTGAGAAATTACATAAGCCTCAGCACTAACAAAACTTGGTTCTATTTGGACTTTTACATCTGAGAAGGTTAAAACTCTTTGAATGTTACCTTGGGATTGGCAGGGGCTGACAAGCCTGTCTCCCATGTGTACTCTCCAGTATTTACTAAGGAACAAGCTACTGCAAATGTGTATTTTTCATATGTAGGAACATTAATAAGATCTCCATCCTTTACCTGACTACTCATTTTGGGTAAAATTGTAGGAACTTGGGACACTCCTGAGGTCAGTTATCCTCTGTCAGATCTCACTTCTTATGAGAAAAAGCCTTAGAAGTTATTGGGCAAGGGATACAAGCAGAAATGCATACAGGCAGAGAGAGTAACTGTACAACACTTGTTTCTGTAGGACTCTAGGGTGACAGGAAAACCACAATAATCAAAATCTACTCATGACCTACCTGTGGCTGGGGAGACATGTTACAGCAACTCGCCTTTTATGTCACTGGAGCTGGGACTCCAGCACACATCCCAGATACACTGCAGCAGGAGAATGAGAGGCATTTTGCAGGTTGAAGGCAGTTACCTGGATTTCTGAAGCCTCTGAGAATTAAACCCACTTCAGGCTGACACTCAGGCAGTACAAGACTATTCCCAGCTTAAAAGGAAGCAACCTTGGAGTCAGTCCAGGTTAGACTGTTGTCCTAAGCCAGCTAAATCACATCAGTGGGACTTTAACCACGAACAGCTTTAGTCCTACACTAGGTAAAAGCCATAGGTTTTTTCGCTCCCCCTCTCCATCAGTTATTTAGATCTGATTTTGCATAGATGAAAGCCATGCTGAAAAGCTTTTATAGCTGTTTTGTATCAATGCTGAAGGGGTAAAATATATCTATTCAAAAAGAAGAGGAAATAAAAGAAGAAATAAAGGAAATAAAGAAAAAATATCTTGAGTGCTTTGGTTATTAGCCAGTCTCCAGGCAACTCCTGGCTGCAGGCAAAACTAAATTAAATTTTGTAGTAGTAGACTGATATATATACACACCTTAGGATCTATTTTTAACACATGTACATCTACAATACCTCAGATCTGACAGCTTTATTTGAATCCAGGCTATTCATTGGGAATAAGAGGCTAATAAATTTATCTCATGAATATCAAATATGCAATTAGTCACAGAGTACTTGGTATTCCAGCCATTACCCACCAATGTAGTCTCCACACCGCCAACAATGACTCTGGTAAATGAGTCCCATTCTATATCTGACTTGCCGTAGAAAGAAAGGCATAAATGGATTTACCATATGCTGCTTAATATTGTACTTATAATTCTTTCCTTCTCTTGTGTGCGTGTGTGCATGTGTGTGTGCAGTCAGTTAATGGGTTCTCTTCAATCATAACAAAGCAAGGGAAGTAAAGGAGTGTTTAGAAGATTAAATAATATTGTAATTTCAAAGCTATGAGATTAATATTTCTGTCCAAAGATGACTCTAGAGAAACACACATGCATGTATTTCTCTGTGTACACTATTGGTAAGACAAGAGGTAATGGACTAAAATTACAGACAGGAGGATAAAAGCTAGAGGTTGGATGGAAAGCTTTGAAACAGTAATGACAGTTCTACATTGTTAAACAGTTATGCAGTGGGAGATAGTACAGTCTCTGGTGCTTGCTAAGTAGTGATGTGACAGGCACCTGGAGAACAGCTCAGGCACAACTTATTTTGTCCTAGAGAGGAATGGTGGGAGATATAAACTCTCAGGCTCCTGTGTAGCATTATGGCTGCATATCTGTTTCTTCAAAAACCTCACCAAATTTGGCAGCTGCATTGCCTTTTGCAATAGTAGACTCAAGGATAAAACAAGCTTGCAAACTGAACTATCAGATGAAATTGAAGCACGTTGATTTACTGCAAAGCAAACACTATTACCGTTGCCCTTCAGATATATTGTGATTAAGTACAATTTCCCACACTGGCAGATCTAATGCCATTTATAGAAGTGCTAACTTCCATTATTCTATGGCTAGCTCCTAAGGTTTAACCTTGGAGAAGATTCTGGGTGTTGAACAACTTTAAAGATTACCAAATGTTACTGTAATTGTAGGAAAGCCTTGCAAGATGGGGTCCAGCTCAATTCATTGTAGCGCTTTGGCAGTATGTAGAGCATAGCAGTAAGAAATTGTTTCTGCAAGAGTGGAGCATTAGAAGACGTTAGAGTATTATACAACACCGGAACATTTGGTCATAAATCTTGCAATTCGTAGTAGAATCTAAACTAATAAAGCATTAAAAAGAGGGCAAAGGAATTTAACTTCTTTTTCACACGTTTTATCTTTTTCTGAGAACATGGTTTTATAGAGGTAATGTGAGGTTTAATGATGGGTGTGAATCTATCAGTGGTTTTGTTTTTATTAAGTTGTAATTCATTTCTTAATGTTGTTTAACCTCTATGGCTTTTGATGGATATTTTTATAAGCTGCAAAACCAATAACTCGTAAATAAAGCGGAGCAACCATTCCTTGAGTTGCAAAATGTCTGCCACTGTATTCTCAGCATCAAGCTTATACTTTAAATGGTAGTATGGAAATAAATTCTTCAGAAGACTCACCAAATAAAATAGAGGATGAAATACTTCTTTTAGGTGGCTGAATCAAAACTTTTGATAGGGGAAAGAGTTCATTAACAGTCAACATAAAATTCCTGAGCAATCTAATGTTTTAAAACATGCTGCTCTTCATACATGGACATATTGCAATGGTTTGAAGCTCCAGCAAAATTTAACACGCTTCAGTAGTATTGTTAATATTAGCAGTTTGGTTTTTTCCTTCTGTTGTTTGGGGTAACCTTGAGAAATGTGTCATAATGTCTCCGTGCTTCCTCCAACTCTGGAGGGCAAGTAAGGGAAGCGCTTCACTTGTACCAGCCTCTGGTATGGATACTGTGGAACGAGGGTTACAAGAGGCAGCTCTTGCTTGATATGCAGGATTATCATCTACTCCACAAGTTCATTCCTCTAGCTATCCTCTTCCTCCTCCAAGCCTCACATCTCTCATGGGCAGCAACACTTGCCTATTGTAGTGAAGGCTTTGCTTGTACTGGTTTTCCAGCCACGGGTAACTACCAGAATAGGTACCATGGTTCCCACTGGTGAGTCTGGACAGGCAGGCTGTAACCCATGTTCACATGACTGTGCCACCACCTGTGTCTGAGCAGCACTGGACTGCTAACACAAAGGTTACACACTCTTTCTGCACAAGACGGAGTTTCCAGTGTGTGCCCCAGCCTCTGTCCTGCAGCCACTCTGGGACCAGCAGTTTACAATGTGTTTTGCATTCTCATATCGTGGGCCTGTCAGTCAGTCCAAATGGTATCATTCAGAGAGTTTAAAAGCAACTATTTTGTAGTTGTAATAACTGGTCTGAAATCCAACTCTAATCTCTTAAAGTGTTAAATGTAAACAAATGCTGCTCTGCATTAAAATGCCTCTCCTGATTTTTTTTTTTTCTCAATATAAAGATTGAAGGAAATATCTTATAAAAACAATTCACTTTAAACACTTAAGGGACACTAATTACTTTTCATTTCAGGGTGTGATGGTCCTTATCCAGGGGAAGTATGCTACATGGGCTATAAACCATTTTTACACCATATAGCATTTAACAGAGCATGCCTGGAATTAGTTGAGCTGCCTCCCTGCTCTGTAATCTCTATTATCCTTCACCATGATTAAACATGCGGTGTTTCACTTCCTAATTGTGAAGGGCATTCAGTAAATTTAACTGAACTTTTTAATCCTACCTGCCTTTCTCTCCATGTTAGCTGTACCACCTTTGTAGCAGACACAGTTCACATCTTGTTGCTGTTCCCACAGCAGAAAGATAAGCTCCAGTGACAGCACTGTCCTCAGCAGCCAGGAGCTGTGGCTCTGGAGCTCGCTTTCCAAGTCACTTGTAAAGTTGATGTAAATCGCTTGCCCCTCCTCAGAAAGAGCAGAGACTAATGTCCTCTCTTTGTAGAGGTAACAACATTGGATTTCCACTTCTTTCCTTGTATAAAACGCTGGTTGGACAGTGCAGCATGTTGATAGCCACCCTCCACAGAGAAGCAACTGCAGAGCAAAACTTGGGAATATGCTCTGCTCAGATCTGGTTCTCCTTTAATTCAAGGTCAACCCAATCATCTCAGCTCTTTCTTACAGGCCAGCCCACTTACCGTGTTTTCATGTGGTCACATTCCTGTCCTCTTTGTGTCCAATCTTGCTGCTGCCTCATTGAAAACTTGAAGATGCATCTCTGCAGGGTCTTACAGGGTCATCCCTGTAAGAAATGAGCAGATAGATGTTCACAATTATGTGAGTATCTGGGAACAGGTTTATTCAAGCTAAAACCAAAATCAGGGCTATAACCACTTTTTGTGTTGACATTGGAGTAGCCAGACATCCTGTCTGCGTTACAAGAAAGCTGCTATTGGCAGCTCTTGAACACTCAAGTGTCACAACCTTTAAATATTCGATATTTGGTTTAAAGGCCACAGTCTATTCCTACATTTCTGTATGAAAACCTCTTAAGATAGTGTAGATACTACCAGAAATAAATAACAACATTCTTAAACTGTTTACTATAAACCTTAGTGAGTGAAGAAGTGCATGCTCCTGCAGACGATCTCAACCTGCTTATACGAAGTTTTGGAAATCTGCACAGGGTTTAGTTGTGAAATTCAGGCATAGCATGTGGAAAAACATAGGTGGTGGCTTGTCTTTTCTGTCCATGAAAGTGTCCTGGGCATCCTCCCATTCTCAGGCATTCCTGATTTTGGTGAAGTATCTTTCTAAAGCATCTGATTCTCTCTGTGGAACAGACGGACCTGAAGCCTGGGGTCATAAACACAGGTGGATAATTTAAACTTCTAATGCTAGTTCTGGTCCTGAATAGAAATCAGCAGACAGAAATACATATCCAAATATTGCAATATTATGTAGGAAAAGGGTTGATTGATGTCTTTTCACAAATAGATGAAGACTGAAAACTAATTGTGCATTTATCTTAAGCTATCTGAGCTTCTTAATATCACTGAATAATGACTCCATCCTGAAAATATAGTTTCCTTTTTCTTCCAGTCTGATCTAGGGAGATTAAATGTCTTTTACTTTCTCCTTTTACAGAACCAACTTGACAGGTGATTACTTTTATGAAAATACATCAGCAGCACTGATAACACCAGCAAAAAATGTATATAGGTCTGAGAAAGGGTCACCAGTTATAGTTATGGCTAAGGATATGAAAGCCGTTTTGCTTCACAGTGTCTACAATTAAATGATAGCTATTTAAAAGCAAGGATAGCTTTGTATTTCATCAGTAAAATAACTTTATAAAAACCCAAGAAACTCCAACATATGTAAGAAAAGTGAGTCTTCAATATTCTTCTCAGTCAACCTTGCTCGTAACCTCAGCACAGATTACGTTAAAATTTGCAGAGACCCAAAATATTTTACTCACAGTAATACCTCCCAGTTGCTTTTCAGCCTAAGTAGGATCTGAAGCAGTGACCGGGGGATGAAAGTCTCTCTACACTGTTTTCAATCCTCTGAGCCATCTAGCCACTTTCTGCACTTATTTTTCAGAATTTTTTTTTTTTTTAAAAGCAATTGTTTTTGCAAGCAGCCCTTTGAATTTCATCCCAGTGGCATTTTACAGCATTATTACAAATTATTCAATTTATATGCATAGTCAAGCCTACATCATTATTCCTACATTCTACTAAGGCAGGAAGAGACAAAGATACACTTAGAAATGAAAGACAAGAAAAACAAAGGCAGAAACCAGACCACTATTCTAGGAAAATACATTTTTCACCAGGCTGAAAACAAATCTAAACCCCCTTCATCAAGGTGATCTTTTTCAGAAAGTCATTTTAAGGAAAGAGTCAAATTACTGCAGTAAAACTCAAAAGGTATTATGAACAATAATTAATGCAATTATTAATGTTTTTGGCTTCAGATGAGATGATCTAGCATTCTTAAAAATTAATAAAACTGATTACAGAGACTTACGCACATACCTGAACATGTTCCAACCTAGCAGCTCATCATTATTCACAGAATAATTGGCTGCTCATTTACATCCTGTGATTTCAAGGCCTTTTAACTACATATATATTACTTTCTCATATACGTTTCTTTGCAGTCCATACTTCTGATGGGAAAGATGAAGTAACGCAGGCATGGTTGCCCCCAGAAAAAGCACAAGGCAAGGCACTACTCCTCCAGCATATACCAGCTGTTTGATGAGTTCACTGTTCCTCTCAAACTCTACATCTGATCCTCTGGAAATGTCCAGGTGTGCAACTGTGATTTCCCATCTTTAATTTCAATATGCAATAAACAGGAGCCCAGCTCCTGTTGGGTCTGTCACATTGTTGTTGGAAATGTTGTAGTAATCCAAATTTAGAAACATACAGCTGAAAATAGAGGTGAGAAAGTATTGATTGATGCCGTGAAAAAAGGTCAAACTCAATAATCAATGCCAATTTCATTATTAAGCAGATATTGGTTTAATAAATAATATGACGTCGGACATGCAGGAAATAATTTCACCTAATCTGTGTGTCCATTGAGGCTGGTTACAGGACTTTTATACTGGTTAAACATACATATTCATATAGATTCTAAGGAACACTGGTTACATATTCTGGGAATATTGGTTAAACATACATAGAACTCATCATATCACCCACTCTCAAATGTACATCACAGTTCCTTTGTGGCTTCAGAATCCTCTGATGCTCTTTATCTTTCCTCCTTATTGTGTGCTCTTGGTGAGCTCAGACCTGTCCTTTATTCCTGCTGGGGGACTGTCATTGTTTCAACTAGTAAACAAGCTAAACTCCTGTTACAATCACATTCTTGCTTACTGCAAGTTGGTCAATATTTGATTCTTATTATTCTTAGTGATTTATTTCTTCCTCAATATCTGGAGGTAAAGCTGAGTTCCCAGTCTGTAGGACAATATGACACAAATGCTCAAAACCTAGGGTGGATTTATCAGTGTCAACAAATATGCAAGTATTAATGGCATCTACTTTTCCAAATGCAATCAATCAGAGAAATGAATGAGTTTTCTCCAGTGCTGTGCCAAATTAACTGCATGGACAAACTCCCTTCATTTCAGCTAAGAAGAAAAGAAAAAGGGATGCTTTTGGCTTGAAGTATTTGAGCTTGCCGAGACCTGTTAAGAGACACAGAGTAGAACTGCACCAGAGGGAGTAAGATCTTCACCCATGCCCATAGAGGAGCAGTTTCAGCACAATGCTCTGCATCGGGCTTCCCTGTTTGCAGCCTGTTGAGAAACACAGGTTTTGCAGCAGGAATGGAAACCCAGGAACCAGTTCTGTTCAGCTCAGCTGTTACGGAAAGGCAGAAACAGTGGTTTCTGAGATATCTGCATATCGCCTCTGCTCACGGCTAGTGAATAAAGCAAGCCACATAATAGTAACTTTTGGAGATGGAAGAGCTGCTAGCTATTTCCATCTTCTTGGAAAGGCTTGAGCTGTTTCTGTACACTCCTGAAGGTTATGTGAATGTCTTGTGGTCTGTAAAAGCCTGGCAGAAAGAGCATAGCTAGCTGCCTGATGCTTACCCGGAGTCAAAAGGAGTCAGGTATAAAACACTTTCTCTACATCATGCCCTGCCTTAAAGAAGGCTCCTTCCTGAGAGGCAGTTTTGAATTACTTTTTGCTGGCTTTCTGATTTAGTTTAGTTAAAGAAGCTATTAATTATGATTTGGTAAGGTTTCAAATGAGGTCTAGACCAGCTGCCTCGAAGACATAGATAAGCTGCTGGGTGACAATGGCTCTTGGCTGCTCCTGACCTAGGCTGAATTTGGGCAGTTGCTTTGTTCTGTAATGAGCAATCCCATAAGCCATCCAGTCTCCAAAAACAAGCTTTTTAAAAACTAAAGTGCACTTCTAAGACTTAGCTCACATTGTTTATGGAGCTGATTGCCCTCAAGTTCACCTTGGGTCTAATTGGCTTACTGGCTTAATTGACAAAGTGCTTATTAATGTCTAGTGGTAATTAATTTTCAATAGATTATTTTCTATTAAGATCATGAGTACAGCATTAACGTTGTGCAACTCTGATTCTAGAGAACCAACTGGTACAAGGTTTGAGGGTTTTTTTCTTTTATTTATGTAGCAAAATCCATTTCTTTGGTCATGTGGTGATTTGTCCTGCAGTTCTAATAATTACCATCTGTATAAAACCAAGAACCGCATACTGAGATTAAGGCTGATTTAGAAACAATGGCATAATATCTTTCACTGGGCTTGTATAAATCATGATGGGCTGATCAGCAAATAAATGCCTTTTGTCAAACACCACACTATCACACTAACAAAAGGTTCATTTCTGAATGGTGATAAGCCTATGTGTTACAAATTCAAGTGCATTGTTTTGGTATTTTATTCTTTAATGTGCCTGAAAGTTGGAGCATGGAAAATAGAGCCTGAGACCTATCTGCAATCCACAAACTTATTTCATTATGCCACAGTTCCATGCTATTTCATTTATGTGTGTTTTAAAGGGACAGTGTTACTCCCATGTAAATCTCAGGGTGCTGGAAAAGGTCAAGCCTTCTTCCAGCCCAGTGTCAGTAGTAGTTGCTTAGAAAACCAATGTAAAGCCAAGGTATGTAAAGACATACCTCCCTGGACACAAATTCTTTGCTTTCAGCTATTTGTGGCTTTCAGGACTTTCTGAAGAAACTGAGCCTTTAATAACCAGTAGACATTGACAGGCTTTTCTTTTGTGACTTTATCTTATTTGAATACATTTATACTTTGTATATCTGCATATCCTGTGGCAGTGAGCTCCCCAATGTGTGCATGGCTTGAAAAATTAATTCCTTTTCTTGCTTCTAAAACATACATGTGCTGTTTCTTTCTAATGTTCTTTATTTGCATTCTAGGAAAGGATGACTAATCATGCCTTGTTCACCTCCATCCTGCCTGAGACTGTAGACTTCTCTGCCAGCAGCCCACAAGCCAAGTTTTTCTTTTACTTGAAGAAATGCAGTTACTCAATCCTTGCACTTTTTGTATTTTTCCTCATCCCTGCTGCTTTCAATCAGAAAATAAAAATGACTAGGGTATACAACAAAGGTGTATAAAACTGAGGAGATGTAGATGCAAGCTTTTGTTTTTAGAGAGTTTCTAACCACTAAGTTGCTAGATGAGAAGAATTAGACTGGTCCACCCTTCTCTTAACCTGTTTTTCATGCTACCAGATACTGATCACTGCCAGTGACAGCCCCCTCTGTTGGATGGACCTGAACTTCTAGTGTACCAGTTTTGTGTTTTTCTGTATTTCTTGATACTGGTTCTACAGATTGCCTGTCACATTCCTTGTTCCTTGTATGTCTGGAAATGTTTATATCAGGTTTTATGCCTTTATTGTGTTGTTTTGAAGATTCTCTTCCCCCTCCCAACCTTATTATTATTGTATAGCTTGTCTTGAGTTTTCATGTTTTTACAAGACTTCTTTGTTTTCAATTAGTATATTTTACTTCTGATTCCTCCTTTACTCTGCAGTTTACTCTGAAGGCTTTTCTCTGGGGAAGGTTGGAGAGAGTTGCTTTAATGTTGGATTTATTTTTCCCTAGGTGATGTATATTTTGGGGGGTATTAATATGTGGCTTGCCAAAAAGCTTTGAAATATCTGTTCGACTCTCAGAAAAGAACAGGTTCTTCACCCTTGTTTTGCATGAGTGAGCCCCCTCAATTTTTGTATCTTCATTCACTGTTTATGTGGCATTTCAGCAGCTGAATCAGCTGTATCTGGAATTGTATCTCAAAGCTTGTGAAATCTGGGAACAGAAATAAGATGGTGAGAATTCACCCCTCCTGAGAGGCGCCACCACCACAACCGAATTGTGCAAGACCCGCTCGTTTTCTCCTATAAAGCCAATGGGATGTTGACATGCCATTCAGGCCCTGTGTTGGCCTTCTGCCAATGGGAGAGTTTTGCCTGCACTACGTCTTTCAACAAGTTCTGGGGGCAAGTCATGGGGGATGCTCATGACTGGTTGCTTCACTGTACCATGTGGACCACCAGCAGAGTGCAACTGTGGAACCATATTTTGTTCTGTGGTTTTGGTACTAAAACATAATCCCGAATTAATAATATCATCATCATCAGTGGTCACATGTCAGTAATACTTCATGTGGTACTTTTTATGTTGCTCACCTTTCTACAGAAGGCAAGCATTCACATTTAATTTTGTTTTACAGTTCTGTAATAAAAGCTTAATTTTTCTCCCTCCCCCTATACAAAGCATGTGCTATAAAACAACCAAGAGCAATCATCCAAGTGTGAATGCAGCAGAAAGCTTCATTCAGATTTATGATGCAAACATGAAAGAGAAAGTTTAATATGTGGTTTATTGTAAAATAAGGCAAATATATTCAGCTAGCATGTAATTGTGTTTATATTTTATAACTTGACTGGTATTGTGAGGTACATCCTGAGAATGAGTCACTGAATTTTACATATTGTCCTATTAATAACCTCTGTATCTATAATGTCTTATATCCTGATTGATCTCAGGCATTCGGATGTTGCATATATTGAGAAACTTCAACTCTGTAAGGGCATAGTGTTGCAGTTTTCACACAGCACATTAACTTTTTAGAACAGGCAGCAAAGAGTAATGTTTTAGTGGTTTTATATGTGCACGAGGCAATGCATTATCCTTTGGTTCAATATCTTGGCAAAATGCTGCTTCAAACAATCTTCTTGTTGATTATCAAGCAGTAATGTGCATGTAACACAAGTGGAAGATGTTGCAATAACACATAGGTGGCAGCGGATTTGTTGCCATGGGTGCCAAAGGGAATGAAGCTCTGAGATGTATGTTGTCTTCAGAGCAGACTGCCTCATCCCTAATGCCTAGCTTGGAAACAGCACAGGTTTGCCTTTTTGAGCTGTGTGCACTGGCAGCTGATGCTAACCATCAGCTTTCCCTCTCCCTGACATGACTGGGTCTCATGGGACAAGAACAAACCTTGAAAGAGAGGTGAGCCCTGTCCCTTGGCTCTGGTCACAGCCTTGCTTTTCTCATGCTGTTCCTGCTTGTTGTTAAAGGAAGTCAGGCTTGGGAATCTAGTCAGAGTTTGGAAAAGGACCATGGGTTTGTCATTCCCCTCATGTGGATTGTGATCCAAAGCACAGCATGTTAATTTTATGCTAATTTTCCCTTGCTGCCTCTGCACACAGTTGAAAATCATAGCTCCCAAGAGCATCTCTGAGAATACAGACATGCATACGGACAGAATAGTAACCTAATGTTCCAGCAGTCTTGCGGGAAAAACATCTTGCTGCTGCATGAATCCTTTTAAATGTTTTTCTTGAGCAGTATAAACACAAAAATGGACAATCTGTTCCTGTGACACAAGTTCATTTTAAGGCTGCATAAGCAGTGCTCACTGCTTAGTTTCTAGGAAATGAAACATGTGAGGTATGATATACAGTACTCTGGCTTCTTTTCATTCAAGTTCCTGCATCCAGAAATGATGGAAAATGGCAAGGACAAAATGTCATCCTTATCACCTAATTAAACTCTCAAGGACACAGACCTCCCCTTATTTTTACCATGACAGGGCTTAGCATGAAGATACACTGGTTTTCTGTTTCAACAGAAATAAATCAGGCTAACCGTATGCTGAGTGCTAGCAGTACTGCAACAAGCATTTTGTAGCTGTATGTCGGATAAGTGCTAAGGCTGTTTTGTTCTTTGGCCTGCAAACAGAGCACCACATGTGTGCAAGTCCCTAAAAGATAGCTGCAGTGGTTGGCCAGGGCTGTGAAATGTGTTAGAGCTCAGAAAGGCTTTTGTCTGCCTGTTGTGCAGCAACAAGGAGGCTTGGCATCACACTGAAGATTGCATAGGAAGAAGCTAATTACTCCATTTCATTACCTTTTGTTGAATGTTTTCCCTCTCACAGAGTCTTCCTTTAACTTCCTCAGCTCCTCTAGACAGAGGCCAGTGACCGTGTGCATTCTTGCAAGGTGACAGTCGGAGCTGGCATGCCATGGCCTTGCCAGCCAGGCAAGAGTTTGGTCACCCCCCTGTAGGTATTCTCCCCAGTCTCTGCATAGCCAGGTCCTGAACACAGATGAACGCTTCAAATGAGTTTTCCCTACGTGTGTGAAATAAATAATTTAAAAAAATTCAGTTGCCTCGCATGTAAATGCAATTATGCAGCCGGGTTTGTGAAATCCTCTAAATGTCCCTGTTCATTTCTGTGATGTACGTTAGGGTCAAGTCAGGCATAGGGATGCAGCACTCCCAGTTGACACTGTTGTTGCCTGCTATGATATACAGGCATCTCCTTGGTTGGAGACCATAAGGTAATCTTCATCTCCAACCTGGCTACAACCAGAGTTACCAAGAGGTAATCCTGATGGGGTTGTTCTGAAATGGAATTACCGAGCTCTGCTTTTGTGTATTGTTGCCATAGTAGTCGGTACAGAAAGAGGATAACTAACATGGCAATCCTTGCATTGTACTGCACTAATTTGAGTCCAAATCTGGGGCAAGAAGCCAGGTAGTCCTAGACAATCCTCCAGTGTGACTGCGCCTACCAGAAGCTGCAGAAGGTGGCGTCGTGTAAATAACTATGTCCTTTGGATTTGTTCCTAGCTGCTGGAGAAACCAGGTGTACTCGACAGCATAGACACAACTGTACTCTAACCGCGCCTTAAGTTCATACTATTATCCTTGGCTTAACAAAGCAAGAGGTACATGCGACAGAACTTTCCAGAGGCAAAGCTATAAAACATTAAGTTTTCCTTCACTTTGCAGAAAAAATTTCTGCTGGGTCAATCTCAGGGAGAACCACATTGTAACTGCTTCTCTGGGCACGCCTGGTTTTACTTCATGGAAAAGAAGTTCTTAGTGCTAGATACAAGGCGTGTGTGGAAGGCAGTATAAATTCAAAGCTCGTGTTTGATATGCCAGGCTCTGTGGATTTTATGGGATTTACAGAAATTAATTCTGCAGCTAAAACAATCTCTGAATTCGTTTCCAGTTTCCCTGTGGTGTAAAATGTGAATTTAAGAACTTGGATGGCCTTCTTGATGAAAACTTCTTTAAATATCATCTTGGCATGGAGCATATATGAAAATAATCTGGTTTGTGTTTTGGCCCATACTTCCTTTTTCTTGTTCAGTCAATAATATCAGAAGCATATCTTTTTTTGACAAATATTTCTGCAAAATTACCAGCTGCAACCAGGGAGCGTAGAGGAATGTTACAGTGTGAAGAGGAGTTTTTCATTTGCCTTTATTTTTAACAAAGACTGTTTTGATCATTTTCATAAAGTTATGTTTGTTTTCCCATTTGAAAATAAAGATCTTGTCTGATTTTTCATCTTAATTTATGTGATTGCTTTCACTTACCCCAGAGAAATTGAACCACTCTGGCAGTGAAAGCCAACTGTTTTGACTGGTAGAGTAACATGATACCCAAAGCAGCCCTCCTTTCTTCTTCATGAGGACCACATGTTAAAACATCGTAAGTCACAGTATCCAGCAGAGAAAGTGATTGTTCTCCACATTTTACAGAGAGCAGGAGCTGAAATTAATGGCTATATGAATATGTCCCCTTAAGAATAATTCATTTTTATGTCAGCATCATTGAGTTTCAGCAAATAGCTGCAGTGTGAGCGTCTTCAGACTTTACTTTTAGACTTTATTCTTTACTGAAGCTGAACATATTGGAGTTTTTCAAATATGAGGGGAGACCTCATTGCTCTCTACAGCTACCTGAAAGGAGGTTGTAGAGAGGAGGATGATGGCCTCTTCTCCCAAGCGATAGGGGACAGGACGAGAAGGAATGGCCTCAAGCTCCACCAGGGGAGATTTGGGCTGGACATTAGGAAAAAATTTTTCACAGAAAGGGTCATTGGGCACTGGAACAGGCTGCCCTGGGAGGTGGTTGAGTCACCTTCCCTGGAGGTGTTTAAGGTACAGGTGGATGAGGTGCTAAGGGACATGGTTTAGTGTTTGATAGGAATGGTTGGACTCAATGATCCGGTGGGTCTCTTCCAACCTGGTTATTCTATGATTCTATAATCATGTAGGTGTGTGTTGTTTGAGCTTTACTTGCACAAATCATTACGTATATATACCTGAAGGTGTGCAACTGGTGAGTAGATCTTCATACCAAACTGAGATCTTCTGTCTGAACCTTCATTAGTACACAGTGTTTGCCACTGCTATGAGCTTATCAGAGTTGATTTAGGCAGGTGTCGTGCCTCCTAAGTATTGCACTGATCTGTCAGGTCAGACTGGAAAAAAGGTGATTTTTACAAGGTTGATGGATCTCTTTGGTCTGTTACCACTATCTTGTTTGTTTGAATGGGACATGCCCTTCAAAGCAATGTTCCTCCCTTCCTGAATGTTATGAAGGGGTGAGAAAAATGTGTGGGAAAATGTGAATATGTTCTGAAATATTCTCTTCTCTTTACCACCACACCCTACCATATCCCATTTCCTTCTTCTGGGCAAATCTACCTGGCAGGTTTTCAGCTGTCACTGCCAGATTTGTTAAAGGTGCCACAAGGTGCCAAGAATATAATTCTAAAACCACAGTTGTTGGCCAAGGCTGGCATTACTGCTAGTGCTGGGGGTTCCTATCTTCTTCTGATAAAAGCTACTGTTTTATGAAGTGTTGACTTAGGACCTGTCACAATATTGGCAGTTTGGGAGTAGTGGGATGGGGTAGCTGTAGCCGACAGTATAGGAGAGGGTGGATCAGACAGTGGCTTGTACAGCATATGAAGTCAGCCCTAGGTGGTGGGTAGCAACAGATCAAAAAAAAGAGAGGCACAAGGGTGAAGAAAGGTGGCAGTAAACTACCCTGCAGTACCCTGGATCAGTTTGCATGCCTCCAGAAAATCATGCATTCTAAACCAAAAAAACCTGGATGTGGGGTCAAACTGAGCTGCCTACATTTCCAGCATCCTAGAAAAAGTGCTTCCTTAGTGTGCACTAAGGGCTGTGCTCATACTTGCAGCACTCTGTGTTCAGCCTCCAAATGTTGAATATTTTATTCAAGATTTGATTTACTTCTTGAGGAAGTGGACTAGAAAAGCTCCTGGTGTGTTGCCTGTAGTTACTTATTTAAATTGAGATTAGAGCAGGATAGTATCCAACACCATTAGTTTGCCTTAAAATTTTCTGCATCTGGCACTCTTTAAATTGCAAAGAAAGCCTTGAGAGACTTTCTACATCTGGAACAGGAACAAGCTGGCAATTGAGTGTTCCTGTATAAACACTGAAGTTACAATAGGGGAAACGTCCCTAAGGTTATGGGAAGGTGTTTGTCTTCTCTTTTTGTTATGACATATTCTTCTAGTCCTAGCAACTGTATATACACATGTACAGGGGGGCTCTGAAGGACTCACAGAAGCTGTATCTGTGACTGGGAGATGCAGCTTGGACTCATTTCTGCCTCTTGACTCCTTGGACCATTAAGGGCGGCACTGCGTGTTCCCACTTAAACCCAGGGCACCTTAGAAGAAGTCAGAAAGAAAGACAACCTTGAGAGCAACGGTAGGTTGCTGATGATGCCACAATAATCTAACCAGCATTTAGAATTCAAGTTCTGTCCTGTGGAAGAGGCCATCAAGAGCAGAGCAAAGCACGGCTCAACAACTAAGAACTATCCTTTTAGGCTCAAGGCCCACAGCATAAGCTCTGCTTCTAAGCAACATTTAAGCATGATGTATCTGTGTGCACCAAAATGTCATTCTTCATTCAGGTCATCCTAAGCTTGAAAGTTTTCCAACTTCCATGGCCACCGTCCTGCTGTCTAGATCAACCAACACCTTTTCTGGGATCTGATGAGCGTCGGCATCGGGCGCCTTAACCCAGTGTTCAGTTCATCCCGCAGTGCCAGTTCTGCTTACCAAAAGTGGCCCACTGAGCACTCGTATTCCACGGCAGGCCACTTTTTTTTTTGCTGAATGAAAATCCATATAAAAAGTTCCTACCCAGCTTTCTCATAGGCCCCCTTCAAGTACTGGAAGGATGCTATAAGGTCTCCTTGGAGCCTTCTTTTCTTGAGGCTGAACAACCCTAAGTCTCTCAGCCTGTCCTTGTGTGGAAGGTCCTCCAGCCCCCTGATCATCATTGTAGATCTTCTCTGGACCCATTCCAACAGTTCCATATCCTTCTTATGTTGAGGATTCCAGAACAGGACACAATAATCCAGGTGAGGTCTCACAAGAGAGGAACAGAGAGGCAGAATCCCCTCCCTCGACCTGCTGGCCACCCTTGAGGGAAATCACTTGCCACGGATCTCCATCTGGACATCAACCTGTTGACCACTACTCTCTGAATATGACACATCAAATCCATCTTTCTCCAATTTAGAGAGAAGGATGTTGTGGGGGACCGTGTCAAAGAAGTCCAGGTAGATCATATCCATTGGTTTTCTTGTGCCCATTGCTGTGGTTACCCCAACACAGAAAGCTACTAGGTTGATCATACAGGACTTCCCCTTGGAGAATCATTTAAAAATATCATACTGCAGTCTGAAAGAGAAGCTGCAGTATAATATCACTTTCCCTAACTGCACAAAGGACTAAATTATTTAGAAATGATGCATTTTTATAACAGAAAAAAACACTGAGGCAAACCAGAATTTAAAAAATACTTCCTATTGCAAGAAAGAATCAGAAATCAGAAAGAAATTACAAATTCTCACTGTGCAAAAGACCAAGGGCTTTTAACAGTTCAGAGGAACAGCAAGAGTACCTGACTTGAACGTACAGGCATTTGGCACATGAGTCAAAGTAAATCATCATGGCTTTGGAATCTTAGCCAAGCTGTTCTGATTCTATCTAGAGGAATGTGCTGGTTCATTAACTCACAAGCCACTCCACTGAAGTGAATTTCATAGTTTTTCAGTGTTTATCAGTTAAATAAACCCCGTGGGTGAGCTTGTCAATAAATGGGGGATGGGCAGCTCCAATATTTCTGCATTTCTGCTTTGCTACTTGGATGACCTTGAATTTGTGTTCAGTTAAGGTTCCCTGGTCTCACTGGCATTTGTGGCTTTCTGCTCCAGATATGAATGTCAGCTCAGGGTCACTTCATTTATGGGATTAACATAATTACATTATCAAGAATAAGTTTTTCTGCCACTGGATTCATACCCTCCGTGACACAAGCAGCATTCAGTAGGTGATTTTCACTCCCATTGTTAGAATTGAAAGAGTCTAAAAGTTTTCCTCCTCTGGACATCTGACTATTTTAGTCTATCTTGTTCTTTCTGTCTCCTTTTGAACCTATTGAGAGGCCAGGTTTATATCCAAGAACTTGCAGGGAAGTAAAATGTTTTGGTAGAGGCTTCTAACAATTCTTTATCCACTTTCTGCCTTTACTTCATAGAGTAGTCTGTGTCTTTTTTTATACATGTCACTGGATTTTACTTTTCCAAGAGCATCTGAATTTTCATAGTCCCTCTCTACCATACAGGTACTGTGTAGTTTGATGAAAGGACAATATCATACATTTTATGCTATTCCTAAGTAGCAGATTCTTTCTCTGAATGTTGTGAAGCTAGTACAGAAACTGTTCTTCTCTACTCTTTCTGTTTTTCAACTTAATTTTTGTTTTCCTTAGTACATCCAAAAGGATTCATTGATTTTTTTTTTTCTGGCTACAGTTTACCTTACAAGTAGCTGGTGTGTGCATGATTTTAAATAAATTCTGTAATAATTTTAAAATATATTTTCAGATATTCGTGTTGTGATCTTGATGGGAAATCAAAGAGTAAAACAAAGGTACTCAAAATATATAATGGTTCCAGAGTAGTGATAAAATATTTCGCACCTAATCTAGCCCAGTTGCATTATAGTTATTCATCCTCTTTTCCTCTACAATTGATGGGACAATTTAGTAACTGTTTAATCTGAACTTGAATTTTTTTTTTTAATAAAGAGAATTGTTATTAGGATCAGGCAAAATTTTTGCCATTATTGATGAAGGGATTCTGAACTGCTTCTTTTAGCTATTGTTGGCCAAAGTTAGGTGGGATGAATGCTACATACTGTGACCATAACATAGTTGCATACCTCATTTTTCTTCTAGATATATGAGGTTTGTTGGCAGGAACTGGATGGTTCTGCTGGAATTCTCCTAGTGGGAAATAGATATGTGTTGAATTTGTATCTATCTTCATTCATGTTTACTTTTTTTCTCAGTATAAAAAAAGGTGATGCAGCTTTCCTTAAATATATTCAACAATTTCTTTGCATCAAAATAGGGACCTACCATGTGTTCTTCAACTCTTTGTCCTTAAAAGCATTAGCAGATGAAAAATCTGTGTGTGTTATGGCATTACCTTCCTTATCAGAAGAGCTGAATCTCTAGATCCACACTACAGGCTCTGCTGCTTGACTAAGAAGTAGAAGTAGCAGACTTTCATCTAATATATGAACAGGTGCTGGAAGAGGCACAAGCTGGCAGTGAGTTTCACAGATAGGAGCCAATAGCTCATACACTTGGCAGACCTGGGATCCTGGTTTCTGTTCCAGAGGAAATAGCCTTCAGGAGAGGCTACATCTTCTCAGCCTTAGCAATATCTGCTTGTACCAATGCAGTTCCTTGTCCCAGTTCAAGTTTTTACCAATCAGAATCTTCACATCTTTGACAAATTGCTCCCAGCTTGTCTTAGTATCTTGGGAGCTCTGGCCTTTGATAAGGAGTAATATGCAGAGTAGATGCCTATTTTCAGACTAAACAGCTGAGGGGAAGGAGACAAGGCCCTAGGAACCAGTACTGTGTTCCCATCTTGATTCCAAATCTTTTATTGCACATCAACCACTATTTGTATTGTTTGCTCTGTTTGTGATTTTTGATCTCATTTTTGGCCTCCGTGCCCATAGATCTCTTATCCCCATCCTAAGTAGTTGTATCCTTCCTCAGCATTCTCCTAAATAATTTCCTTTATTGACACTTCTTCCATCCAAGATTTTGCCTTTTGTCTATCCAGAGAAGCCTACATCTTCCAGCCTCTATGACACACAAGTGCCATAATGGTAGGAGAGGGATGATCTTGCAGGTAGTGTTTCCCATAACCCAGGAGGCAAGTGGGCACTGGAAGGTAAGCTCTGCTCAGCCACTACATCTGTGAGCCAGGGATCCTCAGTGCACAAGGAGCCCAGGGAAAACCAAGCTGCTGGCTTAAAATTCCTGAGCTTTTGTTGAATGAGGCTTGAATTCAGTCAAAACCAGGTAATACTTTTTACAGGGGTAGCAAAGGACGTATCTTGCATAGTTGAACCCAACCTCTTAAATTTTATATTCTTATTGCAGAGCACAATGCACTTGAATTTTGTGAAGAATGGTTATGAGAGCTCTTTTAAAACAGACAAACAGCATATGTCTTCATAAACCTGTACTACAAAACTTGTTACTGCTCAGGCTTTCAAAACCAGTGTCCTGCAGCACTATAGTGCCTCAGCACTTTAGGTAACTGGCAGCATGGGCACCGAAACAGGGCACTGGAAATGTGTAGCCTTACTGTAGGCAATTATTACCAGCTCAGTCAGCATCAAGCTTGCATTGTCCTGAAATCCTGTGCTGCTGGCTGGGCACGTTCCGCTTTCATTCCCTCCTGCATTTTGTAGTGCTCTGTTGAGGGGACTGAAGGAAACAGCAGCCTCTTGTGAGAGAGGCAGCTGGAGGCAACCTTCAGAAAGCAGAGAGCAGTTGGCCCAGAGTCCTCTTGGGAATTAAGGTCCTTTAGGCAGCAGGACCTAATCACAGCTTTTACTACTTCAGCAATTATTCTTTAATGCTTGCAGAAGAAAAGCTATTAATTAAAATGAAAGATGTTGATACGCAGGCATTTCCTTGTGGATGGCCATAAGGGTGGCTGGGAGCCGGAGCACCTGTCCACAAGGATCCCACAGCCTTGCCTCTGCCAGAGCCTCAACATCCTTCTGAACACAGTATTCAAGGAGCGGTCTCACCAGTGCCAAGTATAGAGGGAGAATAACCTCCCTGGACCTGCTGGTCACGCCGTTTCTGATACAGGCCAAGATGCCATTGGCCTTCTTGGCCACCTGGGCACACTGCTGGCTCATGGTCAGTCGGCTGTCAACCAACACCCTCAGGTCCCTCTCCTCCAGGCAGCTTTCCAGCCAGGCTTCTGTAGCTGCACAGGGTTGTTGTTCCCCAAGTGAAGGACCCGGCATGTGGCCTTGTTAAACCTCATGCCACTGGTCTCAGCCCAGCAGTCCAGCCTGTTCAGATCCCTTTGCAGAGCCTCCCGACCCTCCATCAGATCCACACTTCCACCCAGCTTAGTGTCATCCGCAAACTTGCGAAGGGTGCAAGCTGTGAGTGATCTGGTTGTATATGTTAAATGTCCATGTGTTGAAATGACCCAGTCTGCAGGGGGTCCAGGTTAAAATACAGGTTTGATTTTAACAACACCACTGCTGTGTCATCTTTCTAAGAAAGATCTCTGAGGAATCTGCCTGCCCCCATAGTGGTGTGTGACCTCTGCCCTGTGAGGAGAGGCTGAAGGAGCTGGTGAGCTCACCCTGGTGAGGAATGGCCTCAAAGGTCTTGGCAGCAGCTTGCTCAGCCCTGCTGAAAGGTGACCAAGAGTGTGGAGCCAGGTGCTTAG
The DNA here is from genome assembly GCA_033459285.1 of Clamator glandarius. Lineage (NCBI taxonomy): Eukaryota > Metazoa > Chordata > Aves > Cuculiformes > Cuculidae > Clamator > Clamator glandarius. Next base: position 974,658 of record JAUNZM010000660.1, on the reverse strand, counting down.
TGGAAGTGCCGAGGAGGACTGGAGGCAGCAGTCATAAACTGGAAGAGAAAAGGTTCTGACTTGAGATAAGGAGGAAAAAAAGTCACTGTGAAGACAAGAATAGGTTTTTCAGAGAGGCTGTGGATCTCTATGTTTGGAGATCTTCCAGATTTGACCGGAATACTCAAAGCAACTTGTTCTTAATTCAGTGTTGACTCTTGGGCAGGAGCCTGGTCTCCTGAGCTGCCTTCCAGTCTGACTGATTCTGTGTTTCTGTGAAAATGTAAAAATACCTAGAGTTCAAGGCTAGCAAAGCTCAAGATTGGTGTCCCACTCCAAGTGTACAAAAAGAAGCCAAATAAGCTGACATACCAGGTTTAGATTCTACCCCTGATCTTCACAGAAAGCATCTGAATCTTTCTCATTTTTCAGCCATAAGTCAGACTGAGTTTTGGCCACTGTGGGGCTTTGCTGTGGGGTTGATCTTATCATAAACAGTTCTGCTGATTACTATGTACTGGGCTGGTGGACTTAGGACAGTGTTACCAGACGCGTGTGTGCTCTAGCTGAGGATGCCACCTATTAATATAGACTTAAGACATCCTCATAACCAGCTTGAAGGAGTTAAAAAAGCAAAGGTACCATCTGCCATTTAAATAACAACTTTCCAGACTTCTTCTCACTTTTCCATTTTTCTACCTAAAAATTTGAGATGCCCAAATTGCTGATTTATTAGACGCTGCAGAAGAGATCCTTACTATAGTGATATAAGGCTGCACTTGAATTATACCTTAAAAATAAAAAAATGACAGTCTCATCAGCTTGTTTGATGAGGATTTGAACAGAAGCTAGAGCTTCCATTTCAATTGTTGATAGCTAACTGTTGTAGAGGAGAGAAATTTCTGCACTAATAGGAGAAACTCATGTCAGTCATGCCAGAGCTTTAGGAAAAATTATGAGATCTGGATGAAATCTGCCAAAATCTGTGCACCACCATTTTTTAAATACTCATCTAGTCTTTAGCGGTGTGCTGTGGAGATTTTTTAAACACTGACATAATTAAAAATCCAAAAACATATAAATAGATTATTTCAGCATATTCACATTTCTAGCAGGAAGAATTTTAGTTGTCATGAAACATTAATTCCCCTTTTGTGAATTTTTGTATTAAAGCACTAATGAATTTGCATGCCAAAACAAGCCCTCCTTAATTATACATGATATATATTCATTAGGTCCTAGAGGGAAGGGAGAAGGTCATGTGATCAGCATGTGCTTCATTACCATGCAGGAAATGATAATGAAATTAGCAATGTCTGGACAATAGATTGGAAGTGAGGGAAAGAGTTCCTGGGATATTTTGGTGCTTAATGTTTTTTTTGCTGTACCTCAGGGGCAGAATGAATACAGTTAGTCTGACAGCCTCCATGCCATTCCCAAACAGGGGTGCTATAATAGGAAAGTATCACATCTGTGTGCGTACTGCTCCAGAGCTGAGGAAACGGCTTTGGAGCAGGTGGATTATTTTAATTATGCAGTGGCTAGGAATGACCCATGGGGGCTGCAGGAGCTGCTTTTGCTCAGTAGGGACAGCCCTGGTACAAATCTCAGAACATATAGATCGTTTCAAAAATATCCAAAATTAGAATACAACAGATTTCTGGTCATTTTGCAGCAAAGTGCTAGAGTACTGCAAGAACTAGAAACTCTAGGATGCTTCTGAAATCAACTGAGGCATTTTTGCAAATGTGCCATTGCTGGTGTTTACTTCATCCTTTGGCAGCTGGAGATGCACTGAAATATTTAGACAGAATATACAGCACAAGACTCTGTGGCTGGAGTTAGGCTAGGTTTAGATTATCTTGTGTGTTGATCAAGCCATTATTTGATGATGATTTGGCATTGGAGCCAGGAATCTCAAATGCTGAATAAGCCTGGGATGCTTTCTCCTGTGTTCTTACAGAAAAAAAAAAAAACCCAAAAATGCCAAGCAAACTTCTACAAAATGCAGACTGAGATATTTCATATTTTAGTCCTGTTGCTACTACACAAAAGCAGAGGAAGTATTTGTATTGGAAAGATGAGATTGAGACTATCTTTAAGGGGAATACCTTACTTTATGGACTCTTGTACATTCAAAGCAGCAAAGGCAGCTAACCCATTTTGCCGCACTGAAATTAAGACTTACTGCTTTCCCGTCCATCATGTTCTGTTTACCTGCCTGATGTTGGCTAACCTTGCTCAACAAATTGCCTTCTGGAGGAGTGTGGTTCAAATTATGATTATGAACAAGTTTTCTTAATGCACAAAAGGCAAATTGTGTATGTTTTTATTACAGATAATTTTTCAGTTATAAAGGAGTATTAGTCACAATTATAAAGGAAATACCATATTACTTCTGTATAACCTCCCTTTTACAGTGGTAGACAAAGTATCTTTCATGAAAATACAGTAAATGTTTTTCCAGTATTTAATAAATTTGATATATTCATCAAATTGCAAGTAGTCCTCTCTGACTTTAAAATTACATAGAGACATATCAGTCTAACTGGTTTCTTCTCCCCAGACATTCTGCTGTCCTGCATGTCTTGGACTCTTTGTCTCAAGAGAAGCTACTTTTCACATCACTTGTGGAGCTAGGAAATATACTAAAGAAATGGTTTTCAAGTATTTTTTTTCTGTCTAGTGTTATTGTGAGTGGGGAACATGTATTTTATACTATTGCTTTTTTTGTTCTCTTTTTTTGAAGAGTTATCGTTCTTTCTGATATAATTTATTTTTCTGGTTCTCCCTGATGAGATGTAGCTATCTGTCACTGCTGAAAAGTACTAGCTTAATGGGTGAAGAGCTCAGGTCATGAACAAGATTTTTTGATCTTTCTTCTAGGCAGGCACTCTTTTGGAAAGCAGGACGTGACTCCGCAGTCATATAAAGGGGTTATGATAATCTGGATGATATCGATGGAGTGATATCAACAGTAATGTCATTAAGAGAAAGGGATGTTTATCTTTTAATGAAACCAGCTATCCAGTCATCAGCTTTTTATGCATTTATTATCTATTCTTTAGATTTTCTCTGTTTCATGTTAGAAGCTATTTCATTTTTCTTTGAACTGTCCAAACACATATCCTTGACGTGCTGCATCCTGTGCGTGACCAAGATTTGCTAGTGAGAGCTGGGTGGAGGGCCAGAAAGATTGCTGGAAATGACAATACCAGCATGCTGGCCTAGGGAGATTGCTTTCTCTGAGAGCCTGAACTGTCTTACAGTTGTAACTGGGTACATTTTGCTTTGCATTGAAAAATAAGTGTAAAGATAAAGTGCTTTTTAAAGACTGGCAATTTTTTTTCAAATGTGCTCCAGAGGTACTGGGTCAGCCTGTAATGGGTACAAGGTTTTGCTGATTGTTCCAGCATGGTTCAGTGAGACCAAGATGTTCAGGTGCTTGCGACACCTTCAGAGCATTTATCATGCTCAATACCTGCCTCTGGAAGACATGATTTATTACTTGCAACATGCAATAAGCTAGTACTTCCTGAAAACACCTTGTAAAACAGAAGTTTTTACTTCTCATGACTCTCCAGGCTGGTTCATTTCCTCAGGTCAAACTGTCTTTCAGTTGACTGATATCCATCCAAGGTAACTTCCTTCCTCAGGACAAGTGTCCCACTGCTATGTGGGACAGATGTCTTTTTCCACATGTGGAAAGTTTTGTACTGTATTGATTTTGCAGTCCTTATGAAAAACTGTACTGCATCAAGCTGTGTTTATAGTCTCCAGTCACAGCTTTCTTTACATTTGAATAAGTGGTATTGGAGGACAACAAGGAGCAGGTTTTTAGGGTGTTTGTGTATATGTGTGTGAATTTGTCCACGACCTTTTTTCAGGGTCTTGTAGCAAAACACCATAGACACATGAGACCCATTACATTTCATATGAATAGGGACATTATCCAATTATTTTGATTGTGTTTGCTGCAAAATTCCTTCTGCAGACAGTGAGGGCACTTTGCTTGTTATCTAAGCAACTTTAAATTCTCTTTAGAGGAATAGAAATCCCTTCCTAGCCTCTGCATGTTAACATCAAGTACTAGGAAATTGAAGCTAATTAGGCCTTTTTCAATATCTTAATTTACTATGGGCAATTTACTAGAGATCAGGCAAGCCTGTCAGTCACTAAATCTCTATAAAGATGGATCTAACAGTTCTGCATAGACTGTAGATCATGTTAGAACTTGAGATCTGGTAGAGTCATACAGAAATGTATCATCTTCCAGATTTGGGCTTACTATTTACAGAAAACACTATTAGTGCACCATTAGTTATATGGGCTCCTTCTACAGACTGGATCGCTAAAGACAGGCTAAAGTAGTGACAAAAAGGTAAATGTCAATCAGAAGTAGCAGAGACAATTAACTACACATTGAAGTAAAAACCCTGACATTGTGAAGCAGATTTTTGTGGTGGGGCCTGCTATTGGAATTGCATTTGGATATTGCAGAATTAAGCCCTGCTGCTTCATATGGAGTTCTTCTGACAGCACTTTGGAGCCATCAGCTTAGAATATGTTCTCTCATCTAAATACAACTACTTTTCCAGTAAGTCTTTTCTGTTTCCAAGGATAATAACAGAAGTTCATCTTAGTTGTGCCTGCCTATGTCATTCCTCCACTACTCAGACAGCAGGGTGTAATTCTTTTCTTTCTAGGCACTAGTAAATTCTGGGGGGGAGAGGAGAACTACCAAACAAACAACAAAGCCCAAACAAAACTAACTGATAAACACAGTTAAAAATACACTGTCATGATCTACTGCTTTCTTTTGCTGCAACTGTACCTGCAACATCTCTATCTTTTTAGTGGTATTCAGAGTGGCCTTCATCAATCCTGTCTGCATTGCTGTCCTTGCCCTTTTTATGGTGGCATTTGTGGAGAGGGACACAACTTTCCCCACTGAGCTGGCACTGGAAATCAACATCTCCTGGTTCTGCCTCCAGGTGGGCTGGAGATTAGTTTCTTTTGCTGGTGGTTCCCATGTTGCCTGCTCAAATTTTACTCTTATCAATAACCAGTTTGATTACCAAAACCAATCAACTAAAATCAGGCAAGTAGTCCTATACTAAAAAATATAAACATTGAGCTTCCTTTGTTCAGCTGGTCAAACCCCCACTTTGCTACAAGTGAAAAATGTTTGAAATTTATTATAAATACACACCTGAATTATGTTTTGCCAGCTATGTTGTTGTCCATTTTTGAGATGTCGCAGTGGGAAAGAATTTCATCATACTGAGCTCAAATTAAATTCAGTAAAAAATTCAAGAGTACAGCTATAAGTCATAGTTTCTTTTCAGGATTTTTTTTGTTTCAAGCATGCAGGTGCTTCAGCAAAGGATATAATTTTACCCAAGGTATTTGTGGAGTTGCTGCTACCATGGAGGGAAAGGCTGGGAATGAAGATGTGAGACTGGGAGATACAGTGAATATCATCATCCTCAGGCCAGCAAATTTTGTTGCTTCCTACCCTTTCACAAATACTCAAGCCAACTTTGCTTCTCCTGTCTGCCCTTAGATTATGAGGTGAGAGTGGTAGCTAGCCTTTCCTAATCTTTCTCCTTTTCCTCTCTCACAAGGACCTCCCATGCAAAATTACTATCTCAGCCCTACACACTGGCATAGGGCAGGTGCTGCATGGATATGGAAGAGGAGCAAATGAGCTGCTGTGGAAGGGAACCAGCTCTGTGCAGAGACACAGCTGGCCGACAGCTCCAGCAGAAGGAAAGGGAGGCGGAATAAGACATCATTAAATGAAAGAGAAACCAAAAAGAAGTGTACATTTCTGGCATATCATCACCTGCCTAGAGATTTCTTTAAGAGGGAGGCAATTCCAGTTACAGTGTGAGAGGGCAGACAGATAAAACATCCAGAAACAATTGCAGAGCATTTCATTAGCCATAGTTTTGACATAGTTGAGAGGCTACCCTTGACACTCTCTCTTCCCAGACTAAGCTCCAGGGTCTGGCAGTTCTGATTTGTGGCAAGTGTTAACTTGCATGGCTTCCCTGAAGGCACAGCTCATGCCTAACTCCACCTCTGGCACTGCAGGAGCTGATCTGGCTTTCAGACAGAACAGGGACAAAGACAGCACCCAAATCTAGGTGCTGTGTGTCCTTTTTGGTCAGTGCTGCCAGGAATTTCTACAAACTCGGTTACAGCTAAGCACAGAGTAGGCTTTACTTAAGGTCTGTCACCAGGATTTTATTTCCATGGTTGTAACCCTTCTACATATTTCCCAGCTCTAGAAGTGCTGTCAGTGAGTTTGTCTGTCTTTTTTTGCCACTAATGTCATTGCTTTGATAGTGTTGCTTTATTATTTATTGACCTGGATTGTAGGTTAGCATCATGTCAATATATAAGTTAAAAAAAAAAAATGGAATCAAGACATTAATTAAAAAAAGACGTGGTGAAATCCTGACCCTGCTGTAGACAACAGGTGGTTGAACCACTGACTTCAAAGCAGCTTGTGTTATAACCATTGTCCAAAATATCAGCTCACCTCTGTTCTTCCTTTGTGCAGATATCTTCAGTCTATATTTATTCCTTAGCTGACTGTGGTGATTATACTATACTAGCTTAAACCTCAACCTACTGATTTTTCAGCATATGACCTGTGGGCAGTTTATGGCCAAATTGTGACTCAGCCCACTTTTCTGTGCAAGGCTAGGGAAGAGCAAGCCTGATGCAGTAATATGATACTTGGTGTTCAGTCATGTAGACATACAGGTATTACCTTCCCCTGCATCATGGGAGACCTGGAAAATTGGGGATTGAAGAAGCTTTCACTCTCCTGCCCCAGTGAAGCAGATCGCTCCTTGCAGTTTGGGCAGTAATTCCACAGTGGCAAAAGCACAGACTGAAACAAAATTCCTGCCCTTAGCCCTTTGCTTTAGAGACAAGGAGGAGACAAGGGAGGCATGGTGAGTCAGTTATGTGACTGAGTCACAGCACTTCCCAGTCTCCTGCTACCTAAGCTACCTAAATACTACCTTCTGCTTAGCATTGTGCCTTAAGGCACTTTCTAGCTCTGAGTATACACCTTGCATTTTAATCAGTGGTCTACTTAGTTTCCCCCTTATTTGGTGTTGCGGGTTTCTTCAATAAATAAGATGAAAATATTTTGGAAGACTGGAATAAACTCAAAGCACAGAACAAATGAAAGACAAATGCACTTTAACTAGAAGGGTTGTGTGTAAGAAAGTAGTATGAAATAGCGTGATTGCTGCACAAGCAGCTATGTCTTTTGTTAATACTCTTGAACTTTTCTACTCTTCGGTATTTTTTCTTAGAATCATAGAGAAGACTTCTGAGATCAAGTCCAGGAGCACTTAACTGGACTGTTAACCAGGATTGCTGATAAATCATGGAGAGTGGCTTGGCAAGACCAATTTTTGGGTGAACTCCATCTTCTTCTACCTGAAATTTCTCTTTGTTGTTTGCTTTTAGTTCCATGTCTTTTAACACTCTCTCCTGCATTGGTTTCCAAAATTTTGATGGAAGACCACATGCTTTCCAATTGAGAATCAAATCTTTGGGAAACAAGGTACCTCTGGTGTTGCACAGGCAATATAGCTTGGGAGCATCCTCCTCTTTCACTCCTGTGCTGACAATCACTGCATCACCTCAGACCCTCCTTTGGAGCCACCCTAACCCAGATCCCTCCTCTTCAGTGAACAGAAACCAGCCACTCCAAAGCTCTTCCAGCTGGAGCACCCAGTCTCCCAGGCCTCCACCTCTGTGGATAACACCACTGGATGTGTTGATCACCCTTTGAATATTTAGGGCCAATGCTTTTCTGTTAGGCTCTATCCTCTTCGTCTGTGGTCTCTTCAAAGATGCAGATGTCTGCCTCTCCTTTTACTTCCCTCCTGTCCTTCAGTGGCAGTTTTCATGTTTCCTCCCTCTGTTTAAATTGTTCAGATCCATTCCTTTCTTGCTCTTTTTCTTAATCCTCCTCTTTTTCCATACCTCCTTTTGTGAAGAGAAATCTACTTACCTGGATTTAATCACTACGTTGAAGATGTATGACTCTCTAATATGCTCCTTTGCTTGCTGTGTCTTTCTGATTTCTCCTGCAGTACCATCTCAGTCACATGCAGCTAAAAATAAACATAGTTTCCTCCTCCTCAGCCTTTTCCACTCAAGCTGAACTGTGCTGAGAAGATTACAGAGTAGGAAGTTACCTTGGTTTCTGAAAGCATTGAGTAGTATTTCAAGCAGACACAAGATTTTAAAGTTTCATAAACAGGTCTGGAGAGGACAGTAGAATTCTGGTGGGGCCTGAGAGCTCCAAATGATCTTTCCAATGTTTTGGGAAAAACTTATGGAACATCACTACAGCCAGTTAAGTCTCCCTTGACCATGCAGACTAGTGTTTGAATGGACAGCCATAGTCGGAGAGCAACAATTTCTTGAACAGCTATGAAAAAACCCTATAAAAATAAAATAACCACTACAGAAGTATCCTTGAAAAACACAGTCACAACCCCCTGCATCCTCTTTACTAAATAAGTCAAAACCTTGCCTGCTTTTAGCACAGTTGTGAATAGATATTTGTGAAGGGCATGTTAGTAAAGGAAGGAGGAGGGAAAGAAGCCTGGGTGTGCCTGAGTGAACAGTAGTTTTCGGTTTGGTCAACTCTATATACTTGCAAGATCATACTGCTTCCGTTTTTCATTTAAAAAATACTTGGAGCATATAATTGAAATTATTTCTAATGTAATTTTGGAACCATGATGTAAGCTGCACAAGTCAGAGAGGGAAAAGAGAGTTTAATTACCTTACGTCTTTGTTATCCATTATTCTTTTCAGCTGTACATGCCCCTAGAGGACATGGAAGGTCCTCATCTGTGGAGTCTTTTTGGTGTTGACTACATGGACAGATATATAAATTCAAGCTCCTTCACCTGTATCCTGAGGGACCAGACACTACCCTGTGTTGTCTGGAAAGTGCTTCTGACCTAGAGGCATTTTGCAGTAGTTAATACTTCCCACATCAGTTACAAATCTCTACTCTAATTTGGTTTTACATTTCCCTCTCATAGATAGGGCAGAGTGTGGGAGCTGGAGCAGTGCTTCACCTGCTCTGTTCCACAGAGGGAACAAATAGATTTGTGTTTGTCAGTGGCTTGTTTTGCACCTCCTGTCTCTGTAATACTGCTCCTGGGTGAGAAAGACTTGCGCAGGATCCTTGGGTCATGTGTGAATGTCAGTTCCTTTTCTAGCATGTTACCACAGCATCCTACTGCAGGTAATTTAATAATGGAGAAGAGGAGGATATAAAAGGGACATGTTCATAATGTATTGACCCCTTCAGGAGAGTGATAGAAAAGGAATAAAAGAAACTACTATGGAGGACAGTACTGTGTTGTATTCTTGGTCGCTGCATTGCTACTTCCTGGAGATTGCAAATGAAGCAACCCATGTACCCTCCTCGGTACCATCATGCTACCATCATCACAGGTAAATGTGTTAGTGGCCTGGCCCTCTGCCCTTTGAAAAATGAAAAGTCGAGCCCTGAGAAGAGATTAGGAAATGCAAGACAACTATGCTATACATCATGCTAATATTTTTGTTCCGTAGACCACCTGGGGTGCTTCATTTTCAGAAGATCCTTCTTTGCATTATACTATTATACTCCCCAGAACGATACCTCCTGTCTTCCTGATTGCTAAAAGCAGTCACATTTCTAGAACAGCCTGGTTTACAGGGGGTTTTAGCTTGAACTGCTTGCTAATCTTATGTAAGGGAGGCAACAACTGAATCTTCATAGTTGAGGATGCATTAGGAAAATACTTAAAATAGCAGTAAAATCTCTCAGTGTGCACTTTAATTATTAAATTTTGTCCTGCTGCAGAGCAATTTCTTTTTGGGATAATTGCCTTTTGAAGCAATTTTTACATTAAAGATTCACTGGCTTTGCAGAAGAAAATAGGTGCTTCTAAATGCTCCTTATTAAAAATTTAGCCTGAGTCTTGTCTTGCCTTTCCTCTTTTTGCTTTTTAATTTTTCTTACCCACACAACAGTAGCCTTCATTCACTTCTAGCCTCATCTCCTCTTTTGTGCGTCTTTGCTTCAAGAGTTGCACATTAAAGCAGAAAAAACCCGCATAGCTATTCTTCAACATTTGGTTCTTCTAAATCAAGGATGACTGAGGGATAGCTTAGTTTGTGTGTTTTGTTGCCTCATGGCCCAAAATCCCACCCTGAAAGGCTTCCCTTTCTAACTTTCCCTAAACTAACTTCACTGTAGCCCTTTTTATTTGTGATGTTTCACAGCAAAACAAAAGCCCAATCCAAACAGTTATGGAGGGATACTGATTAAATTTCCTAGTTCATGACTGAAAATGCAGCAGCAACCCAGGTTTTTCTGAATCTAGCAAGATGTGGTATTTCTTGAAGTAAGTCCAGAGTCTCTATTAGACACTATTTCTCACATTGCTGCTGATCTCACCAATGAAATCTTTCATGTTCCAGAGAAAAAAAGGAGAAATGTGAGGGAAGTTGCAGAGATCACTACCATGCTGGAAATAAAGCTGTCCTCCATATTCAGTGGGAAACTTCTCTAAAATAATTTTGGTGGTTCCAGTGGGAGGAAGTAGCAAGGCAAGGACTTTCTGATTACTGGTGTCCTAGCCAGACATTTCAGCAGGGAAAGTTCAATCAAAATAGCATTTTAGACTAACTCACATCTGCTGAAAGAGATCAGAATCACTATTCTGTGTGCATTAGTGTAATGCAACATTAGGAGAGCTCAAGGTTTCTTCCTATCCTTATATCTTACAAATCCAGAAATTAATGGAATTGTAATACCTAGAGTGTGTCTTAAAAGGAAAAGTAAAGATGACATTGCATTAAGGGTACTTGGATTTAACTTCCATCTGGTAACTCTTCTTTGCTGCTTGTCCTGATAATCTTCTATTGATTTAAATGGAGTTATTCCACATTTTCAGTAGTATAAACCAGATTGAAATCAACTCATTGACAAACCTCAAAGGATTAACATTTCTTTGCCCCATTTCTCCATAAGCGTCCTCCAACTAAGTGGATAGTTGTAGCCTTGAGAAAAACAACCAAATGCTGCTTTCAAAGGCAGCATTTTGGGTAGGGAGTTTAGACTAGGAGGTAATGTTAAAATTCAGCTGCAACATGCAGCCAGGGTTAAGATATGGATTCAGTTTTGATAGTGCTGAATGTTCATCTGTTTTTACTCATGTGGTCAGGTAAAAATAAAAGAAATACTGAGACAAACTCATCTTGTGACATTTTACCTGCCCTTTTCACACTGAAATAAGATTAAAAAGTATTAGTCTCCATCTAAGTGAACCTGATATGAAGCCCAGGTGCAGATCTCGGTTTTCACTGAAGATCTCCCACCCCGAAGAAGGGAGAAGCAAGAAGAAAATAGGATCTTTGAAGTGCTCATTCATGTCTATCTCTCCCTGCAGTGGTTTGCATTATGTGTGCTGTACAGTCTGTCTTGCCCAGAACAGCTGTGGCTGTCATCCACTAGTGTAGTGTTAAAATTAAGACTGATTGCATTTCCATCTGTACAGTTAGTTGCTGTCAGTCTCAAATGTGGCAAGCAGTTGATGCAGAGTTTTGGCCTGGAATTATCAGGTTTAACCTTGAATAAAGTGAGTAAATACACAGAGCAATAACTGGAGTTTGGTAACCACCAAATAACATTATCTGCAAAACTCTGTTTCAGCTTCCAGCTGGCACCTCTCAAGGGTCAGCAACACAATTGAGATTGGCAGTAAGCTGATTTCATGGGCTGAATTCTGGCAGAGTACCCAATTACCTGTCCCGTGTGTGAGTTATGACTGTTGTCTTCCTCAGTAGAAAAGTGCTTTCTCTTCCTGGTTTCTTTTCACACTTATTTTTGGTACTTGTCAGCTTTTCAGCTAGTTACAGTCTCTTTCTAGAACAGCATGGCCTTTTGTAGTCACAACAAATACTCTACCAAAAAGGTAGGGGTCCTCTCTCCTGACAGTCTTGGATTACTCTGACATCATCCCCTTCTTTGCATCTTGCTTTTTGCCTCCAGCCTCCACAGTCAGCTTTCCAGTGTGTTCTGTTTGCAGTTCAGGGCAAAAGAGTGGGAAGATGCAGAAGGAAGATGCTGTTGTGACATTTAAATAGAAACCAGGAGTGAGCAAACACCACGTTCAGGCACTCTCAGGCTCAGGAGACGTCTGGCTTTCACCTTTTGGCTTTCAGCTCTGTGGTTTGTGATCACTTCTGCTAACAGCCTGGTGTCAGAAAACCTCTTATTTAATGCTCCTGCACAGTGAAACCTTCAGGCCTGTTGTCAACACAAGGGCATTTCTTCCCCTTAGGGAGAAAGGTAGCAGTTTTTAGGAGCAGTTTTCTGCCTGTGTCATTTCTTGTCCCACCTGTGTACCAGAGCAATTTTGTGAGCCTGGGGCTGCACGCCATCCTCCCAGTCACCGGGTGAGTACCCCAGCTTTGCTTAAGACAACACTGCTCTCTCAAAGGTCCATTGTCCACCAACATAACGGAGGCCATAGAAGGAATAGGAAGATCTGAGAAACTGCCTGTTGGGGGTTAGGGAAAAACAAGAGGAACTAAGGGTTATTTCAGTGCTTGGCCAGGCTGTTCATTTAGTGAAAAAGGTAACAGACTGAGCCCATGAAGCAGATCTTGGCCTGCAGGGAAAAAATGTGGCCTTTGGTATTGTTGTCTCTTAATTATTTGTGTTATGGTACCACCAGGAGGCCCTGTCCTCCTCTGGGACAAGTCCATAGATGGCAGTTTGTGCTCCGTCACACTCAGTGAATACTTCGAGGTGACAAGGATCTAACTGTACGTTGAGCACTGCTGCTGCTGCTTCTTGCTGCCAGCACACACTGCAGCCCTGCAAGTGATTTCCTTTATGAAGGGTGCGTAGGCTGATTTAATTGCTAGGGGAGCAGATCTGATAACAGAGTACACAGCTACGTTTCTCGGCACATTCTTAATACATGGGTAAAAGGAGATGGAAACAAAGTAAAAATAGAGTCTCTTATTAAGATATTTCATGACCTAAAGTATCTGGGCAGTGTAAGTTATAGTGTCTGGACTAAAGATTCATCCATCTTTGCTTTTTGTAACATTCTTTGTATTTTAGTGGCTCATTCTCTTCCGTTCCAGTCATCATGACACGTGGTTGGATTTTGAAGCAGTTTGCTGTGCTTCATTTGTTATCTTACATTTAAGTTCATTTGCATTCTGAAGATTTCAAGATACTTAAATATATCTAGGTATGTCTTTGAAAAATATTATTAATTTTATACCTCTGATTTTATATGTCCCAATGATATCGTGGCCATAAAATACTAGGAAAGGACCATTTTCTTTCCTTCTCTTTCCTCCTTCAGATTTACAGATCTAAACTCCTGAAGTCTATACTGTTCTAAGCCTAAACTCTTCTCTTCATCCTTAGGATGTTTTAAAGAGGTTGATAGGTGATTTATTAGTCAAAATTCAGACCTGGCTTTAAAAAGACTTACCAAATCCACCAAATAGAGTATTATTATGCTGTAGGACAACTTCAAGAACCCCTTCATTGCCAGAACAACCAAGTCCTTTCTGGTCTCAGTACAGTGTGATCAGAGGCAACAGAAATAATAAATGGTTGTCACTGATAAAAAGAAAGGAAAACTCTAACAATTTTGTTGATGGGCAAGGAGTTAGTAAGTTAAACAGCTTTTTGAACCACTGAAAAACCTGTATGCAGCAATTTTATTCTTGAGGTAAGAAGTGAAGAATGAAAATTGTTATGTTAGTATCTTCCTCAAGGTACTGTGACATAAAACAAGGAAAGTAAAGAAGGGGGGAAAAATAAATGGAACTAACAGAAGTTACATTACAAAGACCTAACTACATAATGAAAGGAAATGAAAGGAAAATATTCTAGCTCTGTGGTAATATTTCCTCATTTTTAAAATTTATTTGACAACTTTATTTTGAAGAGATAAAATAAAATTTTTCCCAAAATTATTTGTAATAGGTTTTTCAACAGAAGATGCAAATAAGCTGTGATCAGCTACCAAGTCAGAGGCATTGACACCATGGTGCATCTAAGATAGTAAGATAAAATATCAACATTCATGGCCATTTGGTGTTGTAGCAACTCAGTTTCTGAGCCATGCTAAGCCTAAATAAAAAGCTACAAACAGGAGGCTAATAGCTTGCCTGAGGACCAAAGGTAAGTATCCTACAGTTCTTGTGAAGGGGCCCAAGTTGAAGGGTGTTTCTTCCATATATTTTCCCTCAGCTAATACCCTGCTTCCTGTCAGTTCTGTGCCAGTGAGCTGATTCAGCTGATTTCAGTGAGACGGTGAAGATTCAGATTTCCATTTTCCATGTGCAGCCTGCTTTGCAGGGAAACACAGACATAATATATTGTTAGTCCTAAGATTTATCTGATCCTAATAGTCCCATATACATGCACTCCAGGAGACCTGAATGTAACTTTCCAATGCTGCGGGAGTCTCCTGAGTCTATTCTTCAAGTGTTTCTATTTATATATTTATTTCAATATATGTTAGGAAACAGAATGTGAACAGGCTGGCAAGCTATTGCACTCTCTCCTACTTAGGCTGCAGTTAATAAGCCATATACAAGAGTTCAGTAAAAACTAGGCAGGATTCATCTTTGAAAAAGCACAGGGAAGGGAATTAAGAAGGATCCCTAATTGTCTAGCTTAATTCTTGCGTCTCTCAAGAGAGTGAAGTTTCAAAGCCACAGTAAAAAAATGAAGCATGACTTCTTCCTTATCACAGGTCTTGGTGATTTGGGGTCTTGGTGATTTGGGGTGTGCAGTGGAGCCTTTGCTGCTATAACTCATTATTTCATTATTGCTTTTCAAGGCTGCAGCCAGTGAGCTGCTCCCCTTTCTGGGATCTGTTCCCTGGGCTATGATGGGATGGGGCAGAGTCCCTGGTCTCAGCTTTCGCAAGGACAGATCCAGCTGAATTTTGTACCTATCTTAGGCAGGCTGTTTAAAAAAACCCAGACTATAAGAATGTACAAGGGATTCTGGGAGCTGTGCTCCAATGCTTAATGCCTTATTACCTAGCCTGGGGGCAAGGGTCTGCCCCCCAAACAGGTTTTGCTTCTATCTCTCTGTGGCTGCAGCTAACAAGCCTACTCAGATATTCGTGAGAATGATTCTCTAAGGTTGCCTGTGTGGAAAGGAGTTGGCTCTAAAAAGTGGTTTGTATGTGTTGAACGGTATCACGGTAAAACTCTTATGTCACCCTGAGCTGCAACAGCTTTTCATCTCTGTAGGTGAGGAGTACTCGCACTACCTGCCTGATGGCCAGGGAGTCTTAGTGTGCAGTGTTTTTCACAACAAGGATGCTAGAATGTACTTTGCTCTCTGCCATGCTGACATTAACAGTATTATTTTAGTCTTTACAAGTGGAAAAGGTATAGAATAAAGCCTGCTGGTTTTCATTTATCTTTAGATCTTTCTCTTTCCCCCAGCCCAGGGAGTTATGAATATATTATGTGTGATAATAATACTGTAATTATACATAAGAACAATGAAATTGCTCTTGATTTAGTGTAAAACCATTTTTTTGACTTTGGAGTTTTTCTGAAGAAGTTTTAAAAGTTTTAAATGTTAAATATTATAGTTTAATAATTGTTCAGTAATGAAAAAGTCCTGCCTGGGGCAAGGTTACTTCTACCTGCTGCTCAGCAGAACTGCAGTCAGTGGAACTCTGCCACTGAGGTCATCACAGATGTGCAACTTGAAAAAGATGAAGTAATCATACATTCCTGAAAAGTGTCTTTTGGGGTTGGGGAGCAATAAGTTTCCTATCACCTTATCATTGATTCAATCTTGGTTATGAGCACTGCAATTAGTTTGTCTGGAATGAAATCTATTTTCATTTCATTTGTCAAAATATCTTCATTCATCATATTTTCACTCATCAAAATAGGTAGGCTTTATCCTATTATGGCTGAGGAAGCAGAGCAGAAGGGTGAATACTAAATACTCCTACCTCTTAGCCATAGCTCTGAGTCTTCCAGTGTCCAAAATGCGTATAATTGTCCTGTGACTGAATCTCATAGAGGTATTCTAAAGCTGGCAGCTAGCATTAGGGAAAAGAAATGAACATGCTGCTTCAGGTGTCTGGGGAAGAGAGTGAAGAAATGCCAGCTACCCAGCTGAACCACAGTGGCTGATGACTCCTCTGCAGCACTGGGAGAGGAGGACTGCTCAGCCAGGGGTCCACAGATGCTGGGGGCTAGCACTAAAAGAAAGAGACCAAGCTCAATGTATTTCTACCGTACCTGTTAGAATGTGTTAGACTGCAGACTGGGACAAACCTCTAGTCAAATGTGTGAAGTAGAGAAAACATTCACTAAAAAGCCTCTTTTGCAGAAACTGTAGACTGTTCATGCCTTATGCTCAGGAAACTATTCAAATGACTGTTTCCCCCAAGCCATCCCCATTCAGTTTGTTATCATTTTCATTATTAAACATTTATATAAGGACTATAACATTTTATAGTGTTTGACAGAGATTTTAAAGTCTGCCTAATTAGCACAGACCCTGCCACATGGAATATACTTTTATTATTACCCATTCATGGCCTGGTTATTCAGAAGAGGTTCTCTTGTGAATGGGAACGCACATTACTGCACTTCAGGCTAATAAGTGTGACATAAAATATGACACACAAAATTAACTACTGCACTACAGGATCCAGCAATTGGGAGTGATGTGCATATGGTCACACCAAGACTGTTCTTTGCATCATTGCTTTTCTGCCTTACTAAAAGTCTGAGAGAGGAAAATATTGGGAGAAGAAGGAGAGGGGGAAGAAATGTACAAATCTATCTTGGCATAAATAGGTTTAGCTCAAAAATACAACAATTAGCAGCCTTTTCCACAAGACTCTTCCCTCAATGAGGAGAGCACAAAACAAGTGATTGAAAAGTTAGTTCATGTCCTTAGAGTATTCTTGGAAAAAATCTGAAAAAAAAAAAAAAGAGAAGCAATAGTTATGTTTGTAAAATGAAGTGTGCTTTATGCTTCTGGGTGTCCAGTGCCAAAGCAGAGCTTGCCAAGCAGAGGCGCATTCTTGGTTTGCCCTGGCTGTCTGGTCCAAAGATTAAAAAAAAAAGTGGTCTCTGCCTTTTCACCCTCCCTCTGCCTATCCCTGCTCCAATTTCTTTCTGTGAAACCATACCTAGGACAAAACTGTTAAGAGCATTCACAACTTTTGGAGCTCTCAAGCAATAAATTATGAAGAAGGACCATAAAACAAGTTGCTACTTGTCTATTAAATATGCATGTGCAAATCTCTCCAGCTATCTCCTCTGTCGGTGTATCTGTGTTGACTGATAAGTAGGCTGGTGTGCCTGACATTTCTCAGCTCTGTGTCCCAAGGAGATCAGGAGCCTCTAGCAGAGGTGCTGCTTTGCTCGCTGTGCTCTGCACTGCAGGGCAAGTCTTCCCAGCTCTGGGTGAATCCCCAGCCCTTCAACACCTCCATCTCAGGCCTGGAGGAGAACAGAGAAGGCAGCACCGTGATGTCTTTCTCCAGCAGCACAAATGGGTCACCTCTTTGATGAGCCATATATGGACTGGAAAATGCTTGGCTGCCAAGTATTGAGGTGGGAGCAAGCCAAGGTGGGGTTGAAGACAAAGAGGTAGGAGAGGAATTTCTGAGACTGAAAGGAGAAACTGAGGTAGATGACAGCTGTTTTTTGACACAGCTTGGAAGGCCTATGGGACATGCTGTGGTAATTTCTCTTGTCTATACACAAAATTACAATATGATAATTAAAAATGAAAAGACCAAATATTTGGGATTTCCTTTCTTTGTTTTACCTTACAAGCACTGCTGCTTTCCCTGGCCTGACAGCCTGCAGTTCCTGCATTGAGCCTTGGCTTTATCCAGATTGCTTTCTTTCCCACTACAAATAACGGGGATATTTGTCTGCTCTTTAAAAAGAGGCTTAAAACTCAAAATCTCAACTTTGGTCCATAAACCTCTGGACTTTCTTGTAATGTTGAAAAGCTGTTATTCGATTTGTGTCAGTGGCGTGCCTGGGAAACCAGCACCTGAGAATAAATGAGTGACCAGTCATCAACTGGGGGTGCTCAGCTTCAGCCACTGCCTTTGGATCCCTTTCCCTAGAGCCTCATGTCTGAGCTGGCAGAAGGAGTAAGGAGAGTTACTCATACGCCTGCAGCTCTTTGGAAGGCTGGGAGGTCAGCTTTGATGGCAAAAGCCCGAATATTTCAGCTTCTAGAGGCCTGATCTGTACAGTACCTGTCAGAGTGAGGGTGATGGTTCTTGCAGAAGATGTGCACCCAGACCTGTAAACCAGGAGGCTGATCTTGTGTCCAGCTGGTGCACACTGCTGACTGCTTCTCTTCAGTGATAGAAGACAGTCCTGTAATTTTGTACTTAGTAACACGTTATGGCTTTGGAAAAGGGAAGAAGGAAAATTTTGTGCTTCATTGCATGTATTGATCCACAGCCCAAAGCAGGCAGTTCATTTTGAAACATTTTTTGACTGTTTCTTAGGACAGGAAACAAAATTGTCATTCCTGAGGCAGAGCAGCTGGCTTTGGATGAAGCTGAGCACTGCTAAGCCTGGACCTGGCTGCTTGCAGGTACTGAGGTAGCTGGGATGGCCTGTTACAGGCCTTGACGGAGATTTCTGAGGCTACTGAGCATTTTCTCTAGAAACATGCAGCTTCCAGTGCGTGGGGCGCAGTGCTTTGCTGACATGAAGAAGTGCTGTGTGTGCCTTTACGCATGGAAGATATTATCTGTACTGTTGCTTCTTCTGTAATGAAAGAAAAGGGGGTTGAAGTAAACCTTCTTCTTCAAAATATCCCAAACCAAAATATTTGATGAAAGAATACATGAAAATCTCTCAGGGTACACAAGACATGTTGAGTCTCGACAACAGCAGATTAAAGAAACGTAACAGAGTCAGTTGAAAACAACTTGAAAATGATGCAGGTTGGCCATTACTGGATTCAAATGTCATCATTTATAGCAAGCTCCATTTTTTATAGAAATTGATGGGACACTAGGAAGACACGTTTTTTGCTTCAAGTTAATTTAGACCATGCACATGCATATATTAAGCATAGTGCAGTTGCGGTGTCTGGATGTATAGATGGTAGCATGCATATGCATAAATTTAGATGATTTAGATCCCCTTTTTATTTTCTTGTGAGCACAAATGACAGAAAATATCCTCTGGCAAGGAAATAACCTTGCTAATTTAACTGCATCAGCTAACATATGGATCAGCTGTTCCCTCATGGGGCAGTGGCTTTGCGGTGTTAGCGAATGTGCATTTCTCAGCAGCCAGAGAGACATGGCTCTTTTTTTGTTCATGTCTTCCACATGTTCTTGAAGGATATTTATTGACATCTGAATGTTTCTGATACTGCATAAAATGAGTAACAATTATTGCAATTTCCTGGGCTTTAAGGAAGAAGTGAGCAGGGAGGAAGACAGAGAGGCACGAGCAGAGTCAGAGCATGGTATAGCTCTGTAAAGTTTTTCAAACATATTGTTTAAACAGAAAGAAAGAAAACAACTGTTCTCACCCAAGTCCCTTCTTGCAGATACATTAATAGTGAGCAAGAAGTAAGCAAGACTTTGCAGTCTGTCTACCAACAGTGGCAGCCACACAGTGCTGACAGGGGCTGCCTTCCAAAAAGGGTAGATTATGTCATAAAATGGATTTGATCTGACAGAGGTGTCATCCAGCAAGGATCCCCTTTGAACTCACAGACAGGCCCAAAAGAGACACAAAGCAGCATGTCCTGCTCTGTGCCAGGGACTGCAGAGTGGCTGCTGCAACCAGTTGGGTTTCAGTGTCATAAGATTTTCTTCCTGTATAGACTTATAGATAATCAACACCACTAGTGTGCTGAGGGACAGATTCGAATGCATGGGAGCAGGCTGTTGCACACAAGCTGTGCAGGGACCAAAGTTAGATAGAGGTGAGCTGGGTCTGTTCCACTGCTTGTGTGATGAGATCAGTGCTGTCCTGACCTGAGCAAGTTGGTGATGCCGGAGAGGATCTCTGGTTCCCAGAGACCAACTCACAACAGCAGAGCAGGCAGCCTGCCAGCTGCTGCCATCCCTCCCCTGAAAATACAGTGGTCTCAAGAGAGCCAATTAGAAGAATTTGGCTGTGTCTGTGTTGCTAAAATAAATATTGATGCCTGGCTGTCGAACAGCTTCCCCAACTTGCCAAACTGTGTGCATGATTTTCTCCAGGATGACCATGCTCATCACTCCACTATACTGGACAGCTGTCTGTTCTGTCCCCAGGATCAACAGGAGATGCTGCAGATGCAGAAACTGTGTTTGAGTTCTGTTTTGGCTGAACTCTTAGGTAGGGAGTGCGCAACCTGTTCAACATCAAGGTATCTGAACACGGGCACTGCTCCTGTGCTTTATCTTGGTACTTTACTTGAATAACAAGTTTCCATCCACAAGTCTTATGTGACATTGACTGTGGCCCAGGCTACTGAGGAGTCTCAGCATCTGCTATGTCTCAGAAGGATCATGGAAATCCCAGCCTGAGGAGCAGATTTTTATTTGGAGAGTGCATTTTCCTGGTAGCTGATCTTGGACAAGAAGTTCCCATTGGATGTTAGGTCTGTGGTCTTGCTACCTTTGGATATAATCTTGTGCTGTTTCTCACTGTTTTCCTCCTCTGGCTGGGGATATGGGCTGTGTCCATAGGCAAAAATCACAGTGTTACTTTTAAACTTTATTTACAGGCACAGTCAGGCAAGTACTTGTAGTACAATTCAGGCTACTTCAGAGGTTTCTACTTTTCCAGTTAAGACAGAGTAACTGACTCTTTGAACAATTCTAGCCCATTTCAATGCAAAAAATAAAAAAATGCTGTTAGCATTGCTGCCTTCACAGATGCGCATGAGGACTTTGCAAACCATTTGAGTGAGTGTATATGAAATGGTTTCTGTTGCAATGATCCTAGACAGAAAAAAAAGAATAATCCTGATGGATGAAGGGAAAAGGTTAAACAGAATGATTGCAGTCTGGCAAAGGGAATTGCCTGGCTGGCCAATTCTGTCTCTTTTGTTCCGCTGTTTCTTTATGCCTTGCAAACTGTCCCTGTAGAGAGGAATTAGAAAAAAAAAATCCTAAACTTGTGGAGAAACTGTCAGTGAAATTAATTCCCAGATTTAAGTAAGGATTTACTTTTATGTGACTGTGTGTATGCAGAGGCCAAAAGAAAAGGGAAATTTGTATATGTGAGTGTGTACTCATGTTTATGTGTATGTGTATGAGATATATATGTCAATGGCTATGGAAAATGATTAACAGCATTTGATTATTTTTGATTTTACTCTATGGCTGGTAGTTTGCTAAGATATTATTTACTCTACATTTATTCTGATAATGACTCAAAGTGAGTACCCAGTAAACATGGTTGTGTTTGGATATGTAGTCTGAAATGTCTGAAAAGCTTTGTTATATGTACTCATTTTAAAAATGAGGGAAGGACTCCTTCCATATAAATGCAGTGTCCCTCAGTTTTTTAGAGTGTCCCAGACCAATGTGGCTAGTCACAGGGCTGCCCCAGGCTGTAAAACCATTGAGATTAATTAAATACTTACAGCGCTGGGCTCCAGTGCTCTCCTGACCAAGCCAGTGTACAACCCGGTATATTCCTGTGGAAAATAGCTTGTAGTTGCAGAGAACCTGCTGGCAATAGGCTCCTCTAAATGTTAATTAATGTTGCAACTCTTCACTATGGCTGCTGAAACTCCCAGTTTCGAACCCCACCTTGGTATATGGCCTGAGTACAGCAGCATCTAGAAAGACATCATGTGCCACATGGTGCTATTTTATTTTTAATTCGATGACCTGCTACAGAAGTGTTAGTGGAAAATGTACTACCTCCCCTGCCCACTAGCAGCTGCTGCTGACACCCCTTTCCCTGCCCTCAGGACCTAGTTACCAGCAGATAGTGTAGCTGTTAATCTTCACTTTTAAGGTGATGAGGCAGGATGCGCACATGGGGGTGGGAAGACGTGGGCTTTCATCACACAGGGACCACTGCCAAGCAGGCATTTGTGCTCCTTCAAAGCCCCACTGATGCTGCTCACGCAGCTCCACACAGGCAGCACCTAGGGGGACAGGTGCCTAAAGAAATAGTAGCAGAAGGGATGGATGCCTGTTCATTTCTGCTGCATGTCTGTGATGGTATTTTCAGTGGTGCACTGCAGCAGTAGGGGGCTGGCAGTATCTGCTGCAGTTTGCTCGGGACTTGTTTTGCAGAGCCTGTGGTGAAACTGCTCTGCAGCCCCTGAGGAAGGGTGTTCCCAGAAATGCTTTCTAAAGCAGACACAGTGAGAAATATTGGACAAAGATGTGTGTCTAGCACTTTTTAGAAACACTTTAAATAATAGTTTTCCCTCATTCTATGTTGGGTGGTTCCAAGTGTCTGAGGGTGATCTCTGCTCCCAAATGTATGATTTCAGGAAATGAAAGTAGATGGAGGTTTTGGGGCTGCAATAGATCCGTTACTGCTATTTCCAGCATGTCAATTCAAGATCATATCATGAGCAAGACGTTAAAAATGCAAACACATCATATTGCAGTGCTTTTTATTCACAGGAAAGAAGTATAAGAAAGAAAGAATGCACTAAATGAAATATAGCAATGAGAAAATAAAATCTACATTCTTTTCCTGAAAATATTCCAGTCCATTGATTATTTTTTTTCCACATCAGCCAGGTATTGCTGGTAAACTAATCTATCTGCCCCACAGCAATTCTGTGATACAGAAAATCCAGATCTGCAGAAGAGGAATGCCAGTCCTACTACAAAGATTTAAAATGTGTTGAGTGAGTGTTATCTAGCAAAATTTAGAAACCTTTTTTGGAAAGGTTTAGGTAGTTTTTCAGCTCAGACAGATACTGTGTGAGCACATCTTCTGCTTACTGAGAAATAAAATCTAAATAGAGAGACATAAAAAAGATGCCTAAATAGTTTGGAAAAAGGAAGAAGAGGATAATGGCTTGCACATCAGAAGCAAATTTTTTTATATACCAGGTTGTGGAGATAAAGTGAAATAAAACATCTGCATATAATAAAGATTTGGGTCTGTTTTGGATCTTTGGCAACTATGATTTTACTATAGCTTCCAGGTATTCCCACTCCTTTTCTAATCATATCTCCTTGAGATAAGTTTCCCACTGCCAGAATTTGATTTTATTATGTTCTAGGAAGGTGGAGGCCTCATTCTCCAAAAGCATTAATATAAAACCTTATTATGGAACACCATGACCAGCAGCAACTCTACAGATGGTATTAGAGGGCCACATTCAGTTTGCTTGTTTTTCACATGGTCCTGTTGGTAGAGGTGTAGGAGAACATTTCATGTTGCTGCACAGTCTGGGAGATGGGTGAGGTGCCTTCCTACATTGCACAGTCATTGCTACTGCCTTCAGCTCACAAGCTGTGTCCTCCACTAGAATAAGCCAGTTAGTACTGCTCTTAGTGTTAAACGTGTTTAGGTCCTGTTCACACCAGCTGGACTTCATGCTCAATTCTCTGTATGTAGGTGCAGGTACTACAAGAGCCCAGCGCAGAAGCATAAACGTGGCCTAAGGTCTCTTCTGATCCTGCTGTCCGTGAGGTGGTTATAACGTTTTACATATAATGTAACTGTAAAGAACCGACAGTATATTTTATGGAGAAGAAGCTGAAATAACCGTTATTGAAACAGAGCTGAGAAGCAGCAAGCACACTTTGGACCACAGGGATCTATCAGGGAAGGGACTAAAACCAGCTGAGATTAACACTGTTAAGGAAGAGAAGAGCCCAGAAACAGACCACCAGCCCATTGCATCATCCTGGAAGGGATTGTTAGTGGACTTGGGATCAGTTAAAAAAGGTTTGATAAAACAAGATCAGAATCTGTTTAATACCGGAAAAACAAGATCCCATCACTGGTCATGCACACAAGCCCAGTCTAAGTAGTCTTGAAGTTAGGAAAACTGGCAGCATGTTTTTATCAAAGGTGCATGAGAGATGGGGTGAATTGGTGTGATTGGTATGGGCCAAATTAGAAAGCTGGGGGTTAAAAGCAGCCCATTTGGGAAAGACTTGGTGGTTCAAATTGAAAACAGATTTCTATTCAATCCTTTTCCTGAGATGCAAACTGAAACTAAATCTCTGACCTGTTTTTTGAGGACTGGTATATATAATACATGTGTGCGCCTGTGGATTTTGCAGTTTTTAACAGAGTGGGCAGGAAAAAGATACATGGCTATGTTATGTCAGTAGGTTTGATTCTTGATTGCATTGCAAACAAAATTGTTGCCAGAGCAGGTACGCTCAACAATGGGTAGGATGCCTTTGGTTTGAATTGTGAGAAGGATCCTCTGCAGGATTATTTTGTATAATCAATTGAAATTATTGAATATAAGCTGGACAGCTAAGCCATTTTCCATCGTTTGGGAGTTTTTGCCTCACTTTACTTATTCAAGGTGTGTACAAAGTTGGGAGATGCTGAACTACTGTGAAGTAGTCTTTTTCTGAAATGGCTACACAGATTTTGAGATCAGAAGAAGAGACTGTTTTGTAACTGTGGTTCTAAGCCCTGTAACTTCCCTTGATCTTCCATGACAGTAGGCTGAATTTGAATCTTTCCTCAGTCTTCATGCCAGGTTCTTGTTCATATCTGAGTGGTCAGAACCTCACATAGAAGAGGATGAAACTTTATGTCGGTAACAAACGTAGGATTTTGCAAGTCTGTCTCAGACCAGGAATTTCTGTCTCTTAGATCATAACCTTAACCATACCCCTGGAAAATCAATTTTAGCTTCAAAAACCAATATGATGATGTTACTTTAAATTACACTTATAATATATATATATTATCAAGCAAATGGCAGTAAGGGAATGCAAAGTTTATGATTTTTGCACTGCAGCACTGAAGAAGTAGACAATTTTGTAGCAGAACAGCACCCACAAAAGTCTAATCTGCTCATTGTGCCAGGTAAAATTGCTGGGTAAGAGTTCTTTTTGAAAACATATTTCTCGAAAGCCTAAAGTAGTTGGTGAATGTCTTGTGGATCAGCATTCAAATGCTTTTGTGGGCTCCCAGATGTAGTATTTAACTTGCCAGTACAATTCTCCATGTGTGTCACTGTTACATTACTCTTAAAAAATAACGTTTATATTTCAGTAGGATTGACTCTTAAATGTTATGAGTTACTTAAAAATAAGAGCTGTGTGGTCTTTGAGCAAGAAATGGCCTCTGGAAATTATTCAAAATCCTTTTAAGATATCCTTAGAAATTAAATGAAGTATGAAGAGTAAATGTGTGCTAAGCCCCTGTGACATAATGAATCGTGGGAGCAAGGAAAAAGTCTCCTTTTTTTATTTTGCTGTGAGGCATATCTGTTTCTTACATACTAGCGTGCCTCAGGTAGGGCTAAACATTTCATGTAACATGATGACCCTAGAAAACATGATACAATTTGGTGATAATTCCTGATGAGGATTTATGAATCTGTAGGTGTCTTATACAAGTAAATGAGCCAGTTCTCCAAGCCACAAAATGCTGAACTGCTCTTACTGCAAGGACAACTTAGTGCAAAGAGTGGCTTGCTCAAGTGTAATGAATAGGATCTCTGTTATTCAAAGGTAATAGGAAGGCTGAGGAAACTGTGATATGAGAGAAACTGACTTTCTTGTTTTGCTGGTTTCATGGTTTTTTTTTTTCCTGTTTCAGAAGTTATGTGCTGCCATTTATTAACTTTCTGTTACTGTCACGTGGAGCTCAGAGCAGGTCACCTCCCTCCCCTGCCTCTCTCGGAACAAGGAGGGTATTATAGTCCTCGGTAATAGTTTCCGAGCAGCTCAGGGCATCTTATTGCAGTGAAAAAGATGTGTTTGGAATTATTATTTCGCATAATCATAGAATGGTTTGAGTTTGAAGGCACCTTAAAGATCATCCAGTTTCAACCTCCCTGTGATGGACAGAGACACCCCCCACCAGACCAGGCTGCCAAAGGCCCCATCCAACCTGGCCTTGAACACTTCTTCCAGGGCGGGGGCAACTGCCTGGGACAACCTGTGCCAGCGTCTCACCACCCTCATAATGTAGAATTTCTTACTAATGTGTAATTTAAATCCTTCCCCCTCCAATTTAAATCCATTCCCCCTTTTCCTATCACTACATACCCTTGTAAAAGGTCCCTCCCCAGCTTTCTTATAGGTCCTCTTCAGGTACCAGAAGGTCACTGTAAGGTCTCCCAGGGGCCTTCTCTTCTCCAGGCTGAACAATCCTAACTCTCTCAGCCTGTCCTCATAGCAGAGGTGCTCCAGCCCTCTGACCATCTTCATGGCCTCCTCTGGATGCATTCCAACAGTTGCATATCCTTCTTATATTGAGGATTCCAGAACTAGACACAATCCTCCAGATGAGGTCTCACAAGTGAAGAATAGAGGAGTAGAATCACTTCCCTTGACCTGCCAGCCACACTTCTTTTGATGCAGCCCGGGATATGGTTGGCCTTCTGGGCTGTGAGCGCACATTGCCAACTCATGTTGAGCTTCTCATTGACCAGCACTCTCAAGTCCTTCTCTTCAAGGCTGCTCTCAATGTTATCCTCCATTGAAACTGTGGATTGCCCAGACCCAGGTGTAGGACTTTGCACATGGCCTTGTTGAACCTTATGAGGTTCACACAGGCCCGCTTCTCCAGCTTGTCCAGGTCCTTCTGGATGGCATCCTGTCCTTCTGGTATGACAACTGCACCACTCACATTGGTATCATCTGCAGACTTGCTGAGAGTGTACTCAATGTCACTGTCTTTATCATAAATGAAAATATTAAATAGCACTGGTCCCAGTACAGAGCCCTGAGTGACACCACTTGTCACGGATCTCCATTTGGACATCAAGCCATTGACCATTACTCTCTGAGTGTGACCATCCAACCAATTCCTTACCCACTAGGCAGTCCACTCATCAAATCCATATCTCTCCAATTTAGTGATGTAATAATGTCGTGCTTTTGAATGGGGAGGAGTTTAGGCGAATGATTGTGTTCAAGTAGCTTGTTACTCCAGTGGAGGTGAACAGCTAGAAAAACTGAAGGACAGAGAAAGAGGAAAAGGGAAAATGGCAAATGTCCCATGGTTGCTCCTTTATACCTAGAGTCATAGAATCATAGAATGGTTCTTGTTGGAAGGGACCTTAAAGATCATTTAGTTCCAACCACCCTGCCACGGGCAGGGACACATCCCACTAGATCGGGCTGCCCAGTGCCCCATCCAACTTGGCCTTGAACATCTCCAGGGATGGGGCAGCCACAGCTTCCCTGGGCAACCTGTGCCAGTGCCTCACCACTCATGGTGAAGAAATTTTCCTTATGTCAAGAATACTAGAATAATTCCTATGTGTTTCTACTGTAGATCAAGGCTTTGCTTAGCAAAGCTGTTTTTCGGGCAAAATGAATATTGTTGTTCAACCATTTTCAGATGCTTTTCACTTTGGCCTGGGTGTGAAACATTAGATTGTTTCCTTAAGGAATGACAAAGAAAATATGTCTGAGATTAAACACCAAAATGACATTCTTAGTGGGAAGACATATAGAATGGTAACCTAGTGTGGAAATTGTGTATGAACCTTTACAAGACTGACTTAGGCTGGCATATCAGAGTGTGTTGGCACCATTTGGCAACTAACTCATGGACACAAAGTCTTCTATGTATTTCTACACTAACCGTGTATTGCACAGCCACTGAGACTACAACAGTCCTTTCAGTCATGAAGCTAGTTCCTTCTAGCACAAAGCAAAATGTTCACTTTCTCTGGGAATATAAATAGTTTTCTAAAATGTCTTAATTCCAGTCAGTTCTTCTAGCTAGATTTTATTTGTATTCAGATTTTAGTATACACATATTTTTCATAGCAAAAGCATTCTGTGTCTATTTAAAGCAAGAACCTACTTGATGCAGTAGTTCTGTTAGGTCAGAGTGATGTGATTGAATATCACTATAGAGCACTCCAGAGTGTCAAAGGGTAATGTCTGATTTCCATTGACTCTGCTTGCCTCAAGTCCTTCTTTTGTTTCATAACAGAATTGTATCCTGATTGCAGGATGTCAATTATCCATACTTCCCCATTTCCCCTACTCCTTCTGCATCAGCTTTCTATTAATTTATCAAATTATCATTGGGTTCACTTTGTTGCTTTGTAACTGATAGCCTGTCCATTTGCTTAATTGATTCATTTCCATTTGTTAATTATTCCATCTGTGAATCATCATTTGAATAATTTTTAGCTAACTATTAAATGAATACCATTTATAACGTGATTACAATGTCTGCATTCTTATTTTTGCATGATCAGGAAGAGAGAGGTTTTTTATTACGATGCATATCAGAATCTCTGGTTAATTGGTGGCTGGAAAACGGGAAGAAAGCGATGTCTCTGTCCTGTAATTACAGAACTCGGGAATCCAAGATTGTTTTAACTGATTGAACATGGGGAGTCATTTCAGGTTTCTGCTTCTATGTTTTTCTGACAAGAGGGTGGCAAAGGTGTGTGATCTTAACAAGCTAGTTAGGCCTTGATGGATCAGGAATTGTTTTAACTCTGTCACTGTGCCTGTTAGAACAGTGATGTGATTAGAGTACAAATAGCTGGGCACAGGCCCCACTATTGCAATCTTTCTTTGTGCCTTCAGAAATGGAAGTAATACTGAACCTGTATGTTGGTTCCAGTTCAGCAAGGACTTTGAACCACTGGGTGCATGGAGCCTTTTTCAGCCACATACCTACCTCTCTCTAGGGCCACAATCCATCGCCTGCTCAAGTCAGTGGACCCCTTTCAAGTGCAATGGATGGGCTTTTTACCAGAACACTTTGCATCACTACAGGGGTGCAAGAGGCTTTTGAATTTGTGGTGAAATTGTGGTAAATGATAGCAATACAATCAGTCTTCATCCTGAGCTGATTGCATGGCTCTTGGTTAGGCAGCAGTATGGCTAAAGCATCAAAGTCTCCTAAGCTTTCACAGTAGGCACAAGTTCTCCACCTGCTTTGTCCTCACATATAGTAGAAGGCAAAGGCTGGGGTAGAGGTGGCTCACCCAACACTAGTTTTGGGTAGGAGAGCAGTACCCTGTAGCTGGCATCCCAGCTACTTCTTGTGCATCTTTTTGGATGTGGTGAGCTCAGCATCCAGGGCACAAAGAAGACAGTTAATGAGAACAAACTGTTCTTGGTATTAATTTATATCCAACATCCTTCATATGTTAAAGTGCAGCTTGCATGAAAAGCTGATCTGTATGAGTTGACTGAACCTCACTGACTCTTTTGTGCCAATCCAACACTTCAAAATTTATACAATGGCCACCTTTCTAACAACCTGTGATTTATAAGGAACTTGGGAGCAAAAGCAAGGGTACTGTTAGAAATGTTATGATGGAAGAGGGTAAGTATGATGAACTTTGTGAGAGAAAATTAAAGCTACAGAGAACTCCAGGGCTTGTAGATCACGACAAAGAAGCTCCTTCAGGTTTGCTCAGTAACATCAGAGATTAAGCTGAGTTCACGTTTGTGAGGGCAAAGCTTGAGCTTGAGGATTGGTGTGACGATGTTGACCCAGACTGTAAGTCTTGTTTTTCTTCCCAGTTGTGGCTGGGGCTGGGAAGAGCAGCACTATTGATTCAGATGGATTTGGGGGTTTGCAATCACCAGAGCCAGATTTTGGAGGAGCATTTAGGTTCTTGGTCATTGCACGTTTCCCAGAAAAATTTGCCAGGGTCTGGGCCTTGGGCATAAAGGATGGTGGACTCCTTCTCAGGGTGGGACAGAGTTTCCAAGATCTGGCCTGAAATACAGTCTTTGGCTACACCAGAAAAAGAACACTTTAAAATACGAGAGGGCCATAAAATTACCTCAGTGCTAATGTTGGGCAGGATGGAAGTCTGTCCATCACCTGAGTATTCATGTTTGCCCAGCTTGGTTAGCATCCACAAAATGACTCATGTGTGCTGGTGGTACTGACACAATAGGCAGCAGGTAGGCTTGGTTCTTGACTGAATTATTTAAAAAGAAAACTTGCATGTTTACCCAAACATAGAATTACAATTTAGTGAGCAATGAAACTATGGGGCTGCAAACTATCTAAATAATCCTCTAGCTGGCCAAGGAAATATCATAACCACAAAGGCAACTCTCAAGTTACAGTAACCTACAAACTTACAGCTGTTCCAGAATAGTTGCTAATCACCAATGCCTGTTAGTCTTCTCTGAAAAATACATTGGGAAGCAACAGATTTCAGAGTTGCAGTAGTAAGGACATAGTTTTATTTGCAGTTTCTCTGAGATGAGTGGCTCATTCCCCTCTATTAAATTTAAACAGAATGATATTTCCCCAATGACAAAAAGGGAAGGGAGCCAATTAAACATTGACTGGGAGGAGATGCATGTCCCTAGTGAGATGAACACCACCCAGATTGAATTTTGGGAGGTTCCTTAACCTTTGCTCTCCAGGTCATTGTGCTGCCAGTATTTAAACTCTTTTACCTAAACAATACTGGTAGGTTGTGGAGCATGCCATTACGCTTGGTTACTTCCAGTTCTGGGAGGGCCTCTTTCTTCAAGTGATCCTCTCCCACCCACCACCGTCTCCCACCAAATGGAGTGGGACAAGTCAGTCCAACATACAAACAATGATTTCGGTATTGTAAAAGAAATGAAAAGCTCAGTGGGAATCCAGGAGACAAACCCCCAAATTAAGGATCTTTTGGCTAAATACAAACATTAAGAGAGACTTATAAATATCAAAATAGTGTTACGTACCAGTCTGGCATTTTATGTCAAAGATAAAAGGGGAACTTATTTCATAAGTGATATTGTTTTAACAAGAGAAAGAAATTTTAGTGTCTGTGTTAGAATGCATAAAAACATATGTTTCCGATATTGTTTTCTCATATGCTAAATGAACAGGACATCTGGTTATGTTTTTAAAAATTAAATTAAGTGACACTAAATCAGTGCTTTACAAAGCAAAAGGTAGTAAACCAAGAACATCTAATAAAGTAACAATGAAATATTTGGCAAGACTTCAGAGTATTAGGAACTCTCACAACCAAAAGGAGCTGAAATATCTTATTGTGATATATAGGAGGCCTTAACTTTTCATTTATCTGTGCTATTTCTTGCTACACTTCACAGTAATACATTGTGTTCCCATTGGTATAGATTCCTGTTTGTCAGAGCCAAAACTCCAGATGTTTTCTAGGTAAGTCTCTGGAGACTGTTTTATTATGTTCCATTTCTCCTTATTTACTATTCACTCATCTTGAACTCCAGCCGCTGGTAATGAAAATCCATGGAGCCTGCAGCTGAGTCAAATGGACAGTGTTGTCCTGTTTTTTTAAGTCAAGGATGGCTTGATTCAAGCCTTGAACAGAATCCAAACCACTAGAGTTTTCAAGAAGTTCATCCCTCATCTTTTAATTTTTTTTAACCCTTCTCACACTGGTAAATAAGGTCCAGTTCTTGTTTTTTCCCATTCTCTCAGGAAAGGTCCAATTGCTCTTCACCATGACAGCATTTCCACTTCTGCCTCCCGCACTATTGTCCTTTAACCAAGCCCTTCTGCAAAGACTGTCTCCTCAATGTTGCTTTCCACTCTGTCCCCATTCAGTCATTTCATAAATCACATTGGAAGAGATTCCCTCATTGCACAAAAGAGCAACATTCAGGCAAGACTCTTTTTTTTTTTTTGCTTGCTTGGGCGCACCCACAGAGATCAGAGACCTGACATTGCTGGAGCATTAATAAAAGAGATGACTGCCCCAGCCCTGATGTGCCCAGCAGCCGCAGGGCTCTCTGTATCCTGCTATGAGGCTACCTACACCACTGTTCTGCTATCTGTCTCTGCTTTCCTCTGTAATAAAACAAAATGCAGAGGCACAGTTTTGCCTCATCCCTGAGCCACTTTGCCTTTCTTAACCTATTAAGGATACCTCCTATTCTGCCTTGCAGGTACTGCACAGTGCTCCAGCTGAACACTTACAAACTCAAGCTCCACTTCTCCTTCCAGGGAGTTGTTCAAGACCTTCATTAATGAATTAAAGTATAATAAATCCTTATGTGCCTGCCCCTTCTTGGCTTACTATCTGTTTAGATTGTAAGCACCTTCAGGTTCTCTGGTAGATCAGAGAGACTCTGATGCCTGACTTACACTGAAATCAGGCTGCAGTTACTGGGGGAATTCAGGTCTCTACATGCTGACAAAACCCCTGCTTAATGACGTAGAAATAATTAGCCCACCACTTTGCTGCAGTGGGACTTCAGTTAATTTTAAAGAACTGAAAAGTTTCATTTCAGAGTTGCTGTAATCAATGGTACATTTTATATTCCATCATGGGCATGTTTGATTAATGGACATCAAATAGACTTTTATATGAATACACCCACCATATGTATATAAACATAAATTGTTCCACAGAATAATCTAATTATATTTTCTTAGTGGTTCTGGGCTTGACGCAGCCTTTGGGTAAAGCAATGCTGTTCAGAGAATGCCAAAAGGCAGACAAGACCTGCTCAGGTCCTGGTAAGTGCTGCTGTGCTACATTTTCACTTCAGGTAGATGAGTGCATAGAAGGAAGTTGTTGCAGTTTTGAAAAAGGTTATTTATTCCTCCCCATGTGCCTGGGTAAAGCTGACTGGCTCTGAGTCCAGCCTCCCCCTTGACCTGTGTTTCTTGTGCCAGGGGTCAGGGACTGTGCAGTGCTTCAGACCTGGAGCTGCAATGCAGCTAACCGGTAACTCCAGCTCCCTGCAAGGCTTTAGGGAATTCTTTCTTGCTCTAGTAAGCAGCTAGAGTGGTAAGTGCCAGCCTATTAGATTTTTGAACAATACTTAGTTTTTCTTAATTTTCTTACTACTTGGACAGCTGAAATACACATAGGCAAAGCAGATAACATCCTTTTTGCTTTGTGTTCTTTCTTGTGAATTATTTATTTATTTGCAAAGTAATACAGGTTACTGATTTAGTGTGAAGTTAATAATTTTTGCTTCATGTGTCAGTATATGACTCATTTGGCACACTAGTTACCTGAAGAGATGAATACGTACTGTGAGTAAACTTCAAAATAAAACAAGTTAAAATTGACCAAATCCAAAATGCCAAATAGAAGCACTCTCACAGCTTATCTAAGAACAACACATAACGATTTCCAGGTTGCAAACTCAAGTTACACAAATGTCATTACAAAATGAAGGTACTATTATCATCAGCTTTAGTTTCAAACAGAGAAATAGAGGAATAGACCAGGAAAATTTTCTTCTTTCTCCACAGCTCAGTGGCAGTGCTAGCAGTTGATCTTCAGTCCTGTATCCTAGCTAATGGCATTAAAACCTTGGAAGTAATGTCTCCTGAGTTTCAGAGAAAACCACCTCCAAATGCCATGCCTCAGGCTCATCTCTAGAAGTATTTAATGAGCAAAATTTTATTTCAAGTTGCACTGAAGTAATTAACAAGGAAAGCATCAAAGCACAGTGTCTTCCCAGACTAGCAGTATTATACAAGACCTAAATCTCTGGCAAACTAGAGAAAGTATTATGCTGACTGACAATTTTTAGCAGGGAGAAATTAGTACAACGCAGGCATTAAGAACCAGGAATGATGGCTGCTATTTACTTTTATTTTCTTCTCATTTGTAAGCAAGTGCTGTGTCTGCAGCCTATGGCTTTATTTGCTAACAGTGAGGCTTCAGCCTAGACGGTAGCTACATAGGTTACAGGTTCTTCATCTGAAAGCCTGTAGATCTTCTGTCATGGTGTCCTTTGGGTACATTACATAAAGGACACCGTTCTGAGTACTTTCCCTCTTTTCCTCCATTTTTCAACTCATTCAGGCTCTACTTATTCACTACTGAGGACCAGCTAAAGACAGGAAAACATTTTTATCTCGTCAGTGTGAAGCTTAGTACACATACAAACTTAACATTTATGGTATCTGTCCTTAAAATGTCAGTGTTCGCCAAGCAATTCTACATACTCTGCCATCTCAGATGACACAAATAGCCCCCTGAAGTCAACAGAAGGACTCAAAAGCTTTCAGTGATTTCTGTATATTTTTGATTGTGCCATTATTTTCCCACAGTGAGAAAGGAAAAAAATGTGCTATCTAAAATGCTATGTATATCTTTTTGCAAATGCAGTAATCTCCGAGTAGCCTGTTTGTGCCAATGCAATGCTGTCTCAGCCAATCTTTTGCATCAGAGAGAAAAATCTGTGACGCATTCCCAGATTCCAATAGCCAATTACCTGTTCCCTCTGCTCTGCCTTCTGTCTGTCCCTGAAAACAAGGAGTTTGAGATTTATATTTTAAAGCATTCCTTATAGTAAAAAGAACAACCATCAATGAGGGAGCAGAAAAAAAATACATTTCACTCATCATAATTCTTAACAGTTTAATTATTTTTGTATTAAAGACTTGTAATAAATTTTATAAGATCGGTCTTGTGAAGTAATAACATTTCAAGACAGGAAAAGATTTTAAGTCATTTCAAAGACAGATTTGAAGATCCTTGTCTGGACACAGAAAGAAGATAACTCTTAAGAAGTCATTCCAGAAAAAGGCAAAGAAGCTAAATTCATTGGGTAAGTTATTAGTGCTAAATTATTAACTCAGTTCTGAGTCAGCTTTGAACTAGTTATTAGCAGTTCATTGTTCCAGATTTTTATAAAATGTACAAGTAATATTAATAAATACTTCTGAACACTTTTTTCACTAAATGCTAAGTTATGGGCATGTGGAAATGTATTCTCAGTCTTAAACTGTGTCTTTGTCATGTATGAGTTAGTCAGATTAACATTCTTCTTTAAAGAAGGTAGACAGGCACTGGTTTTCCTAGGTAACGTGCAAAGCTTGAGAGGTACTTTGCAAGTTAATGGGGAGGACTAATAAAAACCTCTTTTAGCACACAGATGTGTCTTCTCATGTGCTTTTAGCTGTGATCATCTACCAAAGAAAGTCCTTGCCTAAGGGTCCTGGCAGTTTAAATGTCTGGGGTTCAGACTATGAATTAAGCAGAGAGAGATTGCTATAACAGAAGAAGTAATCTTCCCCGTCCTGTATGGAGATAAATAGAAAGCAGAGGAGGACACTGGCTCTCTACAGCGTGCTTGTTCTATCCTTTCTGGCTCCAAAAAGCAAGGAGGACCCATGAAACTTGTGCAAGGAGGCGTGTCCATGAAAGGAAAGTATTGAGGAACAATGAGTTTTTGCAGCCTGATCTTGGCTGGAAACCTTCTGCACTGATCTTCATGTTCTTCTCCATGACAGCCACTCAATGACACAAAAACCTGTTGTGGGATTTCCTGGTGTTCTATGTGGGATCCCATCTGGTCCCACTTAGCTCAGTGCTCAGGGAAGTGGTGCTGGGCCACCCATGAAATCTTCTGGAAATCCCATTCTTTCCATAGTATACATTTGAGCTTGTTTCCATTCCAAGAGAGCAGGAGCTTTACTTAATACTTTTTGGAGCCACTTTGAAGATAAAGAATCTACTTATTCTGATCTTTTCCACATGCTCCTCTTATTTTCATCACCTAGTTTAAAGTGTGATTAATCTTTGAAGAGAACTTTTCTAACCTATCTTTTCTTTTAAGCTGAGCAGTTTCCACAGGGTTAGTATTTCCACCAAATGAAGAATACATCCTTAAGTCAGGCAAAACTGCCTTGAAAATGACATTTTTTACTGTTCAGTAAGATCACAGCTGAAATTATACTTTGCCACCCATAAGAATGCACCAAGATGGTTGCTAAAACATGCATGCCCTTGGGCATGTGCCCACATAGTCACTGGAGACATTGAAGTATCTTTTCAAAAAAAACCTCTGAATTTTTGCTTTGGGCTTGCATTTAGGTAACACTTCCATAGATTGTTAGGAGCTTTGTAGTGCTGGGCAGAGACATTGCTGTCGTTTAATAGATGAGGATACATGGACACAGAGACATGAGAAATCTTCAGGAACAGATGTTTGTGAATCAGGAACCTGTCTCTCATTTACTTCCAGTAGAGTTTTAGTTCCTGTGGACCTAAATCACTCCTAAAACTGGAATCTTGCTCTGATGAATATTATAATACGTTGTTCCTGTTACCAAAGTGGCTTCATTCAAATCATCAACAAGTTTGTTGGTGAGCATGGGAAAATTAAAATTTGCCTACCTCATTTTGGGTTATACCAAGAACTTGATTTCCTGGAAAGAGGAATGAACCAGGTAGCACTGAAACAGATAGACTTGTAAATACTCACAAGAGTTTTCTTCATGAAGATTTACTACATGTACACTCTTTTGCTTCATCTTGCCTTCACTGACTGAACTGCAGCCTCTTTCAAAATGTTTGCAACCTTTGATGATTAAATAAGCACGATGTCCCAATGATACATATTGGTACCTTGCATGCTAGTTGATTTAACTTAAGAAGACTGATAAATGTTTTCTCAGTAAAGTAATTCAAGATATAAAGCAGAAGCAGAGGTGATTGGCAGTTTAGTGAAAGAGGACCACACCCAAGTCAGGACCTGTTTGTATTCCTCCAGGTACCACCCTTTGGGAAGCTACCTTGGTTTCTGTGCCTAACTTCCCTCTCTGCCATTGCTTGCTTTGTGTGTTAGGATCCCATGTCTTGGATTTCAAAATCACCCAGTACAATCTCAGCAGGGCTTCTAGGAATAAATATAACAAAAATAATAATAGTGCTCATATTCAGAGCAACAATACAATAAAATGTTTCTCATCTTTTAAAACATGCTTGCTGCAGTGTAACCAAATACAGCTCAAATACGTTAACACTGTAATAGCTTTCTACAAGGCTATAATATGAGTTTTTATACCATCAGAGAAATAATTAATAATATATAAACAGCAGCATCAGCTAGAAGAATACATTTTAGGAGAGGGCAGTTCATTTAAACGATTATGCATCCAAGGAAACTCTTGTGGGAATCAGGCAGGCATGGGAGTAGGGGTGTACTTTGGTAGTGTCAGGCATCTCATTCTGTTCTGAAAAGTAAGAGTTCTTGTCACTTGTTCATATTTATAGCATTCCATTCAACATTTTTGGTCAGTATAATATTTTTTTCACTTAGTGATTTTCAAAGAAAAGGCAACAACAACAACAAAAATTTTCTTAGCACTCCATTCATTTCTCAGCTGGCTTGAGTAACAGGAACACAAAATCATGGCACAATCCATAGCTTTCCCATTTATTTATTTGCATATATATATTTCAATGACTGCTTTACATAATGGTTTTATCTGTATATAACTTTTTAACAATATTTTTTAAATTTAGGTTTGTTCTGAAAAATAACTTTTCTGTCCTTCCAGAGATGTTTGCTTAAACATAAGGCAGTTTGTGCTGATGTTGCAGCAGGAAACTCGAACAATGTCAGCTGTCATGTTTTCAGTCCTGGGTCTTAGTCAGTCTGCAAGCCACAGGTCCTGAAGTTATTCTTGCCTTTCCAAGGCTATAATATGCTCAAAACTGTGGAGCAACATAAAGTTCTTCCCCCGCGACAAAATGGTGCTTAGAAGATGGTTTGGATCATGAAACAAGCATCACTCCAGATGCCCAGCCAATTTTTACTCCTTGCTTGGGAGAATTAATGCTATAGTGAGAGGGTCTGCCTGAGAAAGGCAGAAATGGTCCATGGAAGGGGTTTTAAGTTTGGACTTAATTAGTACATCTTGCTCTTGTGATGAAAAGACTCAACTTGCACTCTGAGTTTGAAGTATTAATTTTGTGCTCTGTAATACTTAAAAACAGAAAACTGAAATATGTTGGAGTTCTACTCTTTCTCCTACTCAGATATGTACACATGACTACCTTTGTCCTACCAACCTGAGTATGGAAAAAGAATTTTCATAACCTGAAAATAATGTTTTCATTCTGATTTCAAACTGTATAGATTTCAAGTTTAAAATTTTTAATGCCTATGAACAACATAAACCAAAACAGATTAGGCAGTGCATGGTGATAGTAAGCCAACTCTAAAACACAGCAGTTAAAAAGAAAGTGTAAATAGTAGAAAATGCACATAAAATCATGTTTGCACCTGAGCAGCATTGGTAATGATCCTCTTGGTACGTTATTATTGTCTCTCCCAGCATGGCATGCTGAATTCAACCCAGAGGTGGCTCTTTGTACCATTTGAAACTGAACTGGAAGAAAAGTGAACGAAATCTTGCCACTTTCTTCTCACAAGAGGTGTTTATGGGACTACATGTCCCAGATCATTACCTTCCCAAAGTCCCTTTGCAGTTGTCATTCAATCATGACTCATAGTGGGTCTGTCTTGCATTAATTCTACTGACTGCAGTTTGTGTAGACATCTCCTGGGCTGCCTTTTGCAAGCCACGGGCTCAGGTAGTGCTACGGGAGTAGCCATAGCAACACAGCACTCAGCAGGACCTGTTCATGCACTCAGAGAGCTGGATAAATACAGAGGCTGCATGACAAATGCACTCTCAAACCTTGATACTCCTACAGCACTTTCCTGATGAGAAAATATATCAGAATTAGAAAAAAAAAAATTTAGTATGTTAAGATATTATTGCAGTCCCTAATATTTTCCCCCGTTCAAGCCAGGCTGTCCCTTTCCTTTATGCTAAAGTCCTCAGCTTAGCCAAGCATCTGAACCTAAAGCATTTCACAGGTCTAAATGATGGCAGTCTGGAAAATGGACAAGTTATGGCTGAATACTGGGATGCTACATCCTGTCTCTCTGAAGACACCAGCACCAGTGGCAAGCTTTAAACGTACATGTTTATTAACTCATATTCTGAGGTTTCATAAACTACTGTGTGTTGTGGCTCTCATCCATCTCCTTCAGCTTAGTACCATGTCCCAGGGCAAAACCCCAACCTGAGCACAGGGATCTTGTATTAGAAGAGACAAGGGGTCACTGAAGGTTGTTAGCTGGGTTTTAAATTGTCTCATAATGATAAGGCTTCAAATCAATATATTGCATCTGATCTCCTGTTGACACATGGTTTTATAAAGCCAGTTTGTTCATTCAGTTTCTAACAATATCTTTAAAAGCAGCTCCACCATTGTTATCAAGTTATAATTAAGTAAACAAGAATAACTCTTTTCTCCCAGTGTTTAATATCACAGAAGAGACCAAAGTTTATACTTCCGAAAACTTCCTCTATCCAATAGGTATTTCTTGGTAGTAAGACCACATATGCCCTCTGCTGTCCCTTCAATATTGTCTGAAGACATTTTATCAGAATATTATTGTTTAAATAATTACTGATTATAAGTTATTGGTTACATGAAAACATAAGAAAAGAAGAAATAGTATGAACCAAAGTAATATCTTTTGTTAGAAATCAGTCTCAGCCAAATATTAGTTTTGTACCTGAACCTTGATTGCTGGATGTTAGGGAATGTCACTGAAAGCTTGTTGCTGTAAAGTTTAATAGCTGAATCATGTTGGAAATATCAGATGCTGGTTTTCATCCAAATGTTTCCCCAAAGGCCAAGGACAGAATGATGCACACTGGTACAGTTTTGCTGTTGCATCACCCTTCAGACTGGCAGCCCCACCAAGCTCTGCTTCTGCCCTCATATAAGAATCAAAAAAAGCATCGTTTTTTTAATGTAACTCAAGTCCCTGTGGAATTAATATTGCACTTCATGAAAGAGCTATAGAAACAAAAGATCCTTGCTGTGGGTTTGAAGTCCCATTTATCACAGAGTACAGAGCCCTGTTAATAGCTGAGGAAGAGATCTTGTAGACAAGTTGAAGTTGATATCAATCTTATCTAGCAAACCTGAGGTCCCAAAGCTTTGATTCTGTGGAAGAATGTACAGCACAGATACTTTTCGGTCCTGTGTTGCATTTCCCTGAATTCGCAGAGGGGTGTTGCCTCTTTTTGTGCAGGGCTAGCTGCACAGCTGCCCACCTTAGGGAAGGCAGCATAGAAAGGGGTTCAGGTAGCTCCACCTTTAGGTATGCAGATGGAGTCTCTGGGTTTACACTAAATGTGGAATAGAACAAGGCAATCTCTTGGGAAAGCTCTGCAGAAATGATGCTTTTCAGATTTTGAGGTTTTATGCTGCTTAATCATTGCGTGATGTTCTTCACAGTTTTGGAGAGTCATCTGGAATAGGATAATATATATGTAAATCTGTATGACTTTAAAAATAGAACTATAACAAAAATCTACATAAACCTCAGAATATAGAAGGCATTTTATTTTTTTCAGTTAGAAAACTCCTTGCTGTTTTTATGTGCTGAATTCCTTGATTTTTCAGAGATGGCCAGTCTCAAGAAACTAATTTATTGGTAGCAAGCAAACCTTTAACAATCTCAGGTAAATTTTATATGGTGCTTAATTTACTCTACCAGCACATATGGAAACTGAGTGTTGACTGGAATGCACTTTTCCAAATTAATTCCTATCTCCTGACAACATATACTTTTCTTGACAAAGATAAGTTTCTGAGCACTGTTCAAATTGTTCCCTGCTGTTTGTACAAATTGTACACACAGTATTATTTTGATGTTTAATGACAGCTGAGTGACTACTTGACACACTACTTTAAAATTATAGCCTAATCTAGATCTCACTGGCTCCTAATAACCCTCAGTTTGGATGTCACTTATGAAGAGCATGTTCCTGTGTGAAAGTCACACAGCAGTGGTCAGCTCCAGTGTTGGAATTAAGTTCTCTACTAGCCACAGGGAACACGATTGAGTTCTGCTGACAGAACCTAATTTCAGTAACTGGGAGAGGTGACTCAAGATGTCCACAGTTTTCCATGGATAGATACAAGTCTGGCAGCGGACAGCACAGGACTGGATTGAAAAGGTGCTACTGTGATCATTTATATGGACTGAGGGGCCCCTCCTGCCAAACTCTTGGGTAGACCTGTAAATTAATTGTCATGGCTGTCTAACTACCTAGTGTGTGATTGTGTGAGCACACGAGATGCCTTCATACAGATTATTTCCACTAAAGCTCTAATTATAATGAGTCCTAAGACACTGTTCTCAGTGGCTATATTGGAAATACACAATGAATGCTCAGCAGAAATTATCTGTCAGAATGCAATTAGCTGTAAACAAAACACTGAAACCTGGAATATCTTTGACTAAGAGGTCAATTAGTGTGATTGGGAGGCCAAGGAATCAGCCAGCCATAGGATGGTAAGAGGGAGCAATCAAGTGAATTGAACAGTCAGCTGATTAGGAAACAACTAGTGAGAACAAGAGGAATTTTCACCCTGGAAGTGATGAATGTAGACCTGTCTGGAGTGTTCAGCTGAACTGAACACTTAATCAGCATTCAATTAACCTGAGCTACCCCCTAGGAGAAGGAATATACATAGGATTTAAATATATATATATGATAGTATCACCGTGTATGATGCTCCCAAGAGCTGTCCTATATGTAATAAGGGATTAGCAAAATTGGTAAATAATATCAACTCAAAATTACTAAATAAAAGTCAGATAACTCTGTATTCAAGCAAAATATTTTGTATCAAACAGAGGACTTCTGTACCTTGCAACTCATTTGTCCTTAGATTACATTTGTGTTTCAAAACTAAATATCAGATATTTTTCTAGTGCTTAGTAATAGGTCTTAAAGTAAAATAAGACTAGGTTTTGAAGTTAATTAAAGCTCATTAGGAATGAACTTTTTAATATCAAACATAAGCCTTTGTAATTAACCTTTAGGAAACAAGGTTGATTTTTATAGTCTCCTTTGTTAGTTTGCCATGTAGAATGAAGAAATCAAAACCT
The DNA here is from genome assembly GCA_033459285.1 of Clamator glandarius. Taxonomy (NCBI): domain Eukaryota; kingdom Metazoa; phylum Chordata; class Aves; order Cuculiformes; family Cuculidae; genus Clamator; species Clamator glandarius. The sequence goes on along the minus strand of JAUNZM010000660.1, from coordinate 932,773 downwards.
TTCAGTTTGATTTTGAGGGTGCCTTTTATTAATGGAGAAACTACCCTGACCCATGGATATTGCTGTGGAATCCCCAGGAGAAAGGGAAAGGTAAGTGGGCTTAATAGTTTCTTCACTCTCCAGACCTGCCATCAGTGACATATCTGCCCCATAGCCTGGGGACAATTGTTGTAGAGTGGTGGCACTGCGGTGATGCAGAAGTCAAAGGTCACTTTCCCCTCTGTGGTTGTCATGATGCCTTCACTGGCTCCTTGTTTGTTGCATGTCAGCTGCGGGGCTTGGGGGCTGTGGCTTTGCCCACCCTTTGGCTAGGCAGCAGTGAGGGTGTGGGCTGAACTTCAAGGTCTTTTCCAACCTAAATGATTCTTCGAGCAGCACCAGTTTGGTAACACCAGCTGCAGCCTGGCCAGGGACAGCAGTTTCCCCCAAACTGGGAATTTTCTCAGATCACTCAAGGCCTGGCAGAAGGAGCTGGTGGGCATCTGCGTTTCCAGTTCTGCCACTACTCCCACAAAATACACAGCAACCACACAGATGGAGTAGGACAAGCTCTTCTGAATTAATTCCTTCACTTCCTCTGCACAGCACTTTTAAACCCAAATGGAGACGTGTCTTGCTGGTCAAGCAAACATGTAAGCACGTGCAAGGAGAAGTCTGGGAGGCAGCGGAGCAGGCAGGATGTAAACTTCTGCAGGTTCCTGCAGCAGAGGTGCCTGTCAACAAAGCTCGCTTGTCTCAATATAAGCAGTGATCCAGCTCTGGCCCTGAACCACTCCTCACGCAGGGAGAGCAGGTTGGCCTGGTGGCAGCAGTGTTCCAGCCAGACCTTTGCAGACATGCTGTCATTATTATGCAGAAGAAACTTCAGAAAAGCCTCTTGGGAAAGAAAAAAAAACAGAGACGTGCTCAGGTCTGGCTCATCTAAAGGCTACCCCGTTTAACTTCATTTAGTTTATCTCCATTGCTCAGAAACATATGAACAATAATGTAGATTGTTATTCTTTTTAAAGATGTATTTTTTTAGATGAAATCATAAATGGCATCATGCCAATCAGAGCAAAGGCAATGCTTTCTTTATATTAGCTGGCTAAATCATCTTTCCTCAAAGTGAAAATCATGACTCCCTACATTTATTTCTGCTCCCTGTTTATATGTGATAAAGCATTTTTTAGTATTTGGAATATGTGTTTTAACCCAGAGTAGTTCTGTTTATAAGTGTATTGTGGCACTATTGGATTTCGTGTTGCAAAATTCCCATTATTAGTTTCTCAGCCCTGACCAAAGTTGTATTATTTTAGAACCGAGATGGTTGATCCTTTTTCAAAATATTTATATTGCAAAGATTGTGGTCTCAAATTTAATGTAGTGTAGCAGTCACAACTTCTCTTCTTACATGTACTGATTTGGCAGCAATCAAACCACATCGATGTCAGTAGACCTACTCATTCGTTCTGGAGGAGGATGAGATCTCCAGGGGCTATACAAACAAGTCTGATTTAAGATTTGTTTTCCAGAAATGTTTCAACCACCATGTACTGTGTCTACATAATTAATAATGGAGTCTCAATCTTTGAAACCCTAGTTTATGTTACTGATTGCACAAATCTTCTGGGATGCCACTGGGATAAATTTCTGGAAGTTTTTCTCAAGATCAAAGAAAAACGATGGCACTGGAAATGTGGTGCTCAGCATCTGGGCACTGACTTGCCCTATTCCAGCTAAGAAGTAGCTCAATTTGCTTGCAGATTACAAGAATATTGCCTTATTTAGAGAGAATAAAGAAGATCAAAACACTTGGTGAGCAAATTGTTCCTGTTTGTCAAATGATGCTGTGGGGTAACAGTTGTTCTGGCTTCCAGAGTCCTGTCCATGGCGAAGGTCCATGGTGTATTTTTGGATTGACATGTATTGCTCCCTGTCTCAGTTGACCCTGAGATTTATTGGCCCTGCCTGGGGAGATGCTTGCAGTGTGTCAGGAAGGTTGTGTGCTTATAGTTGCATTCAATGATCTTAAGGGTCCTTTCCAACCTAAATGATTTTATGATTCTACATGCTGCAGAGAGACTGCCTTATGCTGCTCTCCCCATCCAATAATTTTCCAAGAGCTTGAGGAACTTCTTTTCCCAATGCAATTGCCTGTGCCTTGATTTACTTTGTTACCTACCAAGAACAGCAGTATTAATCTTCAGAAAGGGTCAGCATAAATTGTTGACAGTTACCTATACATTTCTATGACACATTTTGTTCAGTTGTTCAGTGCAACACACACTGCATGTTTAGGTGTATATTTGAGATGATGTAGCTGACCCACACTGTCTGGGGCAGGGGGAGCATCTTCTGGCAGAGTGGCATAACTGTTGTGAGTGCAGAGATGCCAGTTCTTTCAGATTTTCCCTGGGCTGAGAGTTGAGAGGTCAGTTTGTGTTGGTCGGATTTGGGGTTGCTGTTTGCCTGTCTTGTCTTTAAAGTGCACTCCACTATATGGTTATTGTAGGAACTTCTTTTCTGTGTGTATATACATACAAAAGAATTTCCAACTCTGTACAATCAAGTTAGATGCAAAACATTAGCTATATTTATCTTCTTTGCACTGTGTTTAACTACAGTGACTATTGATTATAAATGATCCTGCCATTAATTAAATGGCAAACACAGACCTGAGAAACTAATGCCAAATGGATTAATTTAATGAGAGTAGAATCCCTTTTTAAAGATTACAGTTCACAGGGACACCATCTGTTTGGCTCATAAAATCAGTGTTATAGATAGTCAAACTTATAAAACTTATGAAGTTCCTCTTGCACAGTGATCAAAATTTAAATGAATTTTTTGTTTTTCAGATCCAAAGTCCATGTGAGGCTAGATGGTGTGATGATCACAAGCTACAAAACCATTTTTCCTCTGATTTCATGTGATTGTTTTCTGAGGAGGCACAAGACCTTCTTGCAAAGAAAGGAGAACAGAAGGCAGTTCTGGAGAATTAGATCTTCCTGGAAAATGAAATCAAGTCACCCAGAGATGTGGCTGGAGGAGGAAATAGGTGGAAGAGTTAACTGAAAAAAATAAATTAATCACTGTTTACTTTATTTTCTGTTTTGTTGTGTCTTTCTTTAAAGCTATATTTGACTGTAGTCATATCCCAGATTTTTTTGAGTTTTAGAGTAGACAACAAAAGGTCTGTGCCACCACCCCTCTCAACTGATTATTCCTTTACCTCAGGAATATCAAATATGTAAAGGCATAGCTGAAAGATCATAACATAGCAGTTATTGTGGTGTTGTCATGTTGTGCAAGACACAATTTTGCCTCCCTTTCTGGAGACCCCCATTATTACCCTGTCTAGCCTTCCAGAGCAAAGCATTGTGCTCATATACTGTTGACTCTTTTAGCCATGTTTATTTCAGAAGTACCCATGGTCCTATGTGGCAGAGCCTGCATCAGATCCCCAGTTTTCTCAGGCTTCCAACTTGCCTGAGTCTGACAATTTTAATTCCAGTACTATATGTACTCTCACTCTTACTCTTTGCCATGCTATTTTCCTTCCCCACTCAGTTAATCAGCTTCTGTTTTGTGGGACCTTTGTTAATGTCTGTTCCCTTTGGGAGGAGTAGTTTTCTAAAGCCCAGAAAAGCCCCAGCTAGCCCTCTTAGCTTATTTCTTGTTTTCTTCCAAGCCAACTTCCACTCCCTTGCATGATGAATTACTAGAAATGTTTTGTTTGGGAGGCATGGAGACTCGTCCAAGGCAAAGCAGCCTGTGTACACTTGCCAACCCAGTATCACCCCATCTGTCTCTGGGATAATCCTCCTGACAGAACTCAAGAGCCCTTTACCTCTCCAAGTAGACTCTGAGAGTGGGAACTGTCACTTCACGCTGCTGAAGAACATACGCTGCCTTCTAACTCAGGCCACATCACCTTATTTTGTTCCCTGTACATATAAAATGAAAGACAACTGCTTCCTCCACTTAGAGAAAAGCAAGACAGACACAAGCACCTGCTGGAAGAGCTATGCCTGGAAAAGGCAGAGGAAGAACAGTTATGAGAGAAATGAATTAAATGACCATGTCAATTTTCATTCTGCTTTCTCTATCCACTCAACAAGAACCATTCGCTCACTTTCCACCTAGGAGTAGGCATGAGTTTCACCAGTGTGGTTCTTTTGCTACGCACTGCAGTTTCGAACTGCATACACTTGAGATCTGCAAACTGGAGTGGAATTAAGGCTGTTCACTAACCTTCTGTGGTGCCAAAACCTGCAAAATTAAAGGTCATGTTGAAGGAATGGATAACTTGAAGGAAAATGTAAGGGCTGTGTAGACATCAATAAACATAGACCCATCTGATCTCTTTTTATTAGAAAGTCTAGAGGACCATAGAGCAAATTCTCTAACACAAACCTCCATCAGTGACCTGGTCTCTGTCACAAACGGTCTGTTTTACTCTGACATAACTTGTGCAGGATTGCATGGCCTGCTGAATCTTGCTGGCCATTCATGTGTTCACAGACATATGTCTACATAGGTATTTATATGCGTACACACATAAAGTGAAATACATAATACAATGTAATGTTGCATAGCAAGGCATAACATAATTAACATAAGGTATAATAAATATAATTTATGTGCTATATAAAACAAGCCATATATCTTATGCTTTTCTGTCTGCTGGAGCCATTTGCTAGTTGATAAACTAAAGAGCTCCCCAGCCATTTTTAATCGACTCAGGCTCATCTTTTGCATTTCTGACTGGAAACTGCAGAGGTTGATGTGGAAAACAGATGAGAGTGGGTTTTGTTGTGTTGTGTCATCCCCAGTACTACTACTACTGCATCTTGATTCTGGGAGTCTTTGGTCCACTCCTCTGTTTAATCACAACATACCTGCAGGTGTTGAGCTTTGTGCTCTACGCAATGGCAGGGTGTGGTGGACAGTTTAACATCCTCTCATTCTATCTGTTATGAAGACTACAATAAATTTATCTATGTTTTACATTTGCTAATGTAGTTTAATGCACAATGCTTGTGGATGACATCCATTGCACAGGTGGGGTTTTTGTTAGGTACTAGAATCAGTCTGCCAGTGTCTGTGGTTGTTTTCTATGAGCTGGTGCTTAAAAGAGCATTGCTCTGGGCTTAGCTGTGCTCTCACTCATGTCTATAAAAACCCTCAAGTAATTTCACTGGAGTTATAGAACTTGCTCTGGACTTGCACCACCACAGCTGGAACCAGGAGGTAATAAAGTTAATTTTGAAATTCTTCAGCATACAGCTAACACTCACCCTTGCTCACCCATACAAACAGAGGGTCATATTTACATATATGCAGGCGGAGTTCATAAAATAAATGGCCTGACCAAGAGTATCCACCCAGATGAAAGCCAGATGTTTCGAGAGGAAGCTCTTTTCTTGCCAATGTGGCCTGAAAGCCACCAGCTTGTGTACTGTCAGCCTCAGCTGTGTTGCCATAACCAAAAATAGCGTTCTTGGGAATATTTACAAGGATAAATACACACACTTTTTTTCTTCCTTTGAGGTTTTCAACAGATGCTGCTATGCTTTAAGTTTTTTATTTAAGGACAGTCCTACACATGTTAGTGTCATGTAACTGTGGTGCTTTTTTCTGCTATCCTGTTTCATAGCATAGATCCAGGGATCTGGTTGCTCTCTGTGTGTGCAGGGGATGCCTCTGCATTTACAGGGACAATGTTTTTAATCCCATACATTCCTTAAGACGGTGTGAAAATTGACTTATTTTTGTCTGACAGTTAAATGCCATCATGGTTATAATGGCCACATAGGGCTCATGGAGCTGCAATGGCACTGCCCATCAAGAGAGGTGATGGAAAGGACTGGTGCTTTGAATGGAACAGGGAAATAAAGCCTGTAACATTTGCCTGGGAAGCATACTGTGCTCAGAAAACAAGCAGCTCTCAACCTCCTTAGGCTGTTAGAAAAGGAAGAGCCCTCACATCCTGTTGTGTGAGGCAAGACTGGATGAGTGACAACACTACACTTCATCTCCTCCCTTCAGTGAACCTCTGTTGTTATCCTTACTGGGCAGCAGCAGCTCTCAGTGCCACAGTAAGAAATTCTGCAAGGCTCTCTCTGTGACATAAAATGAGCTGCATAATTATTTAACTTCAAGAGATGGACAAAGATTTTCTTCTGAAGGACTTAATATGGGGAATGCAGCAATACCTGTAAGATCATAGTGGAAGATATTTGCAAATCCCATGACCCTGTGGGCTAGCTGCACTGGCAAATTATCAGGAGCCTCTCAAACGACTGTCTGGTCATCCTTCTAAGGGAGTAGCACACACAGCACCTAGAAGCATGTCTAGGGGGGAAAAAAGTGCAGACAAACTTGAATCCCTCTTCCTATGCTTCCAGCAGGATGGGTATAAGCCAACTCTGGTCCAAAACCTACATAGCTCTTGTGTGATAACTTGAGTATTAGTTAGGGTGTGGTGCTGTGCTGACTTGACAAGGTGGCTTCCAGATGGGAACTGGCTTAGGTTCATCTGGCCCAGGCAGCAGGCACTACATGCTTAATTCTTGTCTGCTCTTGCACATAGTGACATGTAGAAGAGAATTACAGATTTCAGCCGAAAGGCACCATAACCTGGCAGCTTTGGTAGCCTACAAGAACACTAAGATCTCATCACAGATGTGGACCTGCTCAGATGACAGGATACAAAGAACAGTCAACTCAGCATGCAGTCAGATGGTACAAGTGTAGTGCTCAGAGCTGAAGATAGGTTTGATGGCTGTATCACAATGCAGTTATGACTTTTCCCCACATACAATCTTTATCTCATTTATTTACCTAGTAGACAAAGAGACCAGTATTTGCTTTGATCTGGTGTTCAAGATGGTTTTCTTGACAAATTACAAAAGGGCCATTTTCCCACACATCACAGAGAAGACGTCATCCCAGCTGTGTTCTGAGCTCTCAGTCACAGGCTCCATCTCTCCAAGCTCTACAACAGATGGATCAACATATTCTTTAGAGAAGTCCTTTATGGGTTTATCTCACCCTGTGTCTATCGTGGGGACCACAGAGATGCCCAGGCTGGCACAATCTTCTATCGTAACATGGGCTTTGCAAAGAAGAGCCATAGGTAAGCCACTGGAGACTTGACAGCTCTGTATTTAGGACAGAAAAATACAGACCTTTATTTGTCTATATGACAACAGCATGCACTATAATTCTGTAAACCTACAGTTTGAAAGGAGGCTTTGGTTGTATTTCAACTAATGGCATGTGCAGCCCACATCTCATTTCACATCCCACCCTCTGGTTGGGACAGTTTATGTTTAGAAACATGAGAGTGGCAGATGAAGCCTCAGGTGGCAGAGAGTGTGCTTGTGTTCCCTAGGGCTAGGTGTTGTTATTTCCTTGTGTTTCACACAGATATATCCACAATAAGGACTCCATATGTAAAAAGAACCTTTTCAATGCCTTATGTGACAGTAGGCTTAGCTTTCCCATGTAGAACAATCATGCAGTGTGTATCTGACTGGACAAGGTTTGTGGAAAGATGTGTGTACAAGTTCTGGGAGCCACAACTGGCCCAGAATAAGCTACTCAACACTCAGCACTCAGTTCTTTCCTTTCGCATGGGTTGTGATTGTTTCCAAATCACAACTAGGACTTAAAGCAGCAAAGATTCTGCACCCTCTGCCTCACTCTGCTTGTTGTTTACTTCATTGTGTTGTGAGACAGAAGAAGGGACACCAGCAGTCTTGCAGCAGGGTGCTGCTGGTCGGGCAAAGGCCCACGCTTTGCACCTGGCCACAGGATCTTTTTGGCTCCCACAAAAAGATTTGGCAACCAAGAAAAAACTGGTGCTGGATGGGGATTTGAGTGAATGCTGTTCTGTGCAAGGCGCGGCTCATGAAAGAAGGAGGACAGAACTCTGTTATATACTTCTGCAGGAAGCAAGGATGTTTGTTCCTATAGATTTTTAATGTTCTTTAGTTACTGTCCTGGATTTGGCTGGGATAAAGTTAATTTCCTTCAGTTTCTCATACTGGCCTGCCAAGGAGAAGCTGAGAGGGAACACATACAGGACAGCTGACCCAAACTGATCAAAGACGTATTCGATACCATATGACATAGTGCTCAGTATATAACTGACGGAGTTGGCTGGCGAGTGGGGAGATCACTGATTGGGAACAGACTGGGCGTTGGTTTCTGGATAATGAGCAATTGCTCTATACATTACTCACTTTGTACATTCTTTTACTATTATTGCCAATGTATTTTCTTATCTGCATTTGCTGTTCTGTTAGACTATCCTTATCGCAATCAAAAGAATTTACCTTTTTTCTTTCTGGTTCTACCTCTCCATCCCACTGATAGGGAAGGAATGAATGAGTAGTCATGTGGTACTTACTTACCAGCTGGGGCTAACCCATGACAATGCCTTCAAAGCAGACCAGAGCAACAATACAAATTGTATTAGAGGACTTGATCAACAACCTGTGAAAAACAAGATACAACACAGCTTTAGAAACACAGTTATGACTAGAATTTCTAGTCAGTGGGTAATTCTGATGTTTGGCACCTAGTTTAGACCTGTGCAATGATAAAAACAGAAACACATTTTGGGGCAAAGAAAAAAACCTGATTTTTTATTCTTTTGGTACCTAGCTACTGCTCTGTGTGCTTCTGCACCCATTTTTCTAACCTTCATGACTTTGGAATACATGGAACAGTTTCTCCCTCCCAGGCTGGCATGGGGATAGTGTCCTCAGAGATGAGGTCATATAAGTTTTCTGAAAACTGATGATCAGGCATGAGAGGTACTGTCAGCAATCCTGTTGAAGAAGAGGTTGATATGTTCTTCCTCCCTTCTCATTTATTAGCCATCAGAGAACCCACGTGAGGCCAAGGCAGGGAGGTAGGGAAGAAGAATGAGGGGAAATAGTGAAAGGTTGAGATGTTTCTTTTGACCTAAACAAAATGCTTGGACATTCGTCAGTGGAAATATTTCTTTCCTGCCTACTGAACCAAATCAAAACATTTAGCTTTGGTGAATCACTGTAATGAAGAGCCTGGCAGAGAGCGATTGCAGCTTATTCTACCAGCATTCGTCTGCCCCAGGGTTGGGGTAGAGTGACATTTTTTCCCCTGATGTGTGATGTTGATCACCTCTAATATATCAATGAATTAAGATGAATTTTACCCCAAGTATTAGAAAACAATGAAAGACCACAATCTTTCTGTGATCCTTCTGCCATAAACAGCTATCTGACGGGAAAATGAAGTTGTGAAAATGTTTTAATGGCCTAGTCTTTCATCGAAAAGAGGCTGATGTGACCTCCCTCTGTGTTTGTGCATGCTCATGTTTGTCTGTCTGTTCCAGTGGTGTCTTTAGTTCATGATCCACTTCAAACAACTTTGGGTATGTTTACACATGCAACGTATGGTAGATATGTGGAGAGCATTGGGCCACTGCTGTTTCATCCTTTGGAGAATGAGTTAACCAACATCCTTAATTCCTTTCCTCCAGTTACCATATATGTATTGGTGATCAATGAAGCACGTTAGGCAGCAAGACTTGTTGACAGACCTCTTCTCACCTCTACATCATTGTCTGGAAGTTAATCCAGACCCCTTAGTGGAAAACTGTGATTAAAATCGTTGTCCTAATTTGGATATGGTGAGTTTGAACTCAGATCCTCCTCTCTCTTAGGAGAGCTTTCTGAGCACTCAAAAATGAATTTAGGTGTATAGATTCTCTTGCTTTGGCATGGCACAAAGAAAGAGTTTGTTCCCCAGGGTGAACTACTTAAGACAGCTTAATGACTGGTGGAGATGGGATTTCCAGGAGTTCATGGTGCCACTGGAGAGGAGATTGCCCAAGAGATGCTCTCCTGGAGGCTTCCCCTACAGCATTTTTCCCAGCTGACTGTTTGTGGAGTGCTACCTCAATTTAGACAGTAGTTTCAAAAGGAGCATAAGGGAATTAGTCGTTTGATTCATCTGAATTTCAGCAGCGTCAGGGCCCCTTCTAGGGGCTCCCCAAAAGCCCTTTTAAAGGATGCCAGATCCTAGCAACAGCAAAAGCAACCATCGGCCTGATCTCAGGAACAGACTAGCTTGTTGACACATCAGTGAAAAGCAGCTTCAATGCAGTCTGTGCACCCTGCAGCTGCCAGTTCGGCTGCCACTCGGAGTGTTTGATCTAGCAAATGCTCCAACCCAGAAAAACAAAGCCCAGCATTTCTGGTGCCTGGCTTAAGGAGCTTGTTGCCCCTTGTGCTGTTTCTTTTTTCACTCTCCTGGGTGAAAAACTGGTTGAATGACCAGGCCCAGTGGGTGGTGGTAGATGGAGTTAAATCCAGCTGGAGGCCAGTTACAAGTGGGGTTCCCCAGGTCTCAGTGCTGGGTCCAGTCCTGTTTAATGTCTTTATCAACGACCTGGATGAAGGCATTGGGTGCTCCCTTAGCAAGTTTGCAGATGACACCAAGATGGGTGGAAGTGTGGATCTGCTGGAGGGCAGGGAGCCTCTGCAAAGGGATCTGAACAGGCTGGACTGCTGGGCTGAGACCAACGGCATGAGGTTTAACAAGGGCAAATGCCGGGTCCTGCCCTTGGGGCACAACAACCCTAAGCAGAGGTACAGACTAGGAGAAGCCTGGCTGGAAAGATGCCAGGAGGAGAAGGACCTGGGGGTGCTGGTTGACAGCCGACTGAATATGAGCCAGCAGTGTGCCCAGGTGGCCAAAAAGGCCAATGGCATCTTGGCTTGTATCAGAAATGGTGTGACCAGCAGGTCCAGGGAGGTTATTCTCCCTCTGTACTCGGCACTGGTGAGACCGCACCTCGAGTACTGTGTTCAGTTCTGGGCCCCTCACCACAAGAGGGATGTTGTGGCTCTGGAGCGAGTCCAGAGAAGAGCAACAAAGCTGGTGAAAGGGCTGGAGAACAAATCTTATGAGGAGCGGCTGAGAGAGCTGGGGTTGTTCAGCCTGGAGAAGAGGAGGCTGAGGGGAGACCTTATTACTCTTTACAACTACCTGAAGGGAGGTTGTGGAGAGGAGGGTGCTGGCCTCTTCTCCCAAGTGACAGGGGACAGGACAAGAGGGAATGGCCTCAAGCTCCACCAGGGGAGATTTAGGCTTGAGATTAGGAAAAAATCCTTCACGGAGAGGGTGGTTAGGCATTGGAACGGTCTGCCAAGGGAGGTGGTTGAGTCACCGTCCCTGGAGGTGTTTAAGGTGAGGGTGGATGAGGTACTTAGGGGCATGATTTAGGGATTGGTGGGAATGGTTGGACTCCATGATCCAGTGGGTCTCTTCCAACCTAGTTATTCTGTGATTCTGTGTGATTTGCTACCAAACACCCAAAGGCCATTCTTTAATGTTTCCTAGTTCGGTCCATCCTCAACAGAAGTCACAGTCTGTTAAGCTGTAGCTAACTGTAGCTTTCTCTTTAGACTGCTTGTATGGTAGTGTTTCACCACCGTATTACCCCTGTGTTATTAATGCTTGCTTGCCACTAACTGCTAGTTTAACACAGGCAGGTGAACAGGGCTGGAGCAGTGCTTTCCCCATTTTTCCAGGAGAAAGAATTTCAGATGATGCTGGAAGAATGTCCAGTGCTTTGCCATTGCCATGCCACAATGAAATGCAGAGGGAGAAGAGACTACAGAATTTCTAACACCTTGATTTTTGTAATTAAAAAGAACTCAAATGGGAAAAAATAACTCTGTAGACAACACAGCCAGGGAGGTGGTGAAGCTGATGCACATTGCAGTGATGCCATCTGATCCAGAACCTCATCCAAGTGCAGCTGATTTGTGCTCCAGTAATTTTAGAGGTAAGGTGAGATGAGGGATGCATCTTTGCCCCAAAATTTAGGCTGCCCAACACAAACTTGTTATAGATAGATTACCTGATGGGCAGTGAGTCTTGTACAGTGCTCAACATAAACTATTGAAGGACATCTCAAATGTATAGTCTAAGAACAGGCACTGAAAGGGATTTAGTTTGTTGAGGAGATTTTGATGTGAAAGATGAGGAAAGTTTTCCTGGTAAAAGATGGCTTTGCTGGGCATGTTCCATCTCTCTGGTTCTTCCTGAGAAGATTGGGAGGTCTGCATAGTCCACCTTGAACACTTATATTTGAAAAGGGGAATGAAAAGGGGATTAGGAGATGTTATAACTTTCATTTTGTAATCGGGAGGGAGCCTTGAGATATTCGTTATCTGCTCATAGCTTATACTGTGCTGTCTAACAGCACTGAAATTGAAGGATGACAATTATACCACTGATGGCATAATTTATTGGATTTTTGTTACCCAAGGTAATTCCAACGAGGTAATAAATCTACGTGTCAGTAAGAAAATATTCAGTTTACCAGCTGTGCTCTATTTTATAGCCATAGGTTTAACGCTTTGAGAGGAGTGTTTGCTAAGCATAATTTTGCAATTAGAAGCAAAGGGGAAATTAAATGTCCCATTTTTGTTACCAAAAAAAGATACTTGTTTCTCATAATTTGTCTTTCTGTTAATACTGCATAACTCAGTGCCTTTGTCTTTTGCTTGCTCATCAGCTCAGCCCAAAAATGGTATTGAAATGCCAAATTGAAACTCCACTCCATCAAGAAACCTTAGCCTTTCAATGATGGTGTCAGGACAATGCTAGAACCAATTGGAAGATTGCCTGGAGCCTTGAACACAAGGAGAATCATGGAAAGACACATTCTGTTTATGAGGACTACCTAAAGTCTGCAGCCAGGTATAGGCACAGTTGGGGCTTTCCTTCAGTTTTTTTTGTAGGGAAGAGATAGTATTTCCTGCCGTATCTCCATTAAAGGAGCTGCAAAACACAAGCAAACCTGTGATAGTAGACTGAGTCATTATTGGGGAGGGTATTAGAGAACATCAAAGTCTTCGAAATGTAGGGATCTCACCTGTCACTTTAAGGACAACTGCCCCCAAATTGGATTTCAGCCTCAGGAAGGATAAATCACCCTTCATTCACCATGTTCCTTTCAATGTTTTTTAAAACAAATTAAAAGATACCTTCCTTGTGAAGGTAGCCCATAAAAGAAGCAGAAACATGGTACTTCCTGGCTGGTTTGGCCTTGTCTTCAACTGATCTCACCTAGTTTTGAACCTAAGGATAGAACTGATATTGCAGGGGACAGAACTGGTACTTCAAGGGGTCCCACCATGTGGGCAGCATGAAGCTATATGAGGCAGTGACAGGTAGCCAAATAAATGAACTGGACTGTATGTAGTTTACACCCATCTCCTGGACAAGATAGTTGTTCCAAAAAAGACATTTGCCATCTTTAACTGAGCTTCATTTATACAAAAGATTGGAAAGAGCATCAAAACAGATCCTCATCTGGATTCAGTTATCTTGAATCTGTCTCCTTAAGGGAAAGGGCAACAGTTGACCACTCCAGTTTTAAGGCCAGCTCTGATGTGGACACAGTCTGCTACAGACTAGCTCCTACTGCATTTTCCAGTGGATAGCCCTGCCCATGTTTATTGCTAAGGTTACTTTCACAATACTCAACCTACATTTCACCTTTTACTATGTTTCTTGGGTAACAGTTCAGTCACACAAAACCCTTTGCTTTTTTGGGATTATCCACCCATCTGGTATAACCAGTCTGGGATCTCATCTTCCTGTGATTATCTATTAAAGACAAGCATTTATCTCCTTCCCCTCTGACATATAACTCCTCTTTGAACTGCTGAAGATGGCTACTGCCTTTCTGACCCGTGGGGTAGAGGGGAGCAAGACAAAGGTCTAGTGAGCACTCCATGCTGGTGATCACCTCCAAGCCCAGGTGTGCAGCAGGGATAAGTGTGGAAGAATAACTTAGCCATTATGCCTCTACCAGTTATTGATCAGAGAGGCCCATGGTCACCCTCATATCAGAACAAACAGGCAGAGTTACGCTAACACAACATCATACCCATAGAACAAAGAACCAGAAATGATCCTGAAAGCAGAAGCATTAGTAAGATATATGAATTGAAACCAATATACATAACATTTAAACAACTTATAGATATAGAAACAGCAAGTTTTGTGTGTTAGAAATGGCTTGATATGTAATCCTGGGGTTTTTTGATCCCTACATGTCGGCAGGCCAGGCTGAAACAACCTTCCATGTCCCTTATCGGCTGTGCCACTGACAAGAGGTGAAAAAGAAGGTAAGAGTTGGGCTGATCACTACCCCAGACGTTATCACTCCAGACCACTTGCTAACAGACCATAAGATAGCAAGTGGAGCAAGCCATGGTCAGAGCTCCCTCTCTGCTGGCCTGAGATTCCCCATCTATGTCAACATCACTTCATAGATCCAATCCCTACAACCACCAGAGTGTCTGCAAGAACTTCACCTGTAGCAACCTCACGGAAACATCTACGAAGACTTTGTCACTGGATTCCAGACAGGTCGTACAATCCCTCACAAACCCTAAAGGATATTAATATTGGGCTAGAATTAAGCTTATACCCTTGACTTAGAATTGTAAAGTTATAGGTAATAAACTAGCTGTTAAAGTGCAGTTCTGAGTCCTAATCTGTCACCATCAGGGTGTGACACCCTCCTACCCTCCTCCAAACTAGCCCCTGGCTCCTTCATCATTTTTGTACCCTTCCATAGTTCCTTGTTAATTGTCAATATTTTTCTGGTGATGATACGGCCCCAAAGGAGCCCAGTACATTGTATTCTGGTCTCATGACAGCCTAAATCCAGAGTTTCTAGCAGAGTAATACTTAAAACAAAACAAAACATTCACAAATGAAGTTGCATGTTTGGTGCCTTGGGCCAAGATGTGAGGAGTGCATAAACTCTGTGTTTCCTGTTTTAGAAGTGGGAGAAGTCTATTTACTTGCATTCATTCCTAGGAGGAATTGTCTTATAGTCAGTGAAACCTCGTTACACCAGGCACTGGTGCACGGGAACATCAGGATCAGTATTTCCTGCTTCCCCTCTCCACCACTGCACGAAGAGAATGTTCTGCTCCAAGCTCTCAACTCTGTAAGGACAACATCATAAAACTGTAACAGCCTTTTTTGTTCTGTCAAACTGCAAATGCATCATTGGCTTCCTTCTAGCCTTCTTTCAATGTTATTACTCTCCATGCTTTTCTCTCCAGTGAATGTTATTTCCCCCTGATAAATTAATGTATCGTTTTCCCAGAGCTGCATCTCACTTATTTCCTGCCCATATTTCTAAGCTCTCTCTAGGGCTTTTTGTATTATTTCTCTTGCTCTCATTTGTGTTCCCCTACTCTCTTCTCTCAACTTCATGTTATCTACATATTTTATTAACCAGCTGGTTTATTCCCTCTCTGTCTAGAAATGGAGATGCTCCATGAAATGAGAGCTACCCATTGTCCCTATAGAAATTATATGAGATGCAACTCCCTTGACTATTATTATTCCTTGTTTGCAGTCCTTCAGACAGTTCCTATGATAGTATTTATGTCTAAGCCAATGGGAGATAATATTTTGAGAGGTACTTTATCAACAGCTTTCCTGACTCCCGGTTCTTTGATGCCTGCTGATCTCCCCTGCTCTCATTCATTTTGTAATTCTGTCGACTTCATATGCATTTTTCTCATGGACTTACTCTTTGTAAACCCATGGTGCTCCTTACATATGTTTCCACAAAGAGATCTGTGTAATTCTTGGGACATTATAGGGATAGCCATGAAAAGATACTTTTGAAAGCCAGCATGAAAGCCCTGGTTGTGTTCAGAGCTCTAAAGCTGTCTCCAAATAATGAGATATGCCATGCTGTTTGACTAGGCCTGAGGACAATAACTCTAGATAAACATTAGGAGATAAAAGAGATCACCTTACCCTTTATGCATTTCCTTGTATTGTGTGAACTGTTTTCCGGTGGGGATTGAGTCACATCTTGTCTCATACAGAAAGCAAAGAAATTATTAGCTCTGCTAATTGTTGAAGATAAAGGGTAAAAGGCGATGACAGTTTGTTTTGTGTGTGGTTAAACTTGTTATATTTACAAATGAAGCAATTCTTTTAATTCTCACTTGATTAATTACTATTACGGTATCCCACCATGCCAGCATACCAGCAATTATTTTTTTTAACTCCACTCAATTTAAACTATATCTTTTCTTATTTTACACATTAAATAAATAAAGTCATTTTATGGCACACAATAACCAAGTTTCAACTTGACATGTCGTTATACAATGTCCTTTGAGTGTATGTAGTGTGAACCCATAATTTAGTAACACTTCTCTAGAGAATTGATGGATCTGATAGTTGGACCAGATTTGTCATGCAGAAACAATACAAGTATACACAAAGTTAGTAAAAATATATGTGTTTGGCCAACTAAGATATTTTTGGTTTATTGTTTATAAACAAGTTTAATTTACATCCATTTGCTTTTGAGAATCTGTGAATGTGCTTCAAGCACCTTGAAGGTTATATGTTTAATTATATTGTTAATTGATAAGAGATAGATGGGAGTTGAGTGATCAGGATTTTCAGTGGCACCAGGGTTTTCAGTCGCACCACGATTCACTGCATTAAGATTTTCAGCTATTGGCTGTGTGCAAGGAGGGCTATAGTATTGTCACACATGTCCTGGCACTGATGTTTAAAGACAGCATGTCTGTTCAGTGTGAATGTTGCCCTAAATCTATCCCTGATTTTTTTCACCTGAACAGCATTACGTCTGCCGTATTTTTGGGGTGTGTTTTGCAGAAAAGACAAAAAACAGGCACTGATACTTGAAATCTTGTGCATGGCTATTGAAAAACAGTATCTGTTTTTTACCAAGCGTGCATGCTACATACTAAGGATGAGTTAAGTTAAAGACCTGATCTGTAAAGCACTCAGGGTCTCAGCTGAACTGTGGCATTTCAAGGCCTAGAGTTTTGTACAGTTACCATGCATGCAACATTTCACAGCCTTTCGGAAAGAATGAGCTGAGTGTTCTCCGAAGACTTTTCCTGTCCTGTCCCTATAGTACAGTTAAATCTGTTGGCATACAAATAAATAGGTTTATACTTCTGGAGGTAAGCCCTTCACAACATAATAATGGTATCAATCTGTGACTTTCTTAAAAACTTAGGAGCTTAGCAAAACTTGAAACTTTTTACAAGGGCATGTAGTGATAGGACCAGAGATAATGACTTTAAACTGAAACAAGGCAGATTTAGATCAGACATACAGAAAAAAATCTTTACTATGAGGGTAGTGAGGCACTGGAATAGATTGTCTAGAGGAAGCCCCATCCCTGGAAATGTTCAAAGCCAGGTTGGACAGGGCTTTAAGCAACCTGGTCTAGTGGGAGGTGTCCCTGCCCATGGCAGGGGGAGAGGAATTGGATGATCTTTGAGGTTTCTTCCAGCCCAAACTATTCTCTGAATTCTTGGTGTGTTTCATAGTTAAAAAAACCCAAAACCTTGTTGCTACCTCTGTCAGCTAAGAGAGAAGCAGTTGAAATAACATCCTAAAGGCAGGTCATAGATCCATGGCTGATCCACACCATTCTACAGGGAACACTGACATTTTTTATTCTCTCTACAATGTGCGGTGTTATGTACGTTACAGAAAATTTTGTATTCTGTTCCATCAGAGAACATTAGCACACAGCAGAAGAAACTACAGTAACAATGCACACTGACCTCTCCCCCATGCCCTTTAACTCCTGTCTCACAGGAGCCGGTCCACTATTTTGAAAGGTAAAGTAATGTGCTAAAAGGCTTTGAAGCCCTCAGTGAACATCTCCTTAGAGATGTTATTCTCTCATTTAAACTCACAGAAGTCTGTTGCCATTTAGCAGATAGCTAGCTGTACAAGTTCTTGGAGAAATACTGCAGGTTTCACTTTCCTCACCAGCTCCCTCCCTCCTGTTAGGTTTTAGGATTTGGCATGGTGCTAAGAGCTGAACGCACACTTCAAAAGAGTGCAAAAACTGAATGGTTTGGGGAAAATTAGTTCAAGTGGTGCCTATACATTTGGGATTTTTAAGGTTTAAGGTTAGAAATGTGCGGGCTAAGGTACAAATTCTCAGTGAGACAAACATATAGAACATGATATTCATAAATTCAGAATCTTGTTTGGCAGAAAGTAGTATAACGGAACATGAAGAAACAAGCACATGTATTTTATTATAGGGTTCCTTAAAAGCAGTTGTTGGTGAAACAGCATTTCCAGTTTGAATAAAGTGTCTTATTTTTACTCAGTCCTTTGTTAATTTAGTCAATTTGAATTTCATCAAATAAGGACAATGTCCACAGGAATTCTTCTGACAAAAGGGTCCGCCCAAATCTGAAAAATTATCCAATGACAATTTGAAGAAACATACAGCAAAGGCATCTGACTAAAGACAGATGTGTCTGAGGAAAAGAGAATGAAAGAGTGCGAGGGAGTGTGTGTGAGAGTGCTTCACTTTCTTTTATAAGTAAAGTGAGGACAATCACACCCGCTATTAAGTCTTGTGTTGAGTGGAGTCAAGGACCCTGGTGTCAGGCATAGGCCTGTTGGCTCTCCTTCCTTTCACCTTTTCTTCCACTTCTCTCTCTTTGCTATTGCAAAAAAAAATGAAAAACTGACATTGATTCTTAAGGGTTTTTTTTTCAGACCTACCTGTGTTAGCAAAAAAGGGGCTTTTGACTCAGGGGCTCTGTTTGGGATGTACAGGCAGAGAATAAAGATTGCTCTTGACTCCAGGCTGAGTCGGAGGAGCGGTGGATGGCTTCTCCTGGGAACAAAAGGCAGATGCCAGAGAGCCATTTCTTTGGAAATCCCAAGCAGAGCAGGATATCAAGAGCTAAGAGCTCCTCCTAGGGTCCTTTAGGTACTGGGAGTTGTTGACAGAAGGAGGCTGTATTTTCAGGCCTGGAGGGAGAATTGCATGATGATGCATTTCCATCCCATGGCCATCAAAAGTTCTGTGCTTTCTGAGCTGGCACAGGAGAGTGCCCAATAGATGCAGGAACATTGGAGTTTGAAGGATGATCAAGCCCGGCTCTTCTTTATCTCTAACAGCTCTTTCCCAATTCACTCTTAGGCATGGTTGAGCTAACCTTGCTGTTTAACCCTTGCAGCTTTGGATCTGACCTTTTCCTTCAGCCAGTATGGCTGTGAGGCAGTGGCTTGCCTGAGAGCAAGCTGGCAGATCTGCACTGCATGCTTCAGCAACTTCCAACACCAAATTACCATATCCTATCATTTGCTTCTTTACTAGTCCAGTGTGTTGAATCAAAAATTCCTGCAGCTCCGTTTTGTTTTCCCAAGTCGCCTCAGCTTCACTAAGTTCACTGAGGTTTTGTTCAGAGAAAATCACACTACCCTAGACCCTTGTTATTCACACTATTACCAGCCAAGATTGTGCCAGTTACAGTGTTACATCATAAAAATGACCTTTTAAGATAATTTTAGGAGGTCTCTGCCCACTTGCTTTTTTTCTGTCTGCATGCTAGATATATTTTTGTACCAAAACCTTTTCCTTCATTTTCCTCGCACACACAGAGAGAAGATCTTTATCTTCTGCTTAAAAGTCTTCTCCCATTGAGTTAACTGTCTTTACACCCTTTCCAGAGGGTAATAATGTCAGGGATTTCTCTTCATTACTGGCGTTTTTAGAGCCCAGTGGAGTCCTAGACCACTGTTGGAGCTCTAGGACTGTAGCAATGTAGAAAGCAACTGTGGATTTGAGTCACAGCATTTTACACCTGAATGTGTGCTCCATGTGCAAAAGATGGCTTACAAACGTAGGGATCCTGAAGGATCATTCTCTGCATTGGCAGCTTGCAAAGTTTTTAAGCACAGCTGTCCATCCCTTCCACGGTGCTGATACAGCATCCTGCAGAGACTGAAAGAAAAGCTCAGGTTAAAATAATGTCCCCTCTTCAAACCTTTTATGCTGGGTTATTTTAGCGATCCAGCTTAGCACGTGATTTTATGAGCAGGGAGGAAGGAGATGTTATGCCAGGCTGTGGCAGACAGATGAAAGAAAGCAATCAGAAGAGGGGGAGAGTCTGAAGGTGAGGACCCCCTCAGCATGGCTGTACTGCCAAAGCCTCTCCGAGGCTCTGCATCTCTGGTGAGCTGCCTCCAGGTCTCTCCTTGCTGACATGAAGCATAAATAGGCCAGAACTGAGTGGGATGAGGGACTCTCTAGGGTTCCAGAAGTTTGTAGGAAGGCAGAGAAGAGGTAGTCAAGTGTTATGCTTGCTATGCATGTCTTCTCTGCCCAGGGAGGGGGCAGTTCCCCACAGGTCTGCTTCCAAATTTATCAATGCCAGCGGCAGCCTGGAGGCAGCCTGGCTGTCGTGAGCAAGCGTGAGTCACTGCTGCACCACATAGCTGAATTATTTGGGGTGAGTGGGCAGTATTTGTCGTACTGTTGATGAGGATTTGGCTCTGTCAAGCAAGCACGTAGACTGCCTGGGCTGTTTTGTCAACTCTTTACAACAGACATCTCTGACTTAAACTTACTGGAACAAGATGAATGTGGCAAAGGGAAAAGCACTACATGCACAGAAGACAGACAAGACACTGCACCAGTGCTAAATAATGAAATTTATTGCAGTAGATGCTGCATCAAAAGCTGAATGATTCTTAGACTTCATTCACAACTTGTCTAATAAGATCTATGATGAGTAGTACAGTCTGGGACTGAGTGTTTAATGGTGCTCCCTTGACGTGTGCTCTACTTAAAGAAATACTCAAGTGATAAATTTGTTTTCCAGTGCTTAAGGGAGATTTAGTGTTCTCTTGATCATGCAAGAAGTCCTTTATCTTACTGCAGATACAAAACAGACCCTACTTTGCTGTGATTCTTAAACAAGGAAGGGGTACAATCTCAGTCTTGTAGCATGGAGCCTTTCTGAGTTAATAAAAAAGTGTTAATAATTAAGATATGCCTTTCTCCAGGAAGGAAAAAACAATGAGAGGCAGGAGGAAAAAGGCATACTGATGAATGGGATGAATTTTCTAAACTTACAAAGGGAGTCAGCTACACCACTCTCACTAATCATACTAGGCAAAATATACAAGGCAACCTTAGAGGTTGTAGCCAATAAAGATTTAGACATAACCAAATTCAAATGGTATACTCTTGACTTTTTGCCCCACAAAGAATCTTTTAATTTCTGGTGGTAATGGGTGCTACCTGAGTGTGGAAGAGACATAGAATATACTAATTGTAATGCAAATGGATTTTTTTCAGATGAAAGGCACTGCATAAAAAGTAGAATAGCAATGCTGTAAATATTGTGCCTGTAGTACATTTGCTTGCCATTAATTACTGGCATCTAAGCTAATAATTGTAAGGAAATACACATATTTTTTCTATTAAGCAAGGTTTTACACTTTCAAACCAACTTCTGTTCTTGTAGTGTTATTGGAAGTCTGTACATTGCTGAAGTTGATACTGGCAGTTATTTTTTAAAGATCTTGAACATGTCCCTTGAAAACAGGAAAGAACTGGGGTACATCTCTTGAAGCAGGATATCAAGCTGTATTTCATTTACCACTGAGACCAGAATGGGGCCCAACTCTGCAGTGATGGTGTATGTGCGTGTGCTGGTTTAGTGTTTTTTCTCAGCTGGCAGACTAATGTACACTCTTAGCCTGATTGTATAGAGTCAAACTCACGTCTTTTTTTTCCAGAAAGGTTAACACAAATAATGATGAATTCTGAAGAAGTCACTAATGTTCATCATCTGTACAAGTCTGGCATTTGCATGACACATCCAGCGTCTCATGTTGCCCAGCAACAGAAAGCTATCCTGGAAAGTCCTTGTTTGATGCTTTCCTTTTTTCCTACCATTGCTCCCAAAAATAGCTGGAGCAATGGTAGGAAAACCATTAGGTCTGACTATTGAGACCATAGATCCAAATATTGAGTTGCACCAGTGTTTGACAACAGAGGGTGTGAACTTTGGATCAGAAATGCATGAATAAGAGACTGAAAAGGAAACAAGTTTTATATGCTGCTGCAGAAGCAATTAATATGGTTTTGTGTTTAGTCTGAAATATTACTATGGCAGGTTCTCAGCTGAAAATGAAAAGAGAAATGATATTTCTTTCCAAACTGTGCGCACTATCTGAGGACAGGTCTTATCCAGCAGAAAAAGACATTAAATACTTTTCTAGCAATGGAGCTCTGTTCCTGGCTTTGCCTTGGATGACATTGTGCCTCAGTTCCCTATTCTGTAAAAGGGAGGTAATGAATGATGTGCTTTCCTTTGATGTCATGCCAAAACTATATGTTAAAAATTCAGTGTATGGGCTGTTGCCCTTCAAAAATTACTTTCCCTCTGGCTCTTTCAAATGTGTCTTTTTGCCAGTTTGAATAAGAGTTAAAGAGGTAGGTAGAATCTAAGATGCAGAGTCAGGTGACTTCATCATAACCCAGAAAAACCTTAAATAGTAAACAACAAATATATATATCTTGTATTGATGGTAATGAAAAAGACTTGAATACGTGAACTAAATGTGACCATAGCTCAGTTGCAGGTGTAGCTGAGGAACATCTTCTGATGTCTGCATGCGGCCTCCAGCATCCTCTGGGATATAATCAGAGTAGTAGTGGACAAAGATGCTGGCTGCTTGACCAGATGCAAGAAACGTTACAGATCTCCCCAGTAATGTTTTCCTCTTAGTAGGCTTTGACTTCCAACCGTTCCCACCCACTGCAAAAGAGTCCTTTCTGAAGTGCTCTAATCAGTGCTCAAGTCATTGACAAACTTACTGTCTCCATTATCATTAAAAGGCGCTGGGGTGAATAACTGGCTGAAACAGAAAGTCGTACACAAGCAGAAAGTTTCTGCTGATTTATTAATTACAAAGGGTTGTATTCAGGCTGCAAATTTTTGAATCTAAAATTCATGTACGATAGGTTCTGTATCAGACAACCATACTTTCAGGTCCCATGTCCTCCTGTGAGAGCAATAGAAGAACCAAGTCAAATGCTCAGGTTAGATGCCAGTGTAGACGGTTGGAATATGGCCTGAACCCTCTTTTACCACCAGTGCATTTTTTTTTTTTTTTGAGATGAAAATTGAGTCCTACAGAATAAAGGGAGGCAAAGTTCATCACAAATCTCAGTGAGGGTCAATGCAGCCCTATGTGAGCCCTCTTACAAGAAATCTGGAAATGGAAGCCGGTTGGGGCCCAGAAGAGCCACAGTCACTACTGTCTTCTGGTGTATGAGTGAAAAAGCCACGAATACAACTTGGCAGACTGCCACATGGTGAGCAATTTTGGAAGACAGTATTTTACTTTTTTTTCAAGGTACTTCTCCTGTAAAGCTGAATGAGAATTGCTTTGGCTCACGGGAAATGGTTGAAGCCATTTTCTCACAGATGGCAAATGCCAGATCCTGTAGGAACACCATTTGCAAAAGTATGTTGTGGTTATTAATACTAGGAAAATGTTTTCATAACGAGTCCTTTTGCTACTGTGTTAGTGATAAAGGTCACAGATAATTGTGCTCAATTTATAAAGCATGAAGTTGTTTAATCTTTTGTATAGGGATAAAAGTACAAAAAAATTCTAGTCCCCAGCAGAGGCAGCTTCTCCCTGAACAGAGGAAATCCAGAATCAAGCAGAGACTAGAATTTTAAAGCTGATATCGTAGGTCTCTTCCAATGCCTCTGGTAATTCAGTAAATAAAAGAAACTGCTTATTTTTAATCTTACCCTCAGCAAGCCAGACCAAAAAGTCCAGGATTTACTATCACATCTTGAAAAATGTGCGTTTCCTAATCTCTGTTCATCCACAGGAGAGGTACTTGAAAATAATCACTATAACTAAGCTGCAAGTCTTGAAATATAGTTTTTTTCAGCTTTGATTTCACAGATCAAATGGTGACCAGTGTTACAAAAAATCAGAAAGAGAAAGGAAAACTTGATGTTTTTACAGAGCTCTTATACTGAATAAATATCCAGGAGCCATTTTGTCTTTAATGACTATTTGATCTTTGCAAGTTTGGCAGCAAACGCTGAAGCGCTTCACAGATTTCCCTCAGATTTTCTTTGGAAGGACCTGGTGAGATTTAGGAGATTCCTTGGTGGTCCTACCATTCCCTATTAGTTAAGTGAGTGCCCTGAGCAAAATCACCACATTTCTTTATCCAGCCAGCTCTGCCCCTGGACATCCTTCCACTAAACTCCTTGTAGAATCAAGCACAAGATATTAAAACATAGCAAAGCTGTGATCTCTCTCTGTCAACCTTGTTTCAGTGTGGATGTTAATTATCAGGATCTGAAGGACTGCAGGAGAACAGTAGATTGATGGCACTGTTTGTTGAACGAAAGGCTAACATCCTCAGAGCAATTGAAGCAGGGGCTCCACAAGTGTTAATTGCCAGCCCACTGTATTTCAGCCGTGAAAGACCAGCTACACCCAGGGCTATTCAGTCCACAGCTGCCCATTAATAACCGCCATCATCTTGGCAACTGTGTTGAATATTTTTAGGCAAACTTCTGTTGACTTGGAGTGAGAAAGAGCCCAAAATAATTTTTAACCCTACATTCATGACAATATAGAAAAGCCTAAGTTGTACAACTTCCCCAAGGTAGCATATTTTACACCTTACAAACTGTTAAGTGACTGTTGACTTTTGATCTCATCACATTTACTCCTCTTCTAACTTCTTTTGGCCAAACTTGCTATTACATCAGTACAGGGAATCAGAGGCTGAAAGAGACATTATTATCTCTGCTCCTGGTCGTGACTTGCCTAGGTAGTTCTGGAAGACTTTCAGTAATGGAAATGCCACTATGTCATCAAGCAATAGACTTTAGTGCCTAGCTGCCTGTATGGTTAGAAAACCTTTCCTGGTGCATAAACGGATCTTCTTCTGCCTCAGTTTTAGTCCTTTGCACCTTGTCCTATCCACAGTGGACATGTAGAACAGATTACTTTTTCTTCCTTGAGCAGATTTGATGTACTTTGCAGAGTTATTGTGTCAAATTTTGTCTTCTTCTCTGTATGGTTTACTTAATTGGAGCAATGGAATTTCAAGGCTTTAAATATATTTATAGACTGAAAATGGATTTTAAAACCCAAAGAACAGAATCTGGAATTTAGTATCTGCTTTTAGTATTTGTCTTTTAAATTTTATATGATTCAGAAATACAATGGAGTACCCACCCTGTTAGCCTTTTCTGGTTTATCTACAAGAAACAATTCTCCCAATGAAAAAATGTGGAATATAAATAAGTAGTGATAACACTGATTGCTATGCCTTGGTACACTCCTGTGTACTGGAATAGATGACAAGGATGCATGGTGAAAGCAGAAAGTGAAAATTTTGAGAACATGTTTATACCAACATTCTCAGCAACAAAACAAAAAGAGAGATGAGAAAAGGAACAGAAATTCACAGTAACTCATATGGAGTGGAAAAGGACTGACCCAGGGCAAACAGGAAAAAAAAGACAAAGCATCATTAAAAGGTATCTGACATCCACTGCGTGTACTCTGTAATTACAACATTGTGCCAGACTAGCTTGGTAAGAGAACACTTTTAAATTAGCACCTTGTTAAGCAAGTTTTGCAAAGTTTTGTAATTTTGAAAATAAGAATTGTTCTTAACTTTCAAACAGGAATCCCTGAACTGAGCCATTGACTGTTTTTAAACGGGAACAGAATACTGATGTTTTTCCTAAGTCACCACCTGGTTCCAGGGTCTCTTGAGCAAGGTTCACAGCAGAAAAACATGTATGTGTTTCAAAAACAAAGGTTTAGCCAATCTGCACATACTTCTACAAAGAAAGTGGATGGACCCTTTCATGCCTGAAGTAATTACTCTTCTCTAAATTTTTTGTATAGACTGTGGCTGGAGGTGTTCAGAAGATAATCATTTTTCAGCATAGGTTAACTGGCTGTTCTTTGCAAGCTTTATTCTCAGAAATAGCTAAGACACTTCTGCTCAAACTGTCCAAAGAAACTAAGTTAGAAACACGGAGAAATTATGTAAAAATTCAATGTGGATTGTTCAAGTCTAGCAGAATTATAACCAATGGCAAATGGTAAACTATAATGTGATATGTCCAACAATGTGAAAGTTGCAGTTCTTCTGCCTACAGCTAAATGCAGAATGTGTTGAATATGTGTGTGCTGTTTGTTAGGTAAGTCACATCGATTTAATGTATGTGTGCAGCAAACACATTAAATCTATGCAAAATGCGGTAATAAATATGATAATGCAATACAGTAGATAATGCAGTAATGAATACACTAGCCGTATTTTCACATCCTATGCACTACATGCTTGTGTAAAATGTGTGAAATATACACAGTAAACTTAGTGGAATTTCTGTTCTTAATAAGAGCACCTGGGGCCAAAGTCCAAATTCACAAACACTCACTTTTCTCTGGTTAGACCATTAAACATGGGGACTTATGGCAGCAGTTTGTGCAGACAATCCCAGTGCCAGTCATCATGGCTTGACCCCGTGCCAGGTGAGTTACACAGCAGATGCAGTATATGCTTTAATATGCATAGTGGTAACGGCGTGGATTTACTGACACAAATTATTTTGAACTTAAAATACATACAGGTTACCACTTCTTACTTCTGTAGCAGTGATCTGCAAACTTTTTAATTGTGGACCTCTACCAGTAAAAAATTTTTGAACATGCTCTCCCAATAGTTGTAAATTAATTTAATTGTAAATTATATACATCTAGTACTGCAATAATTTATTATGTATGTTGTAAAAGTTAGACATTCATAGAAATTTTAAAGGATGGGATAACAATGAAAAAATACAATTGCTGAAGTATTTAAAAATATAATTTTATTTATTAATATTACAAGTATATTTTCTTCCTGTCCTGCAGTGTTTTGTCTTGCACTTCCTGTGTACAACACTGCTCTATAGAACTGCGTAGGGTGGTAAGATGAGGCTATTGTTACTAATATTGATGCATCTGGGAAACGAAAGAAAATATTGGGAATCAGTAAGAGAAAGAGACTCTTATATTGGCTATGAATTGTTAATCAGGCAGTGATGAGAATGTCAGTGTGTAATTCAGGTATGTCAAGCTCAGAAAGCTGTTGATGCACTGGAAGGAGTTCAGGGGAAGGTGACAGAGTGAAAAAGCATCTGAAGGGATTGATTAATGAAGATTTAAATGAGATAATTGTATGTTGGACAAGTAAGGTGATCGTCATGTGAGGGAGTCCTAGCATCACGGTGAGAGGCAATAGTCTTAGATCCAGGGGACAGAACTAGAAGGAATAGGACCATGTGAAACACGAAAATGGTCAGGTTGAATATGTAAAAAAACCCAAGAAGGGTCTTAATTAACTATAGTATAGTCTTCCAGTTGTGCTCATTGTTCCACTTAGTGTTTAAACAACTGAGAAGTTTTAAGTTCTCGGCTGCCTTTAATTTTAAAGTAACCGAGTGTCCCTCTCCTGAAGACAGTTTTGTAACACTCCTTCTTTCTTTAGAGAACATTTAAAACTGAACTGATGAAATTATTTGAATCTACTAAGGAGGTCACCCTGTGACTGGCATGGATAGATGTCTGTGCATTTTCAGGAGCTTTCCCCTATTCCTAGGAGTACAAGCCTAGGAAAAACCTTTCAGCTTGAGCCAGGAAAGCATTTATGCACCTGCTTAGCTTTACACACCCAAGTAGTAATCCTGCAGCCAGGAAGTACTGCCAGGAAGATCCTCCCAAACTGTTAAATCCAGACAAAGCACAATAAAACCTGATGGAGTCTGTTGTAATAGACCTAATTTCATGCTTTGTTTCCTGCTCTGTCTTA
Organism: Clamator glandarius; assembly: GCA_033459285.1. Taxonomy (NCBI): domain Eukaryota; kingdom Metazoa; phylum Chordata; class Aves; order Cuculiformes; family Cuculidae; genus Clamator; species Clamator glandarius. The sequence continues at coordinate 905,004 of JAUNZM010000660.1, read as the reverse complement.
ATCGCTGGTAGCATCATCTACTGAGTGTTTATTTTGTGTAATCCCTGTTTGTCTGATTTGCTAAAACTTAGTTGGTCTTGTTCCATGTCACTCTGGCCTTCTGCAGAGCTGGGTCCCCCATACCTGCTATGCTAGTTTCCTGGACAGGGAAAAGCTGGGGACAGAAAGGGAATCGGCACCTACCAACTAAGGATGCTGATAGGATCAGAGATTGTGTTCACATGAGCAAATGCTGTGGACAAATAGGAACAGGTCTGTAGAGCAACCCACTTGGTGCTGCAAACCCAGCATCCACCCTGCAAACATTTCAAAGATGATTTATTTTTCCCCAGCTCTAGACTGGTACAACAGGCCATGAGGGGGTAAGGGGCTAAGGGAGCACTGGCCTCTTGAGTGGTGTAGAGTGTTTTGCGATATGAAACTTCCACAGCTGCTGTGTAGCCCACTTCTGTGCACTGGTGGACCGCACAAAGTGGTTTCTGCCTGAACACCTGCCTACAGCTAGAATGTTTGAGCGTTTGACTCCAGAGGAGATATTCTGGCTCCATTTCATTCAACAGGAAGCCAGCTAGTGCACTTGATTGCATGATGCGTACCTGAGTACAGCGAGTGGGGCGAGGGGCAACTCCACTCCATGGTTGTGCTCCTCATCAGACCCAAAGTGCTATGGGCACACACAGGACACCTCCCAGTACCTCTCCAAAGCAAAAGGCTGCACACGGTCCTCTCTCCTACATTCCCATCTTTCATCACGTCTCTGCAGACAGAGGTCAGTGTTCTTGCTACAAGCTACATTTGGCTTCAGTTATCAAGATTTCTGCCTTGCAACTGTTGAGATAAAAACTTTTTTTCAATACAGCAAGATATAAGAAACCAAAACACAACACCTCTGAGACTGTAATGCAGTCACGTTGCTCCAGGATCCAGGGCTGCAAACACAGGAAGAGGTCCTGCCTGCAAATTTATTTCTTGAGTGTGGGAACTCTGAAGGCAGAACTCAAAGCAAGGTGGTCTGTCACACATTGAATGTATCTGATTTTCTGTAGGTTTTCACATAGAACTTTCATATGCTCAGTCTATCTTTCCCAAATCTTCACAGAAGATAATTAAGCACTATTCACTTATGGTTCATTTGCAGTTCCTTTCACTACTAAATTATGAAATTATTCCTCTTAATATTACCAGCAAAGTTAATAATATCCAAGATCTCAGATTAAAAATTAAATCTGGGTATAGCTGTTATTTTCCTCTGATAAATTTTCATTTATAGTACATATTTTTGCCAGATTTTTCCAGAAATTAATATGAAGCATAAGCATCATTCTTATTTTATTACTACTCAAAAATTACAAGTGCTCTAGGCAGATTTATACAAGTATACTGCTAGACATTATTACCTATGGTGGTGGAATGATGATTTTGAAATCATAGACATGTTTGGTTGGAAAAGACCTTTGAGATCATCGAGTCCAACTACTCCTGTCCACTACTAATTGGATCTCTGAGCACCTCATCTGCCCACCTTTTAAATCCCTCCAGGGAAGGGGACTACCACCTCCCTGGGCAGCCTCTGCAAGTGTCCGAGAACCTTTTCTGTGAAAAGATCTTTCTTGATGTCCAATCTGAACCTGACCTGGCTCAACATGATGCCATTTCCTCTCATCCTATCTCTTGTTTCTTGGGAGAAGAGACCAACACACACCTTGCTACAACCTCCTTTCAAGCAGTTGGAGAGAGAGGTAAGGTCTCCTCTCAGCCTCCTTGCCTCCAAACTAAACAGCCCCAGCTCCCTCAGCTGCCTCACAAGACCCTTGTTCTCCAGCCCCTTCCCCACCTCCATTCCCCTTCTCTGGATGCACTCCAGCCCCTCGACATCCTTCTTGGAGTGAGGGGCTCAGAACTGAACTCAAGATTCGAGAAGCGGCCTCACCGAGTCCAGGGGATGTATGACTACTTTCTTGTTTGTTTTTTATTTTTCTTTCCTTGCTTAAATATTTTTAACTAGTAGGTTTATAACTGACATAAACAGTTGAGGTCCACAGTAATTTGCATAAGGACAGTCTTGCTTAGGTCCTGGTCCAAGAAAAGTTCCCTATCAAGTGAGGAATCTTGACCTTGTTCATAAATGCTTCATAATATCAGGCTGACAGAAATCAGTATTAACTTATTTGTTGTCCTCTGCAAAGGCAATTTTAACCACTGTTATCCTTAAATATGGGCAGCTATTTTCTGAATGCCATAATACAGCAAAGTTAGGTCAATGCCTTTAAATCAAAATAGTGACTCAAACTATTTTTGCCTTTTCCTCTCAGATACCTAGTTGTGCTTTTAAAAATCTGTCTAGTATATACTCATATTTCAGAATTACAAAGGGTCACTCAAAAGTGCAAAGAGATGGGCCTCAGAGATTATACAGTTTGATGGCATTTGCTTATTGGTTTAAAGTATTTAGTTTCTCATACCTCTGTTGTATTCTTTCTAACTCTCAGTTCTCCTCTATAACAAGCAAACATTATCTTTCAAGTCTCTTTTTGGGGGATGTTAATTGCAACAGTCCATGATATTCCAGTACAGGACAAAGTGTGTTTTGTGGCATGATGGTGTTTTGAGAACTATTTGCTTCTCCTTTCCTCATGCAGCTCAGTATTTTCCTTTCCTAGCTGCTACAGAACAGGATTTTCACTACTCAGTCCCAGTGACTCCTGTGGCTTTACTTCTGAGTCGTTGCAGTTGGTAAGATGATGGTAGGGCTCGTGGTGGCTGTTCTTTCCAGCACATACTCATCCATATAAAATTTTAACTGTCCCCATACTATTTGTCCACTTTGCCTTTTGAGTGCCTCCTGAAACTCCACTGAACAGTTTTCTTTGGTGCTGATAACAAAAGACCTCACAAGTTATCTACAAATAGTTTAGCTTTATTTCTCACTGTCTTTATCATCTTTTTAAGCAATTGTTAAACTGTCTGATTTCCTCTTCACCTAAGTATCTCTATTTTCTTCTCAAACTGAGAGATAGGATAGGAAAATCTGCTACAGCCGTAGGTGACAAAGTTCAAGCTGAGTTCGTATCTCTGATTTTCTTCAGAAATGCGTCACTGCTGATGGATTTTTGCTGTTGTTCTTGATGAATTTCACTCTGAATCAAAATGCTCAGCTGTGAACTTTGCAAGGAGTTTAAAAATAACTGCAGAGTATGTTGTGAAGTGAGCACTTTGAAGCCTCAGCCAAAACCAATGAGTTTTGTCAATCAGAATTTTTCCCCGGTGCTGAGGAACGCTGATCAAGTTTTCAGTGCCAAATTGAACCTGCAGACCAAGAACATATTTAGCACACATTTTCAGTGAAAAAGGAATCAATTCCTACTGACACTTGAATGAGATGAAATGCACTCATGTTATGATGCATTTGTCCCAAGGACTTGTGTAGTCTACAGGACAGCCCACGTAATTTTCAATTAGCTGTGAGAAATGTTTGCAGATTCATCTTTTTTCTCATAGGGCACTGACATATTATGCATTAGACCAAGCAACTACATAGGCAGCAAACTCATATACGCACTTTTTGAGTAGTGAGAGGTCAAACAGGAGATTAAAGTGATATCCCATAGCAAGAAACTAAGCCAGCTGCTTTTTCCAATAGATCAATTGACCAGTGCTGATCAATGAACTGTTGCTGTCATTACTAAGACACAAAGCAAAGCGTCTCAGCTTGCTCAATAGTGTCATTCACTCTGGCTGACAGCAAGGTGTTCCAGTAGTTTGGACCTTTGCATGCATTTATGTGTCCCTGCTAGTTCAAGTTCTTCCGTAGACTTAACAACATTAAAATAAGTTTTCAGTTTCTTTCTGATGCAGATTGTTTATCTGGAAATTGCAAGGTTCTGTCATGCTGAGGAGGAGGATGATCCAGTAAAGGAGACCACTGTGGTGGCAGAAAGCTATCAAAATATTCTGGCTTCGTTTATTAGGTACTAAATGCTGTACCACCATTTTATGAGAAACACAGTAATTCTGGTTTCATTTTTGCTGCTTTCTCAGTCATGATATCTTTGACCTGACACTGTGTTCCCCTACCTGCCAGGCCGGATGCCAGTCTGTCAAAAATATTTCTTTATCAATTTGTCATTTACTACTTAAACCCCAATGATGTAATGTGCATTTGTATATTTTTGGTGCTCCAGCAAAAAATACCAACAGGTTATACTGACCTAGAATTTTGGAAGAGGAAAAAACTTGGGAAAATCAAGGGAATAACTAATAATTCTCTGTGGCCAAATGTGTAAATTTTGAAAGGAATTAAAGATTATTACCCACATCTTCAAATAATACAAACAGCTATAGCTCTTTCAACTCACCTCCTTCCATCATAGTCAAACAAATTATATTACAAATACTTCAGTGCCTCTGGAAACAAAGTGAAGATTTATTTGTGGTTCCATTGAGAAAGAGAGGAGGTGGTGTTCAATAAGAAGCTTTCTTAAGACTGTAGGAAACTCAAATATCTCTGTCATTTTTGATGTGGGTATCTGGAGGTGATGGTAAGGTGTGTGTAGCAGGCTCTCTCCTGTGAACTGCTTCAGAAAGTCAGCAACACCGACCTGCTTGCTGTTCATTAGCATCACTTACCAGACAAAACATGGTCACCATGCTGAGATGTGCTAACACGTTTGGCACTTGCAAACTCCAGTTGCCACTGAGAGGAAAATTTGAAGAGCTGCAGTCTCTTTGAGATGTGAACAATTCTAAGCACACAATTCCTGTGGAAATATTAGCAGAACTATCTGAGTGAGAAGTACATTTATTGCCCTTTGCTTCTCTTGCAAGCTGATCGTGATGGAGAAATTGTAGCTGCAAGTGTCATGTTGGCTTGTGAAAAAGCAATTCACTCCTGGATGATTTTGGCAGAACAACCTGACCTTCGAGAAACCGTGACTAAGGATGGCCTTTTATCTTCTTGTCACCCATTACAGTATACAATCTGTGACCAAGTCATATAATGGAGTGATAAAATGAAGTCCAGAGATTCATTGCTGAAAATTGCTGTCATGTTATAACAATACCCAGCACTTACAAAATCTCCAGCTGAACTTGCTTAAAGGTGGTGTTCATGTCAGTAGAAATGTGGAGTCATTTAAAACTGATTCTGTGGTAGAAGTATGTCCAGAGCTGAGACCAGGTTTGAACACAACTCAAAGAACTGACAGAAATCCAAGGTCAGGAACTGAAAAGCTTGTTCCCTCCCTGTCAGGAATTTATGGAGAACTGCAGGCAGTGAAAACAGGAAGCCAAAGACATGATGATTTTTGCAGTGAGTCTTGAGGAGATGGTATAAGACAGATAGTATGACAGCATCAACTAGAAGGAAAGTGACAGTTAGGAAAAAAATTGATGTGATCTCTAGTCAGAGACTGCTAAGGGTCTGAAGAAGTACATGTTGTTCATGGAGAGAGAGCACAATTGTGATTTTGGCCAGCCAATGCTTGCTGACATCCAGTTCAACAGAAAATCTGCAAGAGAGAGTTTGATCTTTTAAAGTAAATGTATCTTAGTGACAGCTAGTGACCTTAAATGTGATTGTATATTTATCCCAATGTGGCTTTTACTTAAAATGTTCTTCCACATGATCAGAAGAAACAGAGAGTTCTTGTTGTTAGCATGCTTGCTTCCTAAACTGACTTTCTTTTAAAAGTATGTGTGTGGAAATAACGTGTGGAAATAACGACTGTTGTCATCAACAGGCAGTCTGTTTGCAGGAACGAGCTAGAAGGCAAATCCTTCAGTTCCCAGCTGTGTGAGTGGGAAAGGCAGAAGAAGTTCTACTGGGTCAGCAAGGCTGAGTAGGGTTGCAACAATTCAGTTTTCAAAATAAACAAACAAAAAACCCAAAGAAAAGAAGAGTAGAGTTTAAAAAAACTCCACAATTCAGAATGTAATTTCTTTATTTTGTTGGATTCTTTTAGTTTTCTTGCTGTCAGAAAGACCTAGGCCAGACCACAAATACAAAGCATCTGGGCTCATGCATTGCAACTAAAATTACAGCTGCATGCTTCTAAGCCTAGAAGACTTCATGTTTGCATCTTCAGTTTGCTTTAAGCTGGAATTTATTTACACTATTCCTTCTAAGAAAAAGGAAGTTTAAATGCATGTCAAAACATATTTTTAATCTATTTGAAGACTGTTTAGCTTACATCTAGAGAACTAGACCTCATATGTAAATATGTAGATCCTCAAACTTGAGTTGTTCCAAGTTCCTCTTTCAAACATCTTAGTTCTAGGGACTGGTTGTTTGATTTTACTTAATATCAGTTGCACAATTCATTGTTGTGCAGAATATTTTCTCTACGCTTTTCCCTATAAGGGTGGTGAGACACTGGATCAGTTTCCAAGAGGATTTGTGGCTGCCCCCTGTTCTTTCTGATCTAAACCATTCTATGATTCTATGATATGCAGAAGTTGGAAATATCTTGTGATACACTAAATACCATTTAAATTTCCTACCTCTACTTCTTAGGTCCTGTTACAAAAGCTATAAGAACTGATGGATTTTGTCCGTCAAACAACTTAAATATACATCTCCCTATTATTGCTATAATTATTAAATTGTGTAATATGTATCGATATTACTTACAATGGTTAATGTTCTTCAGAGTGCTATATATGTTTTTATGTGTATGTTTAAGAAGAGAAAGAATAGACAGCCTATCTACATCAAGTAGAAACAAGGAAGAAAAGAAACTGGAGTATCATTGTTTGTGTCTGTCTGCTCACTCTGTACAAGAAGTGGTGTCTTTGCCCAGGTAGATATTTTAAAAAATAAATACATCAGCGCTACAGGTTTTCCTTTTGTAAAGTGATAACAATAACATGTATGTCCTAGGGGCAGTGTGAGTCAGCAGTGTTTGTATAAGCATCTTTCTATCTCCGGATGAAAGGCACTTTAGAAGTGTAATGAATTAGTGTTTATCTCAGTGACACTAGATTAAATGCTTTTTTGTTAGGACTGTCGTAGTTCCTGTGAAACTTACTGAATTAAAATCACCTGCACACTCAAGAAAACCATGACCAAGTAACTTGCTTTCTGGTCTCTAGGTTTTCTGCATGATAGTTGGTGTTTAGTGGAACTATTGCAGCAGCCAAAGACAGCTATGTGACATTTTACAGATTTATGGGGAAGAAGCTCTTAGCATTATGGGCTTGATACTGGTTCACACTGTGAAAATTTCACAGCTCAGGAAACAGCTCTTCCTATGACTTGTAATGTTATCAGCATTAACTAACTCTGCACACACGCTTCTCTCAGAGCAAATGAAAACAAGGATGTTTGCTTTATTTTCAGCAAAAGATAATTAAAAGAATACTCCCGATTACAGCATGTTAAAAGTATGCCTTGAAACTAACATAGCAGACTTGTAGCAACTCATTAAACCTGGTGTCACAGCTGTGCTGCAGAACCCTAAAAATATGTCTGCTTCACATGAGTCAAGCTTTCATTCAGATATTCCTTACAAAGATCCTTCTACCTGGTAGACTTCTACTTTCACTCAAGCCATATTGTTGAAAGCACTAGCATAAACGCCAAGAGAAACTTTCATTTGAGCTGGCCACTTGCCCATTTCACCATGAAAAGGCATCCAAACCAGCTGTGACAGATACAGATCTATAACACCTTGCATAGGGTAAGAAATAACACAGCAGCTCAGTTTACTGCAGCTTAAAGGACCCTAGGACATGTTTCTGAAAGTGAGGTGCATAGAGCATCCACGAAGACACAGTAACTCACACGTAGGTTTGCAGTGTGAGCTTTCATGTACAAGCAAATCCATATGCTAATTGCCTTATGGAAAGGAATAAAGATAATTTTATATGCTTTACTGGTAGTGATTGATATAGACAGTTATTAATGATTTTCCCAGGTGCTGTATGCATTTGTAATTCTGTAAAAATGATTATTATTATGACAACATTTGAGTGTAAGGTCTTTCAACTCGCTATGGTCTTATTTTCTTATCAAAACAATCATAATGTTCATATAGTCCTGACTTCTCAGTCAAGAAACCACATAGCAGACAGGAGACACACCAGAGACTGATGACTCAAATGATTTGGTCCCATATATAATGGTAATTTCAACATGGGGAACTTGAACATGTAAAATGCAATTACTGAATGCATACTATACAAATAATCTTATTCCAAACTAGAACACATTTTTCTGAGTTACTCTGTTTCACTTTCAAAATGACATAAGCTAAACAAGAAAAAGATCCCTCTTATTTTGAGAGGAGTATCTGTAGAGGCAGTTAAATCTGTGTGACCTCAGTGATTTAACTATACTGTTAAGTTTTCCCATACAGACCAACTTAATAAACATAGTCCAATAGTATCTTATAGACAGCCTGTCCTCCACTATATATTAATTTCAGAGAAATATCTGTGAGTATGAACTGAGCTCAGATAACATAATAATGACATTAAGCTCCTGGTTTCCCAATGAAATGCATCACAGATTGGTACTGTGTGGCTATCTGATATTGCGAGGAACTGTTTCCTTCCAGTTCCCAGTGGACAGTATTTGTCAACACAATTGATTGTTTTTCTTGGTTTGCTCTCTTAGTAGACAAGCAAAAAATGGAATGGGAAAGGGCCAACATCTGGCCCCTCTGGCTCCAGGCATTTCTGAAGCAAGTTGGGAGTAGCATGTGGGGGTGAAATGAGGAAGCTTGTAATGACTATAGGCTTAAAAAGGAACTTAGAAAAAATGCACATATGAGGGTCTCACCTGCCTCCCCAGTTCAGGCCATCTCAGAGAGATGTTTGCAACTTAACATTCGCCACAATTTTACTTTTTTCTAGGAGGAGGAAGCGCATATCTAGAAAACAGTAGAATTTCCCACAATTTTACTTTTTTCTAGGAGGAGGAAGCGCACATCTAGAAAACAGTAGAATTTCCCTAGTGTGGGACCTGGTCACCATCTGTGAGGACGAAGGAGGCATAGAAAGCCATAAGGCATCTGTTTGGCTTAAAAAGGAATAACTTTTGCAACATTCAACTTCCAGCTTCTCAAGACAAAAAAAGAAGCATCAATCTGGCTCAGGTGTTTCCTAAGCAGGAAAAAACCCAAACCAAACCATAGCAAGCTAAATCAGTCTGCCACTTGGAACTCATCATGTTACAAAAAAACATTCATTCCTTTCTCCCTTACCTTTGCTACTAAGCACTTCCTGAGTGATTTCTATTGTTCTTGAACTGGGTGTATCATAGCATTTAATGTAAGGAAAATCTAGTTGCAATAATCAAAAGAGCTTAATCTTGAAGGCAATTGACCAAAAAGTGCCTTTTTTCTAGATGGAAACCAGTCTGTTTCTATGCCAAAGGGCATTGGAAAAGCTTAGGATATTTAAGACGTGGCATTTATTTACTTGACAGGGCCAAATCAGAAGTGTAGCTGTCCATCCCAGTGCAGGTGTCTGCTTTGTGAGTGAAAGAAAGCAGAAGAGAGAGGACAGGACTGGCTGCCTTCCAAACTCCTCTATGGAGCTCAGTGGGAACTGGAGGATGGGAAAAGGGGCTGGCTTATCTGTGAGCCTGTCTGTGGACTGGAGGTGTCAGGGCAGAAGGAGACGCCAATTTTTCCCCTTTTCCACTGTAGTGGTCTCCACAATTCTTTTTCATGAACAGTTGTGGCAAAATGGTATATACACATTTAAAATGTCAAGATTTCAAGTCAGCAAGGTCCTGTGGTTGATAAGCAATCCTTGCATCTATTGGTTTGGTTCTTCTGCAATTATGTTCCACGGTATTTTTTTTAAATGGTGAAATAGAAATAGCGCAAACAAGCCACGTGCTGGCACACAGTCAATTGTCAGAATTCTAGTGCAGAATTAATGTTGCTATCCTCCTCACTGCATTTCAGGTCACCGGGAATAGCTCAGGAACAAGTGACACTCTAGATTACTGTTAGAGAGAAGATGGAGCAGGCAGTCTCTCCTGGTACCCTTTTGTTTTTTTCATTTCATTCCACTGCACTCTAAGTACCTTTGCAGTCATGCTCAGTGCTGAGACTAAATGGCTCCAGCAGTGGGGATGCTAATGACTGGGATTTAATTGCAAAGGCTCTCTCTCACTTATGTGTCAACAGTGTGGATTGTTATGACCCAGTTATTGTCACAAGCAGATTGCATCCTGTGCGGGACGTGTTCATAGGTCTCAATTTAATGTCTAGCAGAGAGGCCACTGCTTATGTGTTGCTAGTAGCAATCCTGGTAGCAAAGAGAGAGACTGCATGAGCATAGAAGAGAAGCAAACCTGTGGGACAGTTTTAAGACCCAAATTATTAAAAGTAAGACCAAAAAAAAAGTCAGATGGCTAGCATAAAAGCACTGTTTCTGCTACTTCCTCTGTGTTGTGGATTTATGAATTTATTGAGTTTAGTCCCCAAGGTTAGCAATATTGCTTCTTTTCCAAGCTAAGTGAGTATCAAGCACTCCAAAAGAGAACCAGGCATTTCTAAAGATCTGTGAAGATAGGCTCAGTATAACGTTATCCCATTCAAGTTCTTCACACTCACCCAAGACTTTGGACACTGTAGGATAAACCAGGGTATTTCATCAAGAAATTAAATCTGCACCCTAGCTGTGATCCTCATATTCCCTACAGTTTTCAGTGCATGGAAATCCTCTATCCATATTTGCCCCATTTAAGTAATGCAGGGCAAGGCCAGTCCATATGCTGTCTTACCCTTTAATGAAGGAGATGATTGTCTCAGAAAAACCTTAAGAGAAAAAAAGTTGAGAAAAAAAGTAATTCTGAAAAAACAACCTGATAGCATGGTGAGGGCTCAATTTGTTCTTAATTCTATGAATACATGCTACAGCAACAGGCAGCACGTGTGACCTGGTTACAACGCAACTCCCCTTCCACCTCCTTATGCAGTGGTTAGAAACAGCAGCCAAGAACTTACAGTCTCCCAGGTGATATTTGGGCACTAACCACAATCTGACTTCAGAAGAGATCAGACAGCTTGTGAACAGGTCCCCTGGATTGTATAGAGGACCTGGCAGAAATAAGGAACAGGTGAACCTAGTGGCTATCTAGTGTTTTTTAAATCTTAGTGAAACAGGTTATGCCCCTTGGACATGAATTTCATGCTCTGTTGAAAGTGTTTTGGTGGGAGACAGGAGAAAGCTGGAATATTCTAGTAACCTGCAGAATGAGTGTATTAAAGTCATGAGCAAATTTGCTTTTGGGGTGATGTATATTTTGCATGGAAAGGTGTGTGTGCACAGTAAGACAGGTGCAGGGACATTCCCAGCGTCTAGGTACCAATTCTTACATACAATATCAGATCATATGCACCAGTTGTGTTTGCCCACAGGCTTGATCCTTAAGCACATAATTTTGCAGGAGTATAATATGCAAGTTCCAAATAACAGGAGAACAGATACAACTCCATTCTGGAATAACTGCATGGTCATAAGAGTGCCCAGGCATACACAGTGGATGGAGAGTGCCCTGTTTTCTTTTAGTCTGCCTCTTTTCCTTTAAACAAAATACTTGGTGAATCACAATTTTGCTGCATGCTCCATCCAGGAGACACTGTGACACACAGTGAACTCCCCCATGGACTTGATAGGAGTTTTAAAAATTTATTGCCCAATCTGTAGGTTGATATTACTGGGCGTAATCCCTGAGAGTTGGTACATCTCCAAGTGTCACTGCACATTTTCATTAGATAGAGCTCTGAAAGCAAAGTAGGATCACATGCTATTTATATCACAGTTATTAGAAAGACAGCAGATGTAACAGAGCTTAGAAAAACAACAGGGGTTCCTGTGAGTCTCAGAGCACTAGAGAGGCCTACTTTATAACCTTATTGAAAGAAAATGCATTCCCAAAACCTTACAAAAGTATTATACTTTTACAAATCTCCTTTTCTTCCCCATAGTGTTGAAAGATACTTTCTTAACAAAACTTAGAGCAAAAACATTTTGACTTTGGCTGCATCTTTACAATTTGAAAGCTCAAGCCATAAACATTGAAAGGGTGAATACATAGTAGTCCATACATGTATTTTGTGATGAAGTACATGCACACAGTGCACTGCTGTCTTCATCTGTTCAGCTCAAGGCCCACTTTAAAGTTTCAGGGGCAATTTTAAGTGGGATGTGACAAAGAGGGAAAATAAGGATTCAGCTCTAATTATATTGCAAAAATGTCCTGATGTATCTCACCAGGCAAGCTCAGGGCTTCCCAGAGTTGTGACAGAACATTACAGTGAAGTGCAAGGCATAAAACCGCTTGTAAGAGAATATGCCTTTGAAGTTCAGTAGGGAGAAATTACATCTTACTTGTGACTGAAAAATTACATAGAAAAAGTTACATTAAGAGAAATTGTTCATGTTGAAAACTGAGCAAAAACTTAAAAATGCCAGAATTAGGACATTCTTTACAATCTGTTTAGATCCCTGGGGAATTATAGCTTTGCCCTCCAACCTGTCTTGTTCTCAGCACATTGTGTGGTTTATGCTTGGCCCAAGCTTTTGCTAGCAAGGCCCAGCATTCTCCAGGTCTGTCTTACAATATTTTTGACCAGACACTTTCTAACTCTCCTAGCTATCTCCTGTCCTAGATTCCCCAGTTAGCTCCTCTTACTGGTTTCTTACCACCTCTTTACCCAACTTCTCCATCCTTCCATCCTCCTATGGGGAGTTACCAGCTCCTTCCCAAGTATGGGGAACTCATTCTCTTCCAACTCTTTGTCATAGTCTCTGCCTTCAAAAGATCTTGTTTTATATCACATTTTTTTACCAGCATTGGCTCTGAAAATGGTTTATGCAGAGGTGTAAAAGGTCAGTACCTGTGTGCATGTTGGAAATCCTGTGGTCCTGGAAAAGTGATGATGCAAGTTGCATTGCATCTTTATGATGATGTGGTAAATTAGTTGTCAAAATCTTTGTTAGTTTATTTTCCACAGATTCCTGAAGGGGATAAATACAACTCAAGCAACAATAAGTGTATTATTTTTCATGCCTCTCTTAACTTTCAAAACATGGAATTTGTTTTCATCTGTTCTCTGTCTGAAATCTTTTCTATCTGACTTGAGCAGACAGACTTGAGCAGTAGAGTGACATTGTTGCCTTCTTCCATCATAGTACAACTTCAATTTTGGTTTCCATTTATCCTGAAGTAATCAAACTACAGCCCATGAAACAGCTGGCAGGTAAATAAAAAAAAAATCTGAACAGGTTTATTTCATTAACTGGCATTAGATTTTAAGGGTGCTGGGTTGTCATTTGCCTTCCTTGCATCTGTTTTATCATTTTGCAGTGTATGATGAATGTAAGAGCATCAAATGGCTGCCAGGTAGAAACTAGACAAGGAGTAATTTGTTCTTTTTCTTTAATTATGAATTACATTTTGGAAAGATAGGTTCAATATATCTCAGTGTTGGAAGTAGTTCTTGCAGAGTTGCACAAGAGCAGTACATGCATGCACCTTCAAAAGGGCATATGGGGCAGGAGGAGCTTTGTGAGCCTACAACATTGCACCACTGGCATAGTGACCGTGAGGAGGTGATTGTGCTGGCTAATTACAGTTAAATAAATTCTGAGCAGCTGTTTCTTTGGTCTGTGGAATTGCAAGAATAAGAGTGAGAAGTGCAGGCAGCAAAGCAGAGCAAGCCTGTCATGATACAAGGCAGAAGGCGTAATTTTATGCTCTTTGATTTTTTTCACTTATGGAGTTTTTTGCTTATTTTATTGTTTACACACAGTCTTACATTCTAAACAGAGTTCATCTAGCCATAGTAAAATCTCAATCATTCTCAGTTAGCACTTCTGCAGACCCAGTAATTTCCATCTGGAAAGGCAGTCAGCAACGAATTCAGAGTGCTGTGGTCAGATCTGTCATTTCATTGCTTTCTCAACATACTGCTATGGAACGTTTAACGGACCTCTATTAAGTGTTATTACAAATACATAAACGTAAACTTATCAAGTCAAAATAAATTCACTAAATTCTTTTGGTGATGTAGTATCATCGTCTGATTTAATCCTGGGAGTTTGCTTTTCTAATTTGCAAATATCATTAAATTTCGGTATGTGTGAAACCTGGGGCTCCAGGTTTCTAGGCTTAGAGTTTCCAGGCTGATTTACCTTGAGCCTTAACTTTTATCCACAGAACAGGGAGCCTGAGAAATGGAAGATGTGTTTATTCTCATTGTATTGCCACTATGCTGATACGTGTTCATGATACTTTAGACTCTGCATCCTTCCATTTGAAGTGCCTCTGCTGAGAGTATCAGAAGAGATAACAAATAATGCCAGCTGTGTAGTAATTTTATTGAGAGTAAACAATGTCTCAGTAAGAGTGGGGTTAAGGGCAACTAGTCATTCACAGGGGTCACCAAATAAGTGGATTACATTACATTTGCATAGCGCTGGGTGAGTTATTTATCATGACTGAATTATCCGATAAACTTTTGCATTGGCTGATTTCAGAATGAGCCTAATTTTCACAAATATGTCAGTCTCACAGCTGAGTTTGAAGTGTTTATTATCAAGGGAATATTACAAACGCACTCAGTACAAATGCACTGGTACTTTACCATGTACAATTTATAGACAGTCTGCGAGCTTGCCTCTTTTATTCTTTATCCTCTAGGGAGTCAGATTGTTCATATGAGTTTCAAGCTGTGACTGAACTTTTAATAAAAGTGATAAGGAGTGATGTAGCTTTGGAGAGTGTAGGCAATACTGCAGTGTGTAGGGTAGCTATTCAATTTAGATAGGGTCCCTGACCCTACCTTGTCACAGTCCCCTGTAAATCATGGCTGGGGCCTTTCCAGTCCTTCAAGCGGTGCTAAATTGAGGTATTACAGGGGCCTGAAACTGGCAACATAAAGTGCTGAGGACTGGTCAGAAATGGAGGTGACAAGTTGGGTACAATCTGAGTTCTGGTCTGGAGGGTGGTTGGAGACCTTGAGAAAGGCACCTTCAGCTCATCTCCTCCCACTCCTCACTTCTGTGGGCACTAACACATAGTAAATCCAGCTCTGCATCTGAATGTGAAGGTGCAGTTTATATTTGCCAAAATATAGAAGCAAAGCCTCAAGCAAAGGCACAAACAGTCCATTGGAAATTGTGTAACTTCAGTTTCATTCAGTCAAAATCTAATTTCTCATACTTGAAGTTGGCTGAGGCAGACCAACTGATCAGGCAGCAGCAGATGCATCACATTGTATGCAACAATCTCAGTGTACTGTATAATGACAAAAAAAATTCATCCCATGTTTTATGAGGTGAGTGAGCAATGCACTATCAAACACAGCAGGAGAACCCCTTCCCACATGGCGTGCACCATCACCTTAACCAGAACTCAGTTCACGTGATACCCACTTTGCACTCTTCCTGCAAAGCCCGTGAAAGAGTACAATTATGTTTTTTCTCAAGGAGTGCATATCTTCCCAAGTAAGCATCCGTGCTCAACAGGTAGGAAGTTACATTATTAATTCATATAAAGTCATGCAGCCTACAGATAGTTTAAATTCATTCTCAACAGCTAATACTTTGTAGTGGTTAAAATAAGACACGCTTCCTCTCCCCTCTTCTTTCCTGAAGAAAGCAAACCCCAAGACTGTGTTTTTCAGCTGAGAACAAACTGACTTCAATGTACATTGTGTGCCAGCTGGCACTCTGGCTTTGGGCTCTGAGTTCAGCAGCTCCAGCCTGCCTGTGAAAAAATCTCCTTCTTCTGTCATGTATGGATTCTACCTTATGTTCAATATAATAAAAAACTGTAAACTAACCCAACACTGACCTTGACCACAGCATCAGTTAAAGGACAAGCAAAGAACTCCCCATGGCATGCAGCATGATTTAGCAAGGTATGATTCTATTGACCATGTTCTGCCTAAGAAAATACCTTCAATAATACTTTATTATTGAAACTCTTAATAGCATAAGAACAGATAAAGATATACACATAGTTAGAAATTGGCAGGAAAGAGAGTAAGAAAAAGTAATTTTCCATAAATATTGCATTAGATTTTTCTTCTTTTAGGGACACTACCTTCTCAGAGCTGGAGTGCCTATTATTTCCCAACCACTACTTCCTCCTTGCTCCCTGGCAGTTTGCTTTTAAAAAGGAAAGTGACAATTTAATGATCTTCTGCCACCTCCTTGCTCTGTTTTTACAGATATAATTTCCCTTTGCTCCCCCTATTCTTTCATTTAAGCCATGCACAAAATGACCTGTCACCGCTTACACTTGAGAAATATCTGCACAATATAGAGATTAGGTCCTGCTCCAAGCTTTATTTAAGGCAGTGTGAAATTTCAGTAGAGTTTGGATCAAGTCCTAAACATTCCTTGCAGAAAGATTCTCCCCAGTTGGGAAACTACTTATTTGAAGGTATGCCTCTGTGCTCTTAAAATCTCAATTTTCCTTTCCTCAGAGCAACTTCATAAACTGAAATCGCTGGTCAGTGCATCTGTGTCAAGACCATACTGTGTTTCTTATAGCATATTTTGATGCTGGCATTGATTTTTCACTCCAGAAAAAAATACTTAAGGATGAGCAGTGTGTTAGTTAACACATTGGACATTTATTTCAGCTCAACCTTTTAAGGAAGTTGATTAGCTGCCCATTTGCCTGAGTTTAGCACTTTGAATCCAGGGCATAATGCCTTTGTGAAGTTTAAATTATATTTGTTTTTTAAATACCTGAAACAAAGGGGATTAAGTAATGCAAAAAGAAAAAAAAAGAAATTATTTGTTTAGAAAAAAAAAATCAACAGCATTTTCATAAGTATAAGGAACAATGAAAAAGGATTTGCTAAAAACAGGCTTAAAGTCAACCTTGAAAATGTCCTTTTACTCTTTGTTTTGGATCTCATAACAAACACTCCAGGTTCATCATTTCAAAGAGATTATGTAATGAATGAGATTCTTACCCATACCTTAATCATGCTTCATGGTACATAAATCAAGCAGATTGCCTATTAGACTCATGTCTCTCCAGAAGAGCAGATGCAGCCTCACTCGAAATGTATTGTGAAGACACGTCCTTTTGGGCCAGAACACTTTGTCCTCAGTTGAAGCCTGAGCCTATAAAAAAACCTCATTGCAAATGGGACAGTAAAGCTCAGTGCTGAGAAACACCTAGTCATGTTCATCCTGTAAAGTGAGGTTTTACTGCAGTAACCTGCAGATGTAGAGTTAATTGATTCAGCAGCAGGTCACTGCATTGTGAAGAAGCCTGAGCATATGAAAAGACATATGATTGTTTCAACCATTTCCACTGCATGACAAATATATTTGCCTTAAAACTGTGCCACATTTCACTAAATTACATGCTCTGTGGTTCTTTCTGATTGTATGATGGCATCACTCACTACAGCCACAAACCACAGTGAACTGATATTGTCTCCATGATTTCATTGTTTTTTCATAACCATACCCTTTGGCATTGTTACAGATTTCACCAAAAGGAAATGCTAAACTGAACACACCATAGAACATTTCTACAAATTCTTATTCCCTAAACCTTTTAAAGGCGCACGTCTATAGACAGTGCTTCTATCTAGAGTAAATCACCTTGTGAATGCAGCTTACACAGCTCCCTCCTGCCCTCCCAAGATGTGGCACTGAATTCCAGGTCACCCAGATCTGAAATGCCATGGGCTTTGGTGGAGGTCATGGGCTGGCAAGCCCTTACAGGTAGTTGATTTAAATGAGCTTGTTCTTGGTAATGAATGAAGCCTAGTAGTTTCTCAGCCTGTTATTTCATTTTGATTACTACAGCTGAAGCACATAATAAAGATATCACCCAGTGAGATGAATTGGCAGGTGTAATAAACACTCTGTGTATATTATGGGCTCTTCTGGAAAAAACGTGTGCCACTGACTAATAGTGAGTGTGGCTAATCCTACATTCCTCCACTCATTCCCTCCACCCAGAGGCAATGGTCTTCATTTGTCCATTTTTTTTGTTTTGTTGTCCCTTCAGGACATTATATGTGCTCAGGCAGCTGGAAAAGGAGCCTTCACATTATCATTTCAGTGGGCATAGCCAGAATCTTGTAGCACTTGAAAATTGTGACAAACTGTGGAGCTACCTTTTGAAGACAACTGGTTCCTCATTTTCTGTGGTAGTGAAGGTCTAGGAAGACCTACCTAATAGGCTGATTGAGGTTACACACATACAACGGGTTATGGTGGGAGTACACTGGAAAGGCATCAGAGTGGTGCAGTAGGAACCCAGCTCAAGCTGGCCAGTGATGCTGCACATTACTACATGAGCTCTGGTGATCTCAGGAGGGCTTCTCAATGACTCATTCCAGTGCCTGCGCCCTGTCTTCTTCAGCTGGATATGTAAGGCACAGCCACCCACACTTGTGCTGAGTGATGCCAGCTCATGTTTGTTGGGACAAAACTGCTCAGTTTCAGCTCTAGGTACAGCTACATTTCTTCTAGAGAAAGTAGCATAGCTTCATTCAGTACAGGTTCATTCAGGAAGGCTGCTCTGCAATGAATGAGAAACCACTTGGATTTCACTGGATCCATAGTCTGACCTGTCTTTGCCAGACATGCTGCCAGCAGAAAAGGGAGAGCTGATGGTAGTGCTGTTTCTGTTGGCAGGAATAACACAAATTCTCATTGTAAGGATGAGAATACATTGCATTTCCTAGTTAGATCTGTTCCATGAAAGAACAGAAAAATCTAGCTTCAGGTTCTACTTATTTGGCATCTTTTAATAGTGTTGAGATTAATTCTAAATGATTGAGGAATGGGCTGAACAGAAGTATAGTGAGACACTAGGGTGATTTGTTCCAGGCAGTGGTGGCCTTACTAGCCTGATTATTCTTTGTGTCATCCAACTGTATTATTTAAATAAATTAGAGCATTTTTATGGCTGAATTGAGCACTGTAGTGCATTGTCCACTTGTGTCATATAGATAGTTCCATATATATCTCCTGCCAAGTAGGTAGTAAACAAAAGTTATGAATATGTCCATCCAGCTGGAGTAGCTCTGTGTCCTCATTGTAATTTGTGACCAAAAAACCAAGATGTGTTTTATACTAATGCTGTGTCATATATTTGGCTGTTCTGAAAGGGCATCCTCTGAGATTTTGTATCCATATACACACATGTACACACACTCTCCCACACTCAGATGCTCTCCTTCTCTGTGGGGTTGTACAAAGAGATGTGAAGCACATAAATCTTCCCATTCCAAGCAACTCCTGCTACAATGAAATCCTTTGCTAGAAACAAGCTCATGCGTAGAGGTTTTTCAGAGAGACAGATTTCATGTTTCAACCAGATAAGTCACACAAAGGCTAGATTCAACTCTTCTTTCTTCGCAAATTTAATTAAAAAGAAGCAGGAGAATCACTGTATAGTCTTTTTGTTCCTTTTCTCCTGGAATTTAGCAGATTACCTGAGAACATGGAATAAATATGTGGACATGGTCTCTAATCTGTTCCAAATTTCAGAGTGGCTTTAATTTCAAAGAAAAATCATCTGTCTTCAGTCCTGCTGGTTCTCATGATAAGCATTATTAAATAATGAGTTGTTACCATCAGCACCTATCTCCCATGAATATATCAGTCCCTATTTTTCTGTAATTATTGCTGAATGAACAAGATCTACCCATATTTGTTTTAAATCTAACGATTCCCTGGTTATGGAGAAGCTAATGAGAGTAGAAGACTCCCTAAGGATCCCCATCTCTGTAACACCAAAGGGACACTTCTCTGTTGGGAAGAAAGTGAAGTTGACATCCTTTCTGCCTCTCCATCAGGAATGGAAAGCTGCAGCTGCACAGCCCACCAACCTAATTATTTTTTTTTGAAGTTCAGCATTCATTTGGTAAACAAAGGCAGGATGAAAACTTCAGCTGGTATAAACCAGCATATATTTGTTGTCATAAATGAACCTTGCCAGATTACTCCATCAAAGGAATTGACCAGAAGACATGGGAATTTATTACTGGAATATACATTAAATATTTTTGGACTGTATCCGTTCTCTTGAAAACTCACTTTAAGTTTGGTGATCCTCCAGGGAGCATTTGCAAAGACTGTTTTTTAATTAGTTTGAGATCAGGAAAAAATCACTGGAGTTTCGATGGAACTCTAGCAAGAAAAGAACTTACTTAGAGGAAAGGGAAACAGTGCTGCATTGAAGTTGCCTTTACTTGGCAGAATGAAGGGGAAAGCAGGCTGTGAAATGAATTATTTGAGCCAAAGTGTTTTGTTTCACTTCTGTGAGTTTTTTAAAAAAATAATTGGCATTACTGTTATGAAGCAAACCAAAGATTTAACACAGCTCATGCAGCTGCTTCAGACGAGAGAGCCTGCAGACAGAAAACTAGCCTCCACCCACAAGGTGATAGGTGTGTGGTGGCAGCTACATGCACATGGGCTCCTGCCAAGCAATACATAGCAACCTTAGATAGCTTCTAGAAGCTGGATCAAGGCACATGGTCTGTGTCTGTTGATACCTACACATTCCTTTAACTAAGCAGTGATTAGCTGCTTAGACTCTTTCCATAGTGTATCTCTGTGCCCATATGCATAGATTATATCTGTTCCGGTTACAATGTCCACGGAGCAGAGTGACTTCTGCCTGGTGATGTGATCAGTTATAAAAGCAGTGCGCACTGACTTCATCATATACACCAGTTTGGGATGCTTTCAAACTCATTGATGACTCCATTTTCTTGCATAAGAAGGTGATTAAGAGAGGAACCAAAAGTTCACAGGACTGACTAATTTACTCAACATACTGAAGGAATCAAGTGTTGCAGCATATTATGAACTTTAAATCATTTACTTAAAGACTATTTTTATTTACTGTACTAGGTACCAAGCAAGAGGAAGAACAAGAAAATGCGTGAAGCATCCCCAGCACATTTTTTTATATATATACAGAGAGCTGAAAGTGCAGCACTAGATTTCAGCTAGCATCTGGCTTTCTTTACTGAGGTTTAAGATTGCCACCTAGTTTTCCTGAGATTGCCCAGGACTTGATCAGTTCTATTTTTAAGTTGGCATTTCTAGAATGAACAGCACTTCTCATTTTATTATCAGGAACTTTGTAACATCTGTTTGTCTTTGTGTGACAACACAAGGAAGATACAACAACAAATTGTTTGGATTTAAACTTAATGATACTGTTATTTAGAGTAGGACTTCCTTCCTTTAACCTTAGGCACAAAAAAAATTAGTTGTCTACGTTCAGTTTGGGTTCTGACAGTAGCCAGTAGAGAGATATGCTTCTAGAAGATAATTCATCCTTTTAAAAAATACGTGTCTGGGACTGATGGGATGATTTACTCACCAGAGGTACCTTTCTGCCTCCATACAGCAAGGGAACCTATATAACTAACTTGGGCAGGATACTTGATGGTCACATGTTCATGAGAAAGATGTCTTGAAAAGTATTTTATTATAGATCTTCATTGTGATTCTCTATTGTAATCAAGGCTTTGGGCCCAATGATAGCTCTCATAAGGTTATTGCAAAACTGGCAGAAATAGATAGTAACAATAATGTCATCACCAAGGAAAAACACAAAGGAATGTGATGTAATGGATCTGAGCTATATGACTTCTGTCAACTGTCAGAAACCCCCCACGTATTATAATGTAGAACTGAGATCCACTGGGGCCAAACACACCACGAGTGGTCACATTAAAAGAGTTATAAAGATAAGGAGAAAATATAGTCAATCAGAATTCACAGCCCTGTTCCCCAGTTAGTACAAGTGGATGCAATTCTGAGATGACGAATTAGAACTATAACTTCTACTCTCAATTTATTACATTGATTTTCAACACCTGTAGTTTCATAAAATATTCTAATCTCTCCCTTTTTATCAGTAATTATAACTAAAGTGGAACAACCTACCTTCTAAATGTGCTACTTAGCAATTAATACTGTACGAACCCCTTTGTTGTCATTAATAGGTAGATACTGTCCTTTGCTAGGCCAGCAGAATAATTAAGCTGATCCATATATTTGACTGATGTTTATTTCTTCTTTCTTTTTCATCCCAGATATAGAAAAATAGGCTAAGTGGCCATTTTTGTCCTTTTAATATGGATATAGGCCAGGCCACCAGGACCATACTGTTTCCCTCAGATGACCACCTACTCCCTCTGATGATAACAGGTGCGAAAACAGGGTAAATGACAGAGGAATTGATAACAGAGAAATAAATCACTCAGGCTGGAAACCCTTAACATTAAATATTTACGTTACCACCCTTCATGAAAAAAGACTCATTTCTGGCTTGGAGAAAGACACTTTATGAAGTTTTACTGCACCTCTTCAGCAGCTCTGTGAGCTCGTCTGCCTGGGGACAATTAACTGCAGTTGCTGCTGCTGGAGTGAAACCCTGCACAGCAGATATTCCCACAGTCAGTAGGTCACATTGGCAGAGCTCATAGTATTGACTGCCTCTGCTGCATTTTCCAGAGGTGAGATGCAAAGTTGTGTCAGAATGTGTACATTTTCATTTTAATCATAGCCATATTAGACTTCCTCCACAAGAAAACATGATTATAAGAGAATGGTAACTTTGCCCCAGACTAATCATGCTGGCTTTAGAAATACACTCATCATTTCACAGCAAAAGCATCTCTTGTGCAGCATGCAGCATCAGCACAGAGAGTTATTTTGGTCACTATCCCATATAGAAAAGCTTTGCGTCACATGAATCTATACTGATTACAGATAACTCCAAGCTGAAATTAACTTGGTCCTGCAGATGAGAATGAGGTATCCTTTTGCTGCCCTCTTCCTTCTACTTACAAACATTATCTCCTACATGTACTAGTAGCATTACTTCCACTTCCATCCAAGGAAGTAGACACTATGAAATGAAGTGATATATTTAAAATCAGATTATTTCAGAAAGATTCAGTGCAGTCAAAGCCTTTTGACTCTGTAGCCTAACTAAATCTCAGCACACAGCAGACTTAATTTTTTTGGCAGTTTTAAAAAATGGCTTCACTTATGTACAGAAATTATCTGTTCAGAATATCAGATCCAGTAGATTTATTCTTAGGATAGATCTCCCGGTTTAACAGGTAAAGATAACCATGTTTTCCCTCACTGTACATAATGGAACTTATTTTCTATCAAAAAAACACTTACTGTTTTTCAATATATATTTAAGACAGCTATTTTAATAAGGGAAAAATACCCGAACAGTTCTGATGACCACATAGCATTACACTACAGAGATCAAAAATATCATCAGACTGTCTTTATATTCCTCCATGATATTGTCATTTTAATGACAATTTGACATTTGGGGGAGGGGAAGGAGAATAGACAACATTGGTGTAAGAGATACCATCAGAGACAACATTTCATGAAGCTGTTCTTATTTGAAACACTTTTCATTTAATCTCACAGTGTCAGCATCTGAGAGTTATTTATTGGGTTTGTTGTAAATGTCTTAAGCAATAGTTAAATTACTATGCAGTATTAGAAAAGATAGAGAAAATAATGGCTGAAAGAATCGATACATTTTCACATTAGCAAAGGGCTAGCAGCAGGTATCTTTAATGATCCATTCTGTCAGATGTATGCTTTGCTAGTTTTGTAAATGATTTGGAAAACTGAATGAGCAGCAGAATAAGAAATTTTGCAGATGACACAAAATGGTTGAAGGCCACTGAGGACTAGGGGATGGCTATGAAAACTTTTAGAAGACACTGGGAAAGCAAGATGAGATAGAACTATGAGAGCAAGCAGAATATTCTGTTTTGAATAAATAAAACCCAATCAGATTTTTGGGGTAAAAAGAAACAAAACAGGAAAAAAATGTCAGCTACTCTTAAAAGCTCAATATTACTCAGAAAAAAAAGTGGGTCGTCATTTGCTACAGTGAAAATCCCTATTTAAAATGCAGAACCATCCAAAAACCAAATTGTGTGAGCACTGAATAGCCCAGGATGGAAAACATGCTCTGTAAATATTACAACACCACTTTTTTAGCCAAGTGTATTGACATATCTCAAACAGTGTATTCAGTCTTCGTTATTTTATTCTTGAAAGTATTTTGTGTAAATAGAAAGGTCAAAGGAAAGGGACACTGAAATGACTAGATAGAAGTGTCCACAGGAAGAGAAATTTAAAAGATTGGAGTTGTCATTTAGAGACAAATAAAAGAAAAAAATGCTAGAGAGAGGGTAAGTTATTTTACTTCAGCTTATTCTTTCTTCTCAAGAAGAATAAATATATTTTAATTAAACTAAGCATTTAAAACAGATGAAAGAGGACTCTCCTCCACAACATACAGTTAATGATGAGATCTTCTTGGTACAAGTATAATTGAGCCCAAGAGTCATCCTGTAGGGAAGCTGCTCTGTATGTAAACTCCCACTTCTGTTGCGGTTTCCTCTTCTCTGGGAACTTTTGGTCCTGCCTCCTCTCAGAGGTTGGATATTGAACTAAGTGAATCACTGCCCAGTGACTTAACACTGCACTGTTCCCAAGTTCGACATCAGGCTCCTGTACCTTGCATTGGGAAATATTTGCACCCCTTTGATTTATACTGTAGGTTCATTTGCAGCCAAAAATACTGCCACTCCACAGGGAATTTTAACAGATGAACTGCAGGGATGGTACCTGCCAACACATTTTTCTTAAATTACTCTAGGTAGCTGATCCTGATCATAACCGGCTAGAGGGCCCAAGTTATTAAAATGCTGTTTTTCACCTCCCTTCTGTGGATTTGAGGCCTCAAGGCTGTGATTAATTAAGCCTCTCAACTACCCTTATGTCCTAAGTATTAGTAGACCGATGCCTAACATAACCTTTTCAAGGTCACAATGTAAATATTATAGCTTGTTCCACCAGTGATACATCTCCCAGTTTATTTTGAAAACTATGCTGCTGCTTCTAGCCACAAACCCAAATCTTTCCACAGTAATGTCTCTTTCTTACTCCTCTATGAATATCCAGTCATGGCACTACATTTGTTACAAACATCAAATATTGTATAGGAATATCACATCACATGTCAGCCCACCTGTGTCTCAGATCTCATCTTCTAAGTAAATGGACAATTTCAGCTGGGTTGAAAGTAGTATGGCAGAGAGATTCGGGATTCACAGTGACTAAATATTGTCTTCAAACTTACAATTGCTCTATGGAAAACCCACTGACTTAAAAAGAGAACACAACATTTTCATTTTTAAGAAGGAGAACTGTACAGTTTAGCAAAGCATTGCTAAGGTGCAAAAGCCCATATAAGGTAGTAGAATATCTTATTGACCTTGATGAACTCCACATTTTGGTTCTTCACTTTGTGAGTGCTTTAGCAGTAACAGCATCACTGAAATGACCTCATACTCATTTCAGTGGTTCAAGAATTAAATTTTTCCTTTCCATGCTGCTTCATTATACAATCATCTAAAATGCCTCTTGTTCTCCTCAGCTGCTTGCATACTGACCAGACAGCAGGAAAATAGTTAAAGACTTCAAGGCAATGAAATTAGCAGCTTGGTGGCGTAAGTTGTTGGGTGCAGGGGCTAAAATTACTGTCCCGGCTATAGAGTGTAAATTGTAAACTACAGACCTTCAGAATGTTGCCTGGATGTCATTATTTTCAACAGTTCATGTCCTTTCTGTTTTGTTTAGGTTGGATATCAGGAAAAGGTTCTTCAACCAGAGGGTGGTGGAGCACTGGAACAAACCCCCAAGGAAGCAGTAATGGCACCAAGCCTGACAATACTCAAGAAGCATTTGGACAATGCCCTCAGACACATTGTGTGAATGTTGGGGTTATGATCTGCAATATCTTGTATTTAGGTGATAAGCTTGAGTAGCCACTGATTTTTCCAAAACTGAATGTTCATCACTCACTGAAAACTAGACTCTGTTAGAATAATACCATCTGTATTCTCCATGGTCAGTAGCATTCTTCGAAAACTTCAATTTATCTTTTTGCTTGATATTTTTTTCTCTAACAAAATTCCAGAAAGGAGCTAAGTTTAGAGCAAATATGGGTCAGAGAAATGGAAAAGGCAGGGATGTTTCTATTACTAAGTTCCCATCTTGACTTTTTTTCCAATGTGATTTACTAGCACTGTTTAATTTACAGCTGGGAGAGGGAAGAGTTAATCATAAAATCACGTGCAGTCCAATTTGTAGTGAAGGAATGCAAATGGAAATAACACCATGATTCTCTCTGATACCAATTAGTCTTCCCACTGGATTCTCAGGAAAAGGACACAGACGCAGAATGGACAGTTGTTGGACCCTTAGTGTCAAGACGAAGACAGCAGGAGTGACACTTGACCTGCTAAATACCGAATAATAATCAGAAGCACTCATGATCATTTATATTACTAAGAGGAAAGAAAAACTGAACTAGCCCAGAAGGTATATAATTGAAAATTATTGATTGAATGCTGTATGCACTGCTAGTACTTACAAGAGATCTTGATTTTTTTCTTGCTGCCTAATTTTGGTGGAGTGATGCATGTAAGGTCTCTCCCCCAAGCTGGTACTGCTCTCCAGATGTCCTCTGTCACTCCATCTTACAGTTCTGTGCTATGAACATATGACTTGCTCTAGCTTCCAGCACTACTTCCACGAACACAAAGAAATTATGTGGGCCTTTGGAAAAAATAATTATTATTGGCAAACATTTGTCGAAGTTGTTGCTTCAAGAAGTGAGGAGAGTTGGCGCTGGTGGCATCAGAGACTGTCAGCCTTATGAGTACAGTTTACTTTAGAGGTTCCTAACACTAGCATTTCACCATATTTGCACTGATGCACTCTAAAATATGTATATTTTATAAACTTTATATGCATACATGCATGTATGTAAGGCTTAAGAAAAAAAATGTTGGCATGTAGGTCATTGATTTTACCTCTACAGTTCTTTAGAAGCAACATCCATTTTGCCTGCAGAATTAAGGAATACTGAGAAGATTTTGCAGTGTACTCTCTCTCTTGCAGTCATTGTTTGCTTTCTGCTGTAGCCACATACGCCATAGACAAAACGTTCCCAGGAGTGGGATATGCTCATATGTTCAAATGGGAGTGCAGGGCTGGTCAGATGAGTGTCCTTGAGGCCAGCAGAAGGTAATGATCAGATTAGCTGAGTCATAATGGCAAAGAGATATAGAGATTGATAGATAGATAGATAGACAGACAGACAGACATCATGGTTCCCCTTAAAGGAATTTTTTTCTAATCACATCTGTCCCAAGGAATATGTTTATTCTGTCTAGAGTTCAGCTTTCGAAGCAATAGTTTCTTTTAGATCTCAGCTCCATGTAAATCTGGGAGTGCTGACATCCCAAAGGCCCTTTTGATTTTACATATTATAAGAACATTATGAAATTTGAGTCCTGAATCCAAATGTCTCCTTGTCCTCCAGCCTGTGATTCAGACTCAATCCTGCTGTCAGCATGAAAAACTTTCTTCTTTCCTCAGATCTTTACAGATTTGTTTTACAGACTTTATTAAACAAGTCCCTTAGCTTTGAGCATCTTCTCTGGATTATGAAATCATCCTCTGATGTGAATAACAGAGAATAGCTGCCCTGAAAGAGGCTACAGAGATGCATGGTTCCTGCCACCAGGAAAAATGCCACCAAGAGAAATGCCTGTGCTTCTGAATGGTGAAGGATTTAGACAGTTTGTGCAGGTTTGCAGTCCGCATCCCGTGTTGACCTCACTGATTTTTACATTCCAGCGAATGACCTGACCCCACAGCAGTGACAAAGCCAAAGAAGCTCAAAGCTTTCAACTGATGACCATGAAATATGAGGGGAAAGTTAGCTGAAGTCATACAGGAGGAGGCAAAACAATTCTGATTTCCTGTCTCTGAAGTCCAGCTTTCTCCTTGGCCAACTGCATTTGAATATTTCTTCAATATTAACCCCTTCAGCACTGTTCAGGTGACTTGCTCTGATACTTTAAGGCAAAACACGGAGAAATGTGTGTGAATAAAAGGTTTTTCCTCCAAGATGTGCGTGTGTGGATTGCAACACCACATCAGGTGACCTCTCTCCACCTTGCCAGACAGCCTGTGCCTCTCAGCTCTGCAGAAGTGATGCTTCTCACAGCTAATATGACAGTGCAGCAGGTTTGAGCCAATAAGCTCAACTCCTCATTGCTGTTTATTTGCAAAAAAACCAAAGTCAGCTTTTTTGTCCAGCTTTTAAGAAGTGCCTTTAATTCCTGGACTAACGCTTGTGGAGCTGAGAAAGGGAAAGGACCTGGCAACTGAGGTTTACATCTAAACCTATGTAGGTAAATTTAAAGTGCAGTTTTGGAAGCACCTTTAGCTGATAAGCCAAAACCCCTCTGCTTCACTTCAGTCATGCAGAGCGAGAAGTACAATTCCCTATAAACCAGGGAGAAAAAGCGCATGTCTCATCACTAAAGCCATACTTGTTTGCTCTGTGCTTTGCATTGCACTGCATTTATAGCCTTGTGTTTGTCAGCTTTTCTTCCCTTTTGCTTTGCCAGGCTGTTACTGCTGCATAGAAATCAATAAACATGAGTTGCAAGTACATTTTGGTTGTGATTATGATATAATGTTGCCATTATATTATTTTTTCCATATGCTGGTTCATTCAGGGGGATCTTTTTGCTTCGGTTAAATTCACTATTTTCACAGTAAGCTGTGCGCTCAGTAACAAGGGCAAAGCCCATGAGGCTCCAGTTACCAGTGGTGGTGTTGTCATGAGCCTTTAATACCTGAAGGGGACAGGGAAGGGAAAGCAGGTGGTAAAAAATGATTCAGTTAACTCCTTCAAGACAGCAGCCTCTGATGCCATATTACACCCCTGTGCTCACTCTTTATCCAAAGAATGACTGATAACACAGTAATTTGCCAGCTGCCTTCCCATATGCATAAGGGCAACTGTGAGCTTTGCACTGCAACACCTTTTCTGAGGGCAGCATTTAGCCAAAGGGCACTGTACCTCTTTGTAAGGACCAGCTGTCTAATAGATAGCTTTGTTCAGACCTCTGAAGTTCCCAACGTCCCTTAAACATATTAATTTGGGTAGGTATCATACTGATTAGGCACAGCCAATGCAGCAGCAAATAACCCCCTCTTTCTCCTCACTCTAGCAGCTGCAGCATCATGCCAGGCTCACTAGTGCAAATTATTCCATAGGCTAGATTAAAAACCAGATTATGTGCTATTTCTGTACTGGTCACCACCTCCTTTTCTGATAATCACAAGACAGTATCAATGCAACGAGAGAAAATAAATTGTTTAGGGTGGGACGAAGCGTAACTAGGGCAATGGGAGGAAACAGAGCAGAGCCATGCCTAGGCTCATGCCTAAAGAAAAACAGCCTTACACTTACGCCCAAAATGGCTGTTAAATGATCTCCCAAAGGAAATTGCGGGAACTTTTATCAATGAGTCATTTCAAACTGTGAAGGACAAAGCTCTGAATGTGGGGAATAGTCATGTGTTGGCAGACAAGGAAGGGTCTTTCCCATTCCTGCTTTCCAACTTCATGCCTCACCCTTCAAAGAAACAGAACCTGAAAAACACAATCTGAGCAGTGATTTCCTAACACACACACACAAGAAGAAAAACAACATCCTTAGGTGACCCTTTGAGATTGGGAGCCTGGGAAATGCTCTTTAAATTAGCTTCAATAACATGATGAATGATAACAAGATTTAGAGGAATTTTCTTTTTTTTTTTTCATTATTTCAGCTGAGTTGCCAAAGCGTGTGTCTATCTTAGCAGCAGCTTTATTGCAAATTAATGAAACATCAAGTCTGCACTACCAGCCAGATTGAAGTAGTATATTTCCAGGAGAGAGCCTGAGATGGCAGATTGTCAGCTGCTACAAATCAATTAAGTTCCCTTGATTCCAGTGCAGAGGGCCACCAACTTACAGCTGCAGAGGATCTGGCCTATTTCGTGTTGGAACAGAAATATTGCTTTCATTTTGCTGAGAGCGGGACTATTTAAAATTTAAATGCTGTTAAAATTTTAAATCCCTATTTAATTTAAAATTCCCTTTGCAGTTCCTTTAAGTGACAGTGTTCCTTTAAGTGACAGTGTTCCTCATTCCTGCTCCATAGAATTCAAACATTATCTTTCCCTGAGACCACCACATCAGGGTTTGCAGGTCTTCTGTGTCCTTTGGTCAGCAGACACAATATGCCTCGCCCTCAGATTTTTTGCTGATCCCAGTTTTTCATTCTTGTTTGTTAAATAACTGTAATAAGAATAAAAAACATTAAAGGTTATGCAACTCTCACCACATTGCCTGAATCCCTGGAAAGCAACAGCATACTTCAGTGATGGGAGGAGAATGGAAGCAGGATGGAAAAATTACCCCCTTGCCTATGGAAAAACATTGGTGGCTTTGAAATTCAGACAAATGGCCGCAAGGACGAAGCTTGCTTCTTGTCAGCATGCCTCAGCCCTGCATACCCTGCGTGCATACTGGAAGCTTCAGTTTTGAGAAGAGGGGGATTTCTTCAGCTCTCTGGACAGACTTTGCCTTAGGACATGTTGCAGGGCTTTTGCAATGCTTACATTTGTAGGTAGTTTGACCATAGCCACGAAGAGAAACTCACCAGATTGCACAAACCCTGGCAAGCCACAGTGTGTTTTGCTGTGTCTCAGATCGACAGGTGGGTCTTTTGCCTTATTATAAGTTGTTTCATATTATCTGGTCCCCAGTTAGTTGGGAACTGGGGGCAGCATCAGAAAAGAAGAAAATCCTCGTCTCCTTCAGCCTGCAACAATGGGAGAAGGGTCTGTCTCAGCCAGCTGCAGAAAAATGCAATAGAGAGGCAGTGGTGTCCAGAGACAGGGAGTGGAGGAAGGAGACCAGGAGTTAAAGCAACCAAAAGAAATCAGTGTTAAAGGGAGCTTGAAGGGGCTAGGGAGGTGTTAGGAGCCCTGGGAGCCCTCCAGCATTGCTCTAGCACCTGGGCAGTGGCTGTGCCCCTGCTTGTGGGGAGAGCTGCGCGCTGGCAGTGCCACGCTCCAAGTTGGGAGACATCTGTTCAGTTCACCCCTCGCCTTCTCATAAAGATGGAAGATTTCCCACTTCCAGTTTGCAACTGGGTTTATGATTTGGCAAATAAAGTAAAAGAAAACCCAACCCAAATCATGTCATTACAAAGTGTTACAGCACATGCATTAGCACCTCTCTGCAAAGCCCAGCTGAGCGCCAACTTTCTAGCGTAATTTTCCTGCACATCTGCCAAGCAATGTGAGGAAAGAACCATCTGCAATTTCTTACAGGGGCATTTCCCGGTCACAGCTTCCAAAAGGTAACTGAAAACTGAGTTCTGTAAAACATACGCTGTCGCTCAAAAGGGCTTGAGTTTTAACAATATAAGTTAAAGCTGAGAGAACAAGTGATGACTCCCACTGTTTGTTCTGCTCTGTGTCTGGAGCTAATCAGCCCACTCAGTAAAATTAACATCTTGTAAGTACTACATAATCCAATTTATATTTTAAAATTTTTTCTTTAAAGAATTAGTAGCATATCTGTCAGGCAGGCTTCATTAAACATTTTTGGATTGGGCAATATTCTGAATTACTAAGATCCTGATTATGGTTACATTTTAATCTCAAGAAAAATGATTACCCATGGGAACAGATGATCAAGGGAAACGGTGCATTGCCCATCCCTGGTAACCACTGGTCTGAATTGATCACCTTTCTTGGATGCAGACTTTTGCCAGCCACATCTTGTGCAGCTCAGAAGAAGAGTGTCCTATTGATAAAACCCCATACACAAGAGGACAGAGTACATGATCTAATGATCCCTTTTGGCCTTAGAATCTTGAATCAGTGAATTGAAATCTATGAAAAAGAATCCCAGGCTGCAGGAATGAATTTGCATGATTGCAAATAGGTCAATTAAACTCAAACTGCCAATCTCCTGGGTCATCTTTAAAGTTATAAATTGAATTAAAAGGGATATAAGTATAATTAAATTTCTCCTGTGGTTTCAAGCTAATACAAAATGTCTTACTTCTTATCCAACACTCCTGCGTAACGTTCCTGTGCTCCCCTAAATCTGACAGATTATTTTCCATACCTCTCTACAAAAGTAGTTTCTCGTTGGGCCACAATTTGTCAAGCACAAGGCTGGACTGACCAAGTAATCAAAAGTCCCTATCCAGCTGTGGAGAGGTGGCAGATCAACTCTTCCAGTTGTTAAGCCAGGTAATTCTTGAGGACAGCAAAGAAGAGAACCAGAAGGGACCCCTCCCACTGGTTTTGGATTGTGCCACTTTGGCACAGGTTGAGTTGTGTCCAAAGGTCAGGTTCACCCATAGACATAGTGGTGGCTGTTTGCAGGGTCAAATGTTGCAGGTAATCTTCTTTGCCTCATGTGAATGACCCATGGAGCAGATTGGTGGCTGCGCATTTCCTCTGTGCCCTGTCCCTGCATCTTGCACGGAGCTACACCTATATCCAGGTGGACCAACTCAACCAGCCCGTGCCAATGAAAACCATGCCATAGCAATCCAAAAACTTCTGAGATCTGTGCAATGTTCCTGTGCAAAGGGCTCCAGTCAGAAAAGCACCACTGGGTTTGATGCAGGATTGCAGTGCCTGGAGTAAGGAGGCAAATTTTTTTTCTATGAGTATCTATATGTGGGCCATTATAGACATTTCTCTCATTTCTTCAGTGCTACAAATTAATTGCATGTTCAGCACATGGGGTGGGGGAAGGGGGGCTAGAATTTTGACCAAGGCCAGTTCATTGTTTCTCATTCCAGCTTCTTTGCCCTGTTCCCTCTTCCTGGGGCTTTGAGTCTCTTTGGTCTGTGCCTGCAATGTCAACTCCTCATCTCCTTTCTTTTCTTCCCTCTTCTCTCCCGCTGCTGACATGAGTCCAAGCACTGTCATTCGCTCCTATTCTTCTCACAACTTCTCATTCCTCTTCCCCTCAATGCTTTCTTGTTTTTCCCTGTACCCCATCTCACTTGAAAACACAAAGCCATTGCAAAATACTAGGAATTAGATTTTAGAGGAATCATAGAATCCTTTGGTTGGAAAAGACCTTTGAGATCATCAAGTCCAACTGCACGTGTCCAACAGTAAACCATATCTCTCAGCGTTTTCTCTACCTGTCTTTTAAATCCCTCCAGGGATGGGTACTCAACCCCCTCCCCAGGCAGCCTCTTCCAGTGCCAAATAACCCTTTCGGCAAAGTAATTTTCTCTAATATCCAATCTGAATCTGGCCTGGCACAACTTGAGGTCATTAATCAAATTCTGCCGGGCAGGGAGTCAGTCTTTGAGCTACTCTTTTTTCCCTTGGAGGATGACAACCAGGTACAGACGGCGCTGCTAAAGGTCCTGCTGTCGCAGCACGGCGGGGTTTTAAACCAGCCCCCAGGCACGAAGCCGGGGTGCTCAGGGGCAGGACGCGCCGCGAAGCTGGAGCCGAGCGCGGCTGCAAAGCTAACAGTGCCATCTTTTGGGTAAGGGGGAAAACTGTACTCACTGACTGGTGCCAGCGAAAAACTCTCCAGTCAACCCTCCCGGAGAGAAAGAGGCTTTTTTTTTTTTTAAAAAATTTATTTATTTATTCTTCCTTACTCCCACCAAGATTGCTGTCTCAATTCCCCTTGAAGTTTTTATGGAGAAAAGTTATTCTTCCCTTCAAACTCTGCTCTGTTGGATGTCTGCATGGCATCCAGCAGTGCTGTCTCGCTTCATTCAGCAGCATTTCAGAGAAAAACACTTTGAATGAGTTTTTTTCTGAAGGAACTCGGGTGCCTGATGAAAGCCCCTGCAGCTTGTGGATATACCGACCGACGACTGAAGGTCTGACTGCCTGCAGAAGCAGCACAGATGCAAAGTGGGCAGCAGTTCCAGGATTTGTCTGAATAAAGGGAAAAAGCTAAAAAACAAAAGTGCCCTGGATGTAATCTTGTACAGCTCCACACAATACACAAGTGAAATGAATACTGCATTGCCACTGGAACTGTGGCTTTAAAAATTCAGTGAAATGTCCCAGTTCCAGAAGAGGCCTTAACTGAGAATATGCTCATCCTCAGTAGTCATGCTGATGCTTTTTGAGTCTGAGCCATGATTCTGTAAATCTAAGTTAACCCTGTCTCTTGTGCCTAATAATATGAAGCAAGAAATAGCCCAGCCTTATAAAAACTGTGGGGTTTGGCCTTAGCCCATACTGATTATCTAGCTCATAAATGAAGACCAAACTTCAGATTCAAGTCCAAAACCAGTCATCTTGGACGTTCATGCCTACAAATCAGACTGGCAGATATTAGCTGTTCTATGTTTGTTCAGTTTAAGCTGAGCTTCCTTTTTTGTGCACCTTTTTCTTGAGTAGTCTTTTTTTCCAGCTGTGTGCTCTTCACAGTATCAAAATATTCACTGACTTCTACAGATTTTCTGTGGTCAAATCCTACTGCCATGAAATTAATGTCAAAATGTTGTTGATTTCATTGTATTCAAGATTTTCCCACAGAGAAACTCTAATCTTTGAAGTAGCTGCTAGAAAGCAGTGTTATAGGAAACTGGGACTAAGCAATGTGATTAAGCAGATGATGTTCAACTACCCATCCAAGTAACTGCACAAATGGGAGCTGAACAGAGATATGTGAGCTAATATCAGCTCAGCTAGGAAAAAGAGCGACTCTCTGATTAGCCCTGGTCTTCCCTGCCTCCCAGCCTCTGTCATTGACCTGCAGCAAGTGTAATTTCAGCCCATGATTCATCTCATTGAAATCAGCAGAAATAAAAGTGACAGAAAGTAGCCGAGACTGCTGTCACCCTGGGATAAAAGCCTAGGACAGCTTCCCCATGTTTGTGTTGCTGAATATTACGGCCACCAATTGTCTATGACTGCACCAAGCTGAGAGTTTCCCTCTCTCTACTTGGCAACTACTGTCACACCTGGAACTCACTGTTGCCATTAAAACACCATTTGTAGGTTTAAATGCTGTATACAAAGGCTATATTGAAATGCTTCTAATTATGCCAAATTAAGCACGTGCTTTTGAAGAGGTGAAACAGACTCATGACAAGCTTTAATTTGCTGTGTGTTGATGGGAGAATTTTGTCTGCATATGTAAAAAGGTCTTCATGAAGTCTGCTTGGTACTGGGGCCTCTCTCAGCACACTTGTAGCAGGGCAACCCCATCTGAAGAGCTAGTTCACCTCTCATCCCTCATTCTCTGCCACATAGAGCTAGAACTCTCCAGAGGTGCCTTCACTCAGCGTGATAGCATGGATGGAAAGCTTTTGAGTGTGGGTGACGTTCCGCACAGCTGGAGAGCTCTGGGACAAGGAGATGGCCACTGCCAAGGTTGAATTTATTTTCCTAGGACTGAACGCTAGGGAAGGGACAAAATGATCACCAAAAGGGGAATGTAGATCAGTCGGTGGAGGGCACTGGTTCTTTTGAAAGGAGAAGTCTCTACTGCAAGGCAAGCTTGGCCAGCTAGGTAAAGTACTTGCCCCGGGGCACGGGGCACTGAGGGCTTGTGCCCTATCCAGATAACTGAGACCTCAAGGAAAACATTGTGAGAGAAGGCATACAATCAGCTCTTTAGTGAATTTTGAAGGGAGCATTCAAAATGCAGAGGAGATGTCCATGCTATTATATACATGTTATTATTCTGTCTAAGCTGTTTTCTTTGTGTGCTGGCTGAAGTACTTTTTGATGTCCTGGAAAACGCTGTGTATATCTCTAGCTTCACAGGTCCCTGCAGAGATGAGTTGTATGTCAGGATGCCCTCAGAGATGATGTTCTTAAGCCACATCATGTGAGTAGGTGGGGAAGGAAAACTGTCCTGGAGTTCATTTGTGCGATTTTGCTGTGAAATGTCAGGTCCTGCCTGTGGATGCTATTTGTGTGCAGCAAATGTGGTGGCGGAATCCAGGAAGAGCAACCCTCGAGACCTGCTTGGATGAAGGGAAGCCTTGGAGAAAACCAGTTCAGCAAAAGGAAGTAGGTCTCTGTGACAGATGGATTGAATTATTCAAGCTTAAACTAAAACAAATTTTCCATGTCAGATACTATGAGTTTCACTTTATGAGGACTAACATGTTTTGGGCTGTGTCTCTTTAACTTGCTGCTGAAATTTGCACATGCAGATACGTTTTTTGGGCTGCTAAAATAATTCTGTGTAAAAGGGAAACTATGAGCAACTGAGGGAGGAAATAACATTTTCAAAAAATAAAATCTGCTTCAGAAACTGATGCATGCTTTAAAAAACAAAACATTTTATCATTGAGGATTTCTGGCTTTTGACTATGTGTCAATCTGAATACAGTTTTGTAATTTCCATTTGGCCATATCAGCTCTTACTGTCAGTGGAATTTTTGTCTGAGTGGAAAAAGGATCATTGGGCCCTTTGACAGTGGAGTTGTTCCTCCCCCAGAGAAAGCCTGAACAGTAGAGTATGGCAGTGATTTTTCCTAAGAATGTGACATTGTGCATGTCGACATCTATTTAGCAAATCAGCTCACCCTGACGATGCACCCTGTGCATTTTTGGCCCTGTTTCAAGACTCCTGCTTAACTTTACACTTATAAGTAGCCTCCTTGAAATGAAGCTTAGTGTGTGCTTGCATATTTTGCAGGATAAGGGTCAAAACTTTCATCACCCAGAGTCCACATAAAAAGTTTTTGCTCTGTAAGCCACTGCGCTCTTGAGCTAAATGCTATCAATTCAGCAGATGGAGTTAACAGCAAAAATGCAGAAGGAAAGAGAGCTGGCAAAATAGCTTGTGATTATTATCTGAGGGCTGGGTGGAGTACGTATTGGAGAGGCAGCAGCTGGAAGCCTGCATATCCAGAATAAAGAAGCTGACATTACAGAACTTTTTACCCTGTTAAATGCTTCGATTTTCTCTGAACTTCCTAACTACCTAAGGGGGTAGCAGCTATGTGACCTGCAAACCCTAGGGAGAGCAGTTCTAGCTTAGATCAAGGAACTTAAAGTGACAATGGGAACTGAGAGAAAAACAAATGCTCTTTTTAAGAAATACTCTTTGAATTATTCATCTGTGTGTTACTGAAATTTGTTTTGTTCCTTATTGAGGTGCTCTAATTACAAGTATTTAAGACACACACATAAATTACTTGCCAGCCATGACAAATGCTGCTTGTAAAGCGTAGAAGTATTAGTCCCGCAACTGCAGCCAAGAACCTTTAACAGACCACCCGTTAGGTAACACACAAAATGATCGCTAGCAAATTATGGATGCTCAGAATTCAATGAAAATAGGTGAGACTTCTGTAGTGTCCTGGAAATATCTAGATATCCTCTGTTCATTTGCTGCAAACTTAATACCAGTTCTTTAGCGGTGTAGCTGGCCTCATTTTTAACTAGGTGCTTGGAGAACCAGCAAGGTACTGAGGGGACAGTAAATAGGCTTTGGGTGGTTGTCCACAGTTTTGTTGTTCAAATGCCATGGGAGCACCATACCTGGCTCTCCCTGGCTCTCCACCCCTTGCCGCTTTCTTTAAAAGGCATTTCACAACATCCCCATTGATACGCAACAGTTGTGCTGGGGAAAAAAATAATACAGAACATACGCATCAACATGGAACGACTCCACAGATGACACTGACAGAGGCAGACTTCAGAAAATACATGACAGACTTCAAATGTCAAGTTGCTTCTTCAGCCCTAAATAAGCCTGCTTAGACCACTGTTTTTGTTTTTTACAGCTGCAAATTTAACTCCTTGCAAACATATCCTATAACCATTTAATTCAAATCTGTAGTAGTTGTGTGTTTGCATCTCAGACGTGCTGTCTTCCAAGAGCCTTAAAATGGCCTGAAGCAAAGGTCTGTGGTGCAAGCATAGTTGCAATGGAATGGGATGCAAAAAAACCCACCTTACTCAGGTTATAATCGGATGGAAAAATCATATGCCTGGGTTGCAGCCGGATGCTCTCTGGCAATGAGCAGCTGGGGGCAGTAAACACCTCTCCAATGCATCCAGGGCCACAGGTGCCACTGGTAAAAGTGGCTTTCTGGGGGAGGAACATTTTCAGCCCACTGAAATTCATGTCTATGTGGTACCAGGTCTCTGTAATTCTCTAGGCCTCAAACTAGACTTACACAGGACTTTGTGTGAGATACTGGAAAGGGTTGGACCTACTTAGCCTATGTCTGGTGGCAAGGAATGGTTACCTAGCCTGAGATCTCAGTCTCTCGATATGTGACCTCAAAGCTGGGCTTAAGGGAAAGCCCATGGAGAGGCTGGGTATGTTACTTGACCGCCCTTTGGACTGAGACCACAGGGACATGGGCAGAGGTTTCTCTCCACCGGCAGCAAGTGTCAGCCAGCTGGAATTTGCAATGTGAGGCAATAAGCTAAACTTCAGAAAATTTTCTGAGGACTTTATCTGGGGCAGACTGTGCTTCCTCAGCGGTTTTGGGAAAACACTATCAAGACTCAAGAGAGCTAACAGCGCTGAGCAGCCGGAGGCACTGCTTGAAAGCCCTTTTCTGATCTGCATTAGAACTTCAGTAGAGAAGGGCTGCAGGAAAGGTTTACCCTGCAGCTCCTCAGGCCCAGCACAAGTTTGGTCTCTCTCATTTGGGTATCCGCAGCTCTGTAATTTGCCTTCACAAGCAACTTCACATGCCAGCTTCACACAGTGACAACTTTTGAAGGATGCAGTTATGCTCTGTGGAAGCATCTGCACAAAGCATTTGCCAAAGCAGAGGTCAAGGTCACTCTGCTTTCTGTGCGAAGCCTGCAAATTGAGTGACAGCCCTTGAGATCACCTCAGCAGTTAGACAATTAATTCTCATACAGTTATGCCTTTCCTAACAAAGCAGTCCAAGAAATCAGTCACGTTGGCAATATCTGTAGTAAGGAGGGTATTGGCCAGGGTCTGTTCTCTGGCCCTGAGGTCAGCTAAGGATTACGCAGAGCCCAGCTCATGCCCTTAGGGCTGACCTCATTTTCTTCCCAGGCCTGGGTGAGCTCACCCATTATGCAGTCATGACCAGCCCCAGGGCTGCTGACCAGGGAAGCCCAGGATGTCATAGGCCAAAACTGTGGCCAGGGACAGTTAAAAAGCAGAGAGGGCTGCATGATGCTGCTTGAGGCTCTGCCCTGACCATCTTTGGTTTTCTGGTATAACAGAAACAATTGTTTCTGGAAACAATGCTCTGCTCATTTGTAAATGAGGCAAAAGCTAAATTATTGTCCCTTTGCCCAGCAAACTCCCTGCCTATGTGGACTGAATGGGGAAAAGCTTTCCTGTGCCACACGGTGGTGTGACCCCTCTCTGCCTCTCCTCCCTGCCTGCTCACCAAATAGATGAGAAATACGGCAAGGGTGCTGGACACAGCAAGGCTTGTCTCTCAAAGCCTGGGAAAGATGGGAAAGATGGCAATTCTACAGTTCTGTGCTATTTATGGAGGAGCTTACCATGGCCACTCCACTGCACTGGGGTTTGTGTTGCATGGTGTGGCTGATTCCAACCCCTCCAGTTGAGCTGCATCTCCATGTAATCCTGCTGGCTGTGCAGGCAGCCAGAGGTCAGAGTCTGGCGGAGCTGCTCCCCTTGGATGACGGAGGCGTGAGTCAGTTATGGTGTAGCCTACTTACTTATAAAGACTGTATACAAAGATGATTTTTTTGCCCTCCTTGGCTACTGTGGACACTTTCAGCAGGAAGAAGCCTCTCTGCTCTGAACCCACAACTACCCCCCAGCTCTGATGAGGCCTTGCTTCTCTTTTTCCTTATGGGATCCTGCCAGATGATTTGTAATCCACGCAGTTAGCAGTGAGCCACACATGCTCACTTGCACTTTCCAGTTTTCAGTATGTGCCTGAGGCAGAAAAACATCTTCAGGAGTTGGGCTGTGGGCAAAAACGTACCATGCATGCAGCTACGTATGGCATGACCAAGAGAGGGAACCAAAACTCTCAAGTATAAAGTTGTGATCCCTCAAAAAACCCACACCCTTTCAGTTTCCACCTAGCTCTAGAGGCAGCCATCCTCATTCTCAACCTTAGTTTTTTCCAAGTGCTGCATCTGTGCAATCTGTGTAGTCTAGCAGACCAAGTCTCCCTCCTGCTGTGTGCCAGGTATCGAAATGACATAACAGGGCAGGGTTTCAGACATGCCAAGGCCACATTCATTTGCCTAAAGGTAGTCACGTAAGACTATTTTAAGCAGATTCATTTATCCTGCCCAATGTCTAACTGGGTGTTTCATATATCCTAGAATACGCAAAACACTTGTATGGGCCTGGCATGTCTGACACACAACCCCTGAGGGTCCCACGCCCTTCTGGACTGTCAGGGAAGGACTGAGCAGGATACACACATATGCCTAGAATAGCAATGGACACCTCTGCTTCAGCAGCTAAATCCATCCCACGGCTAGTTTCTGCGTTTCCCTGGCTTGTCCGCACAGTCTTGCAGGTCTAGCTGCTAAAATCTTAATAGCAGGGGCTAATTTTCCATGTCAGTGCCATTTTAATTTGCCAGAGTTGCAGCTGGTTAGGACTAGTTATTTATTGTTTCAGCAATAGCAGGACCTGATATATAAGGTTCAGGACAACCTGGCAAGCACAAGAGCATCGAACAGTATAGAAATGCCAAAAGCAATATAGGATTTGATAGGACTTGGCTGGCTGCACTATGTGACTACTTACAAATCATGGACCTGAATCTTTATGGCGTTGCATCTTCTGTGGTCATTTATTACAGCATAAAATGGGAATAAGTGTTAGCAGTCAGCCTTACAAGTACTTCACAGCAACACTGTACTGGAATAAATGACTGTAAAGCATGCTATTATTTGATGCTTTAAATCTGCTAATGCAACAACGTCTTCCTACCTTGATGTTTGTGCTTTCTCACAACCAGGTTCCAGCTATATTTGCCTTTTGGAGGAAAAGTGGCAATCTCTGGATATGCCCATATGCACAGATAAAGCAATAAACTTGTCTTGCCAATTGCATCACATAAGTAGGTTTTGATTACAATGCACCTCTTGTGCAAAAAGTATTTCATTACACAAACCAGCTGTAGTTGTGGTAGAAGAAGCAAACAGACATAAGGTCTAAGTAGGTTTGAGCCGGTTATAGAGCAGTTCCATGGATGCTGTGGTGCTCACTCTCAGGTAGAGCTGCTCAGATCTTCAACTTTTGAAACTCTGACATCAGGAGGAAGCAAAGGGGAAAAGGGCAGGTATGCAAGAGTGGCTCCCCCTTTTTCAGCTTACTCTGTTAAGCCAGATTGACTTTTACTGCTGCAGGAGAGGGTTTGTGTTCAACACAAGAAATTGCATCAACATTCTGTGGTTACATACAGTGAGTTTGAGCACTTGGGTGCAGGGGTTTAGATCTACCTCCATCCACAGCACTGCAACTGGTGAGCATGTCAGACCTCTCAGAAGTCAAGAAGACCTGAGGACCAGCTGAGGTAGCCAGCTGGCATGTGGTGGGCCCTTGCAGGGTAGCATGATGGGAAGGTCCATGAATGGAGAGACCTTTGCCACCCACCCCCATCTCAGAGCTGTGCCTCCAGTAGCTTTTTGGGTACCTGCCTACCCAACCTTTAGCTCTGTAAGGATCTCCCACTGGTGACGGTGTTTCAGGAGCAGTCAGATGTGCAGGGTTAGGGCATCAGGCTGAACCTCACAGAGCTCACTTAACACTGCCAAAACAGGGCACAGGCTGACCTGTGGCCCTTTACAAAGTCCAGGCCACAGGTTACATCTGTCTGAGCCTCTTAGGGATCAATGTTGTTTCTTGGAGATGCAAAGACAGAAATTGCTAATTCTTGCAGGCAAAAAATATAAAGTATTGAAGGTTTAGACTCTTTTCCTTGCCAGCTGAAATGGTGAAACTTGGACAGGGGAAGAAGTATGGACCACAGATTTTAACTGTTATCTTCTAATACAAGAACCCAGTTGTGTGGAGGGTGGTGAACACATTTTCTTCTTTTCTCCAGCATGCAAACACAATGGAGCAATGAAACATCAGTTAATGTGACAACAGAAACCTGTGGCCTGTGGTTCTCAGCTTATTTTGTTTCCTTTTTCTTTTTACTCTGCGTTTCCTTATCTCATTCTCATCATACAAGCCCTCTGACAGTCTCTAAGTCTCAGACAAGTTACTGGGCTGCATCAAAAGCAGCACTTCTAGGTTACAACAGTGGCAACTAGTTAGCTGTTAAACAATACCAAGCAATGTGCTGAAATCCTGCTTGTCCACGCACCCCTTACCCTTCCTACGTACCATGCCTGGCACTGCCTGCATGGGATCTGCATGGTAGCACCTTTGTTTGCTGCGAGTTGAGGCATCATACTGTCCTCTTAGGAAGTGGTTTACACAGCTGCTTTTTGTTGACCTGCTGGAGCCCAGCAACACCTTATCCCTGAACGCGTCCCTGCAGAAGGGTCACAGGAAAGCTGGTAGGCAGATTTTCAGACTAAACAGACAAAATACAGAACACAAGAATTTTTTTAAGCTCTTGGCATGTTTTGTGATCAAAAAAAATGAAGTTTATTATTGTTACTGTTGTTCTTAATCATAATAAAGTAGGTCCTGATGCAACACCCCTTGTGGAGATCAAACCCATGTTTGTCAGA
Source organism: Clamator glandarius (assembly GCA_033459285.1). Classification (NCBI taxonomy): domain Eukaryota; kingdom Metazoa; phylum Chordata; class Aves; order Cuculiformes; family Cuculidae; genus Clamator; species Clamator glandarius. Next base: position 862,411 of record JAUNZM010000660.1, on the reverse strand, counting down.
GAAGTAGGACTCCCCTAAACCTGAAAGATGTTGGATGTGCAATTAGACCTTCTTCTAGCTTGAAACTTGTTTTCTGAGAGCTATGCCTGGAAAGAGAGCAAAGAACAGCAAAAGAGAGAGGCGTGGAGGAGCAGCAGCCACTCTTACTCGGTTCATTTATGACATAGTTCTCTCTTCTTGTGAATGGCAAAGAGTCTTCACACTGGAGGCCAAATAACAAGGGAGCTCTGGATGTGCTTAAATGAAAATAGGTTTAATTAGAGCTGTTCAAAAAGTAAATGCAGAAACAGAGAATATTTATGTTTGCACTCAAAAATGTATTGGATCCTCAGGCAGATCTAGGTCAGTGCAGCTTAAGTAAAATTACTGGGAAATGCAACATGAGGGAAAGTACTTGGTTTTGCCTCTTCAACATGAGTGGGTTAACTCTTACAAATGCTGCAATACCCACACCCACAATACTGCCCTTCAGTATCGTCATGCAGCACAGCCAATGCCAAAAATTCAGAAATCTTATATTATCATTCATACAACAACTTCTGATTTGTCTACATTTTGATTTGACTTCTCTCTCCTTACTTGAGTCTCCTTTATAGCTACCACAATGCATCCCCCTGCACAGTCACAAGATCCAGAAACATTTTCTTTTTCTCTTCAATTAAAGCTGAAATTCTGCTGTAATCATATGCCTCAGAGTGCTGTAGGTCTGAAAAAAACACCCAGTATCTGAGCCTTGCAATAAATCCCCATATACTGGCAGCTCCAAGGTACATTGCTAAGTTGTCACACACTAAGAATTATAAAAAAAGACAAAAAAGTATTTTGTTTCTTAATAGATACTCAGGCTTTTGATGATGCCTCATGCCTTCTAAGCGCCAATCTGCAGGTCAAGACCATGCCTAAGGAAACCTAGCTTTTTACCCCTGAATCATTATTTATATGAATTTTAGTGAGGCTAAGACCAACTGTGGCAGGGGTTGCACAATTCTGGTGGCAGGGCAGGAATCTGATCGAAGGGCTGGGGAAGGTCAAATACTTCGCATGGGTGGGCTTTGGAATCAGCTGAACTTGAGGTAAGGCCCCATTACTGCAGAGCACAGGAGATCTCTCTCTTGTGGGCTCAAGAGATTCCTACCTCTGCTGGCAAATGACAAGAGTGTTTTTGCTTTGCTATGGAATCAGAGCAACAGTGTAAATTCCAGGAGTTGTCTAAATTCCAGATATTTGTGCCAAGTAATCTCAACATTTTCTAATATTCCTTCAGAGCGAATCAGCAAAAACTCAACAGCAGTCCTCCTTAATTTGGCCTCCTTTGAAATAAAATGCTTACAGAAATTATAACAGACCGAAAGGAAGTCTTAGAATCAACTTTTGGGATATAAATCTTCAAAATTTTGCAAAGCACCTTGGGTTTTTTGGGTTTAGGGGGTTTTTCCTATTCAAAACTGGTAACTATTTCAAATGGGAACAGTGTTCTCAGAAATCTTTGGACAATTCTGGTAAACACGTCACACTTGATACTGCAAAGAGCAGTGCTGCAGGAAGCAGGTGCTTAAGGCATCCTGCATTTACATTCTGGGTTTCCCTCTCTCGCCCAGCTGCTGGTCCAGCCCCAAGCAGGCAGGGAACACTCTGAGCTCCCTTTGCCCTCCCCCATCCACTGTGGTTTGCATTGTCATCTGTTGACCCTGGTATGACACACTGTTGACGTCCACAGTTCCAAGGACCTTATTTGTCTTTCCCACCCCACCTAATTCCAGAAATACATCACTGGGAAGGCAGAACGTGCCCCTTTCGGCTCGGTTCTGAACCCTCTACAAGGCAGGGGGGGTGGGTTCTGGCTTCCTCTTGCAGCCCGTTGGAGGGGCCTGGTGGGACCGGCGCCTTGAGCCGCCTCAGGGACAAGGGGACACCGCGCCTGGGTCTGCCGGTGTAACAGGAACGCAGAGCAGAGTGATGCAGGGCAGAGCCAAGCGAGGCAAAGCCAAGTGAGGCGAGGCGAGGCGAGGCGAGGCAGGGCAATGCAGGGCAGAGCCGCCCGGGCCTCAGAGGCCGAAGCAGAGCCCAACGACCGCTGCCGGGCGCTGCCGCCCCGCGGGTCACCGCGCGCTTGCACAACCCGCCCCGCCCCCACGTGACCCGCCGGGCCCCGCCCCCGGCGCGCAAATGAGCCGGGCGGCGGCCAATGGGGAGGCGCCCTCCGCTGCTGTATTTATAGAACCTATTTAAAGAGCCCCTGGGAGCCGCTGCGCGGCGCTGGGCGGTGGCGGCACGTGCGCCTCGGAGGGTGCGTCCGGCGCCCCGGGCTCGGGGATCGTCTCGCCGTGCCGGGGCTGCTCCCTCCCCGGTACTCGGCCCGGCCTCGGCGTCCCTTGAATTCGGGGATGTGACCTCTCTGTGCACGGTGGTTAACCGCAGAGCTCGTCACAAGGCGGTTTTAGTCAAAAGCTACCGGCTTTCAAAGCGGGTCTGGTGGTTTTGCTTTCAAATCATCCTCTTGTGGCCAAAAGCTTTGAGATCATAGGATCGTAGAACAATTTGGGTTGGAAGGGACGCTAAAGATCATACTGTTCCAACCACCCTGCCGTGGGCAGGGACACCTCCCCTTAGACCAGGCTGCCCAAGGCCCCATCCAACCTGGCCTTGCACAGCCCCAGGGGTGGGGCAGCCACAGCTTCCCTGGGCAGCCTGTGCCAGGGCCTCACCACCCTCATCGTGAAGAAATTCTTCCTTATATCAAGCCTAAATCTGCCCCTCTCCATTTTATACAAGTTCCCCCTCGTCCTTTCACCACAAGTCTTTACGAGTAGTACCTCCCCAGCTTTCCTGTAGCCCTTTTCAGGTACTGTAAGGTCTCCTCAGAGTCTTCTCTAGGCTAAACAAGCCAAACTCTCTCAGCATGTCCTCCTATGGGAGGTGCTCCAGCCCTCTGATCGTCTATGTAGCCCTCCTCTGGAGCTGTTCCAACAGCTCCATATCCTTCTTATGTTGAGGATTCCAGAACTGGACACGGTACTCCAGATGAGTTGGAAAGGAGACCTAACACGTTAGGTTTCCCAGCACCCGTTACCTGTTCAGGCATAAGGCATTAACAGAGCGGCAGGATGTTGTAATCATTCTGCACTGAGATAAATGACTAAGGTAGTCGAGCAGCTGTGTTGATTTGAACCCAATCTTGCAGACTCACTCTTACACAAATCATCTTTGAGGAGCTGGGACCCAACCAGTGTTCTGTCAGAATACATCTAACATCCACACACAACACATCCACATCTAACGCTTTTTTCCCCTCTCCTTTTATGCAGCATTTGATATATAGCTTGCGGTCCTATTGAAAGCACTAGTGGTTTTGCCTTCACTTGGAGACTAAGCCTTCTGTTTCTAGGAGGGAGGGTGTATATTCATACAGCTCTTCACATCCAGCTAATACCTGCATTCCTCTCTCCTTCCCATAGTACTGTTAAGCACAGACTCTGTGATAACACTTGCAAATGTCTTTACTCCCGTTTTAAAGAAATCCCCCACAATATGCCATTGGCAAGACAGCTTGGTTACTTTGCTAAGGCGTAACTGAAAGAAGTATGGGGATGGGAACACAAAATGCTCCAGCTCCCACTTGTTTGGCCCACCAGAGGCAGACTGATAGGTTTCCCTCTGTCTTTTATGAGGATTGGCTTCAAAGCAGAAGAAGAAAAGACAACCAAAAGCTTCCAAACAAAACCCTACAGGAACCTCAAAACCTATCCCCTGTTGAGAGCTGACTGGTTACAGGGCTTTGAATGGCCTCAGGTACGTGCTGCTAGTTTCCAGGAAGCCGTTCACTTGGATGGTGCTATGGGTACGGATTGGCTTGACCCCTGTTTTATTAGAGCATGGCAGTAGTTTTCAGAATAAAACCTAAGTGGATCTTGGTAAGGGAGAGATGTTGCAAGTAAATCAGTAAAAGCATTTAAAACTATAACCAATGCCTGTGCAATCAGTTCAGACACTGATTTTAGTAGGATTTGAGTCAGGCCCTTAATGAATCTGTGTGCTAAAATATTGTGATGGGTAAGTGCATTTTATAAGGGCTTTTTGAACTGCTTGAGCTGCCTGGTTCTCTTTCTTCTTAAGGATCTCATCACTGCCACAGTGGGAGAAAGGAAGAAATGTATTTCATAGATGGAATGTGCTTCAAGTGAGCTATTTTTCTCTGGTTGGATTGGGTTTTTTTTTCTAACTGCACTTTTGTTGGCATTTACTTGAAAAATGACAGCAATGTTTACATTCAGTTTTAAATATGTACATTTTAATACCCTCTGCAGTTTCATCAAATGAATACAAATGCAAATTTACATGGTGAACTGCTTGACTACTCTAGTGTATGAAGTTGACTAGGCCATTCTGCACCTTCTTCATGCTCTGAATTATACTCCATAATAAACAAAAGCACAAACCAGCCAGATCCAAAACCAGCAATGGAGTTAAACTGGTTGTGAAGCATCACTGGGAAATACCATCTGCATGGCTACAATGATCAGTAATATAAAGGATTCTCAATTCCCCACCCTCTGCTTGTTACATGCAAGAAAATTAACTACTTTCAGATCTAAAATGACCAGGTATCACTGGGGAGGAAAGAAAGGGTGGAGGCTTTTGCATATCCCAGTTTAAATGTGATGGAGCTGGGCATCAAGTAACAGATATGCATACTGGTCCCCCGTGGCTGCTGAGCAGGCGGCTTTTGTTCTGCAGAGCAAGATCAGGTGGAGAGGCAGGGCCTGTGCTGGCAGAGGAGAGGAAAGCAAGCACCATCTGTGACAGTGCAGCCTGTGAGGGTAACTGGCTTTCAGAAAGGCTTGTGCTGAAATTTAACAGCCCCTGGTGTGTTCTGGCAGGCACTTTTATTTATCAGTGAGCTGCCTGAATCAGGGAGTGATGTTGAAATATCTCTCTCCCAGGTACTCAGCTGTGTGGGTTTGCCTACCTTTGTTATGTTAAAGACTTGTTCTAGTTATAAGCTCTGATACCATGTTACATTTTTTTTAATCACTAATCCTGAAAACCAAACAACATAGGGTATGCCTGATGCTGCCAGTGTCTTGTCAGCAGGCATGCAGCTACACTGGTATAAAGTCAGTGATAGCTTTGGGGACAACATACAGTAACTTACCATAATTGCGTCTTCATTTCTTCACTGAGACTTGTGCCAATAAAGGTCTTTAGTAAAAGATACTGAATGATAATCAATGCAGTTATAGCTATATATAGGTGTACATATAGAGCGAGGTGTGTGTGAATATATAAATATATGGGGGTTATGTATATATAAAGGGAAAAAATGGTCTTGCTTATTTGCAAATGTTTCACAAAGGTTTAAGTTTGGGATTCTCTAAATGTGGAAATTGTTTGGTTTGAACTGCATTGGCAAAATTAAAGCACTATGGGGCTTATGACAGGGATACTGTTACACCGGTGTTCCCTGTTAATATTTATTCTCTTAGATCAAAACAAAATAAGTGCAACTCCTTGGAGTTTGTAGCTGTGTGGCAGCGACTGTGGAGATCTAATGGCTTGTTGGCAGCAGAGGGGAGGTGACCCCTTCCTTACCAGGCTCCAAGGTGGGTGGTACTGGTCTCTCCCATCCATCCACTGTCTCTATTGCTTGTCTGTCCCCAGGTGAAGCTGGCTGAATTCACACACACAGACAACAACTACAGGTACTAAGGCTCATCATACAAGAAAAGTCACTAGTTCTTTGCTAGATTAGTGAGCTGAATTATTTCCCATGTCTTTAGATGAGCAAATAAAGGCGGTGCAAGGGTCCAGACAGGGCAGCTTGGAGAGGAAAAGAGGGATGCACTACTGTTTTGGAGGCCACCGGCCACTAGCTAGGTGCAGGGTGAGGCTGGGCAGCATAACTAAGACATTTTTGTACCAGAATTGCCACATTTGCTTTCCTCATGTGGCAGTAGGAACATGTCATTTTTCACATACACATTTTGGCAGTTTGTAATTGTCTTCTGGCTGAAGAGTGCTGTTACCATCAAGCTGCGAGTCTGTGGGAACACATTGTAATTCTTTTCAGGCAAATAGCAGGCAGGCTAGTTTCAATAGCTGCAATAGTCGGACTGAACTCATCTGAAGTGAAAGGAGGAGTGCTCGCTGGAACTGCTGCATAGGCAGTTGGATGAGACCAACATCCAGCAGAGGGGATTGGGGTTGTAACGGATTTTACCAGAGCAGCCAGATTCAGAAAATGACATGAGCCCACAGCCAAATAAAAATCACATCTAGATCCAAAATCCATCATACCCTTACAAAAAACAGCTTTCAAGTCTTTTTAAAAGTAGCATTCTGGCTACTTTAATGTACATTTTGTTGAATTTTCCCACCTGTAAGTTGCACTAGTCCTTGGATCCTTATACTAGCTTGAGTTATGCCTATCAGTAGTGGGGCTGAGGGTGTTTGAGCATGTGAAAAGGAGTCAGAGTACAAGAACTGGACTTTGAATTGTGGAGTAAAGCTTGCCATCTGCCTGACAGTGTCAAGGAAATGCAGGAGTCAGGGCATGCTGAATTTCCCACAGTAAATGTAAAGACAGTGAAGTTGTTGAGGAAGGTGGCACCATTTTTCACTTACACTTGAAACCTAGAGTAGTTTTTTAGCTGAGTAGAGTATGCTGCAAAGAAACGTTGTAAGAATGGATTTTGGTGTTCTGGAGATAGCTCTAATTGTGGCTCTCAATGCGGTCTTTCTTCTCTTCTTTTTTTTTCCTGTTCTTCTGTCTGTCTTGTTAATTATTAATCCAGTGTGTTGAGAGCTACATTCCTCTGAGCGGCTCCTCCCATGTTTCCAACCTGGGCAACTTGTCTTGCATTATTAGTCTGTGGACTAAAATTGCTCCTTCATAACAGGCCTTGTGGCATGTTACAAGAACTGCCTGGCTTATCCATTATGCTGCTTTCTTAAATGACCTCTGCAGCGTTCAGTAAAATGGCCTCAAGTTTTTGTGAACTTTGTGGTCTTTTCAGCACATGCAATTAATCAGGAGGGAAATATAAATCTAGCATCAGTATGTGTATTTTACCGGAACTGAATTGCAATTTCTGTGCATAATTTAACACTTTGGGGAATGAATATTTTCTGGTTGCTTGAAATAATTTTGAGGCCATTTTGAAATAGAAAGGATTTGTGTAAACACGTCTTGGGATTAAAGATCTCATTTGTAGTTTTCTCCAACATCACGTCTCTGTCTATAGGATGTGCCATGCAGTAATCTCTAAGCTCTGTTCTGCAAAGTGCTTCTCTTCTGAGTAGACTCAAAATAGTTCTTCTGGCATAAACTCATTTTTTTCCCCATAAATAAGGGGCTGTAGGATAAAATCTAGTGCAGGGTAATTCTGTGCCTGTTTTGTAGATGGGAAAACTGAGAAGTTTGGCTGACAGTGGCCTCAAGCTAGTGGTTCACATTTTTCAGTACTTAGCAAGGAAAGCAACTATTTTAACATGTGGCTATATCCAAAATTATTGCAACCCTCAGAATTATAGGTCGCTCTTTCAACCTGTCCCAAAGTTACCCAATTAATCTGCAGTGTGTAGTATATAGTTCAAAGACTAAATATATAGTTCATTCTATGTCCTCGTCTGCATCAGTAATACAGACCACTTTATGGACCCTCAGTGAGAGATCCCACACTGACAAAGTTAATAATTCTTTTGGGTATGAAGTTTGCTTGAAATCTAGTGTGAAATTTGCAGATATGTTCAGGCCCATTGATGTGTGCTATTTGCAGACACCTCTGTATTGCTCTTCTTTCTTGCTTCTGAATTTAGGGAGCTTATTTAGGATCAGATGTTGTTAACCTGACTCTTTGAAAATCTCACTGATTGTGTTCAGGGGCTAAAGGATCTCTCAGGGTGCACCACTGAATCTCTGGCAACGAGCATTAGTGTGGAATTTAGTGATCATTTTTCGCTCTTATGATGTGACATTTACTCGGCTAAGAATAAGCAGCTGTAATAAGTTTTCCATATATGCTTTCAATATCAGTAAACAAAAGCTCTCTCAAGTAAGTGAGCAGCAGTGGTTTTGGTTAATGCATTTTTAAAGCTAGAGCTCATTTATTTTACAGTTACATAAAAACTGTTGAGTAGGATGTAAGTTGCCACACTTCAGATTGCTGTAATTTACACTCCTTTGTCAATGGTCCATTTACCTTCATGCATGTTATCTGCGAGAGAGAAGTTTTGAATTTCTCCAGGATGAGAAATCTCCTTGGTTAGTACAGAAATGAGTTTTCAGATTTCTGAGCCACGCATATTTTCTGCAGCATCAAATGGCACCCTGTGTGAACAGTGCTGTGCTGCCTTACCCTAGTGGGCCTTTTGTTTTGGTGATCTGTGGCTATGCAAAACTAAAGAAGCAAGAACCAGTGAGATGCTCCGCTGGGTGAGACTAAGTCTTAGATCTGATAGAAGATTTAGGGGCCAAGTTAGTGTTTAAGTGAAGGAGTGCCAGCCTAAGGCTGTCACATAAAAGTCCCTTGTTAAGCTGCTACTGAACTCCAGAGGTGTCCACACTCACATCACATGGCCCTGTGTGACTATGTGGTTTCTGGCATCTGGGATTCTGCCTTGAGCACCTGCACAGCTGTCCCAGGCTGAGCTATCTTGCCCCTGCCCCTGGCAAGGCACAGCTGAGCAGGGTGTCCACACAAAGCAGCCCTTTGCCTGGCTCACTCTGAGGCTGCTGGACAGGCAGCCTCAGCTCACACCCAACACTTGTTGAGACGGTCAGGGTGTTTGACTCACCTCTATCAACTCTGCACAGCGGGTGAAATACCCGATGCTTTACAGCATCTGCACAGAGATGAGATGTAAGGAGGTGTTACACCCTCTCAGTCAAAGGAGGTCCAAAACCATTTCTCCCTTTCACAGGAATGTGCTCTTATCACTATTATATCAGATATTCTGCATTAGGGCCCTGTTTGCCTCCTCTTCCAAAAGCCCCATGAGTTTGACTTTTTTACTCCAAATTTTCTAATGATGCTTTTGCAGACAGGTAAGCAGCTTGCTTAGCTGTCAGGCTTGGCATTTCTTATCCAATTCGAGGAACAGGCCCCTGAAAATGAGGCATATGAGATTTTCATTTGCCCCTGCTCTGTGTGTTTCCATTTGGTGTCTAGAATCTGAATCACTGTTGCTCAGTGGAAAGCTGCTGCTCTGAAGCCTGAACTCGATAGCTTGCTTGTGGGATTATGCATTCAGGTTCCTAGTTCATCAGATAAGGCTAACCTTGTTTTCCCATGGATCAGCTAAGTGAGAACTTTCAGTCTGCTGTGTTCAGAATACAGGATAGTTAGGACTGCAGCAAGGCATGCTTCTGTCAGTGGTGGGATAGTTATACAGTGCTCCCCCACTTGCCCCCTGCTCCATGGAGGCTCCCTACAGGGTCCCCACTGATCTCCAAATTCATGAGTAGCTGCTGTGTTTTATTCTTTTCCACATTTTGTGCCCCTGTTTGAGAAACATCCAGAGCTGGCTTGCTTTCTGCCCCACCCTTGGTACAGCCCTGAATATACTAGGGTCCATGGTTCCTGGAGAGCTCTAGAAGAGAACCACAGAATTGATTTTGGCTATAACTGATTAAAACTGGGACTTTTTTTTTTTTAACCAGGATCACAACTGCTATTAGGTGTTTTAAGGGGATGATTGCTTGGTTGAAAAGCAAGTTAGAATTTTACCAGAAATTAATTTGGCCAAGTGTTCCTACTAAACCTCACAACTGACAGAAAAACACCACCGGTACAAATTCTAATTTAGTCTGGCAAGCTGTAATAGTCACAGGAAAGGTACTTCTGCAAAGCAGACAAAAGCTACATTAAGCTACCTGCATGGAGTGACACACCAAGAAAGTAGAGCACATTTTTACAGAGTAGGGAATCTGGAACAGTGGCTAACTTGTGAGATCGACTGAATACTTTGAGGTCTCTTCTCTTGCCTGGCTGGGTTGCATACATGAACCTGGTGTATGAATTCTTGCACAGTCAAATCTGAAATGAATTTTCTGGAAATGTTTATGTGTACAACTGAGGAGGTGTACTGACTGAACATTTCTGCCCAGGCACTTTAAGGGCTTGCAGGAATCTACCACAAAGAGGCTATGAAGACTGACAAAAAGATTAACTGAGCAAACTGAATACATTACAATATTTGTGTTTTTCCCTCAGCTCTCACTATAACAATACCTTGTAGCTAGCATTTGCATGAAAAATGCACAGGCGAGGAATACAGAAACAAAACAGCAGCAGTTACTTACTGCTTCAATAAACAGTTCACACATACAGAAAGGAAAGGCTAACAATCTCACATGGACAGCTGCTGTTCTGTAATGTGTTACCCATCATCAAACTGTGAAGTAATAAGAAAATTACATGCTGACAGTTCCTATCATTATCTCATAACTCTTCGGCTTTATTGTTGGGCTGCTGTAGGTTCACTGTGTTATCTTGGGCAAGTGATTTGAGCCTGTGGTGCTCCAGTTTCCCCTGCTGCAAAATGGAGGCAGTGCCTACTGCACAGGAATGATTTGGCCTTGGGAAGCAGCTTGCAAAAGCAACTTGGGAGTCTTTGTTGAAACAGCCCACCTATAAAATTGCAGAACGTTATTCCACAGATTGCTTCTAAAAAGATAGTAATGAAAATTCAGCCTCATTTCTTTGAGTCTAGGCATGAACCCAAAGTCCTGGTCAATACTCATTGTCTCTGTAAATTGTGCAATGTAGTACGGGAGGTGTTGCTGAAAACAGGTCTGTTGCAGCACTTTCTGTACCGCCGTGCCTCTTAACAGCTGGTTCATTAGCAAAAAGGCTCTCACATCTGTAGAATAATGCAGAGTGTACCTCTGCTGAGTCTTCTACTTGGTTCACTTCGTATCACAGGATAAGTGGAGATAACTTCCTTCCTTCCTTCCTTCCTTCCTTCCTTCCTTCCTTCCTTCCTTCCTTCCTTCCTTCCTTCCTTCCTTCCTTCCTTCCTTCCTTCCTTCCTTCCTTCCTTCCTTCCTTCCTTCCTTCCTTCCTTCCTTCCTTCCTTCCTTCCTTCCTTCCTTCCTTCCTTCCTTCCTTCCTTCCTTCCTTCCTTCCTTCCTTCCTTCCTCCCTCCCTCCCTCCCTCCCTCCCTCCCTCCATGAGATTATAGTTTTTGTGTAGGCAGGGACCTGTTTCTGAGAGTAATGGATACTTTCATTTAACACATGCAAAAAGTGTTGGAAAAGTTAATTGTTTCAGTTAATTTTGAAATACTGGGGTTTGTTTTGGGAATTACCAAAATAAAATAATAGCAAGATTTAAGATTCTGGAAGCAAAAACCTGTCCTATTTGAGATTTTTCTTTTCCTTTTAAAAAGGGTTTCTTTGATCTAAATTGAAAGTGTTGGGTTTGGGGGTTTTTTTTTTGTTTTTTTTATATCCATGCAGAAGGAAAATGAAAAAAAATCAAAAAGGCATGCTAATCATTGGGAAGCGTTATAAAGTAAAAATGTATTTATGCAAATGGTAATGGAAAACGGAGTCTGAAAATAAGAGCTAATTCAAACCAGAACCTGAGATCCAAACACTAAACACCTTTGAGGACTTCTGAAATCCAAACATTGGTACTGTAGACTTATAAAAAATAAGGCATGAACATGTGACGTATCAAAAAAATGAGATTTAAAAAAAATTTGGCTGTCCATTCTTCATCTTTTTGTCCTTTTTTGTCTAATTCTTTTTCACTAGCTATAGTGTCCATTTGGACATTCTCTTCCTACCAAAGAGACGCTACAGAAGTGGGGAAAAGCAAAAAAAAAAAAAAGCAGGGGAGTCTGTTTTGACGGTGGAAAATTTTCCCTGAATCTCTGTCACAATGTGATGGTGCTACTGCACTCAGTCACACTGGGTTCTGCTGCATCGTGGGTGGTCAGTCTGTTTGGAGTGGGTGTGTCAGAGGGAAATATGATAGACTTTGACGTGGCACCGGGCGCATTACCAATCAGGCTTTGGGCAATATCAATGGAAGGTGCTTTTGATTAATTACTAGCATTTACGCAGTCATTATTTCAGGGTTTTCTACTGCAGTACTGAAAATGCTCCACTACTTTACATTGTGGAAAACCTGCTGTATTACTAAGGTTTTGGAGAACTGCAGGGATAATTTCTCTTTTATTAAATGTTCTTTTACTTATCATATTATCTTGTGGTTTTATAGATAGCTTAGTCTCTACTTTTGTTTATACCAGACCTTATCTACAGCTTTTCATGGGTTTCAGTTTTAAGTGCAGACAGTAGCAAATGGAGGGTATGGCCTATCTTTCTTTTGTTGTTGTCTTTTTAAAAGCATAATTTAGGCATGATAAGAGAGAGAACATCAGAGAAAAGTTCTCTCATGGGGACTTCAAAGTCTTTCTAGCACCCTGTGGCATTTTCTCCTGTTGTTTATTTGGGGCTGAACATTGGGAAAATGCCTTTGGAGGCTTTATTGTAGTTTTGATGGCTAAAAAGAGAATGAATGTTTGACTCCAGGGTGGAAATGAGAAACAAAGAGACCAGTTCACCCCTCCCCAACACTGTGACCCTTTAATGCCTGTGAAGCTGTTCAAAGAGGACATCACAAGGTAGAACTGGCTTTCTTTGCAGTTCATGCAGCAAGAGAAAGTAAAGCAGATATTGGCTTCCCGTGGTCCTTCCGTCTTGCTCCCAGCTCGAGTACGTGCCAAGCACTGAGAGTGTGAACAGGGCAGAGGTTACACTGAAGGTGTTTGCCTACTCCTTTAGATATAATTCTCCAGCTGTTTTAATTTATGATGAACACAAGACTGGTCCTGCAACAAAGCAAATATCAGAAGCCACCATGGTGGTCTAGAATAAGGGAGGTGCCTTGATGTGGAGTCTGATACAAGCCTGGAACAAATCATATGAAATCCTCTCAGCTCTTTGAGCTTAACATGAAGGTATTAAGGGTGAAACTGATGACATTAAAACCCCTTCTGCTTTCTTAGTTGCAGAGCAGGCTGTTTACAGCAAAGATTATAGACCATGGAAAATTGATTGAGGGAGCATTGACCTTGAATTGCACTGCATTTACTCTGTTAAAATTCTTGTCAGACCATTAGAACTGAGTACTAAGTGCATGTTTTCAGTGCTGCACATGACATAAAGAGATTTGCCTACTCACAGAGAATCATCTGGATAGGTGCGTTATACAGCTAAATTTCCCAGTTAATGCAGAATTCATTTGTAGTCACACACATAGTTTTGGTAGCTTATATTATATAACTTGGAAGCACTAAGATATACGAGCTGATGGGGTCTCCTTTGGTGATGTAGCAGAAAATGTTTCTTCCAAGGAGAGTTGTGATGAAAAGATGCATATCCACATACAATCTCTGGTGCTCCTGTAACTATACTGGCTTCATTTTTAATTGCAGACCAGGATGAAGACTTAGCACTTTCATAATTAGCAGTTTTAAATAGACAAGATGTAAGAACTAACTTTTACTCACACAGTGTTGTATTTTATGCCTAATTTACATGTGTAATTGCCTGTGTAATTGTGTGTACAGGCTGCAAAGGTAAATGAACATATGCTTCTTAAGACCCATTCCATAAGGTAAAATTTCTTTCCCCTCTTCCTTTGGAATGAGAGTCTCTGCCACTTCAACAGGATGTGCCTGAGCCCTCAGAGGTTAGCACCAAAGCTCCTAATGTTTCCCAAATAGCCTGATGCAGTTAGAGTGGATGATTATAAAACTCACGGATGCTCTGGTCTATATTGACTCTCCTGTCCTAGAAAGAAGTTGCTAAAACTGCAGAGGTTATGCCATTATGCTGATGGTGAACTAGGTGAGCTTTATAACTGTCACTCTGAAACAAACTTGTGTCAATTCTTTGGATGTTTGCAATGGTGGATATGTCTGTTAAGTCTAATTGGGTTTTAATTCTTGCTACTGTTGTCTTTGTTTCTTTATAGCTGCATTTCTAGATTTCAATTTCCCCATTTTTTTTTTAGTTCAGATTAGAGTGCTTTGTTCAGGCCATCACCACAACAGGTGGAAGAGTAAAAACAAAATGGGAAAATATGTTTAAACATAGGAGATAAAACACTCGATTCTTTGTCTCTGTGGTATTCCATAAGGGCAGAAATTATGTTGTTTGCTATGAAAGATGGTACTGATGAACCTGAGTGTGAGACTGTAGGGCAGGAGACTGATGTGGTCTTCAGATAGTCTCCAAATATTTAGCAGTACTGTGGAAACAGAAGGAGATGCAGGATTGAACGGTATGAAAGCTAGCAGCAGGGGGGAGGTGGATTTCTGTGAGGCACTTAGATGAAGGTACAAAATTTTTGAAAGTAAAGAAAATAAAAAGGGAAGAGTCATTCTTGAGGAAGACCTCATTAGGAGATACGAGAAAGCTGCCTTCTGTTCTGCCAAGAACAAACAGTTTGGGTGGGTCTGCATGACAGCTGGAATACATGTGTATGGTATGAATGCTGCTCCTGTAGTTTTTATGTTTCCTGGTGAATCTGCCCCTGGCTAGCAGGAGCAGTCTTTGGCTCCAGTGTAATGACTGGGAAAACATGGGCAAGAACTGCAGTCAGTACAGAATTTCACTTAAGGTGCTGATGGCTTGTAGGTATAGGAGGTTGCTAGCCTACTTTTGATTGCAGGATCTGTGCCTTACCTGGCAAAAAATCTTCTGAATTGCTGCTCCTAGAATCTGTTATTTCTCAATCTTTCAAACATGCCAGAACTTGGCTGGCAATATAACATTCTTGCTGGACAGGACCATATTAAACTTGAATAGAAACCTGTCTAACCAAACTGATTGCTTGATTAGATTTTCTCCCAGGGAACTGATTTGGTGTAATAATCATTGTGAATGGAAGTGGCTCTTGCTTCACTGAAACAAGATTGTTCCACTGCAGATATATTCCTTGGCAGCACTCTATGATCAGTGTTCAAGGCTTACAGTAATGGAAGTTAGCTGGTGTGTAGCCAGGTGTTGAGTAGATATTACACTCTCAAGTACATTTTTGATGAGAGACTGAAGAAATGAAGATGAAATATAAGTCTCTATTTTTGCTCTTGTCTTTTGAGTAATCATGGCATTCTCCTGCAACTTTTAGAAAATCTAACCTCTGAAATAGTTTACCTCTGAAGTATCTTAAGTTATACACGCAGCACATATATACAGGGCATACAGGAGGTGGTAGGAGGTTAGAGCAGGTGACTTGTTTGGGTTCTGTTTGCAGCTCAAATACTGATTTTTATGTCCATTTAAGAAGTTTACATACAATTTCCTGTGCCTTCTATTTCTATACAATGGGGATAATAGTATTTCCTTTGTTTAAAAATAGCGATCCGTAATCCTTGGACAATGTGTTACTGTAGTTAAAAGTACTGTGCGTGCACATTTAACCTGTATAGCTCCCCAGTGATAGGACATATACTCTTGACTGTATTTTGGGTGGGCCGGGTCAGCTGGTACTCCTTTGCCAAGGCACAGTCAGACCTCCTCAGTCCAGGTTCCTCTTGGTCTGAAGGGTAAGAAACCAACAGAGGTTAATGTAGTGATGACCTTTGCAGCTGGACTCCAGTTGTTGGTCCCAACTGCCAGCTGCAAAGAAGGAAAGGAGGGGGGGAGAAACACTGCTAGTCCGAGGATAGGAAAGGCTCTGTGTTGCAGAAATTAAGGTTTCTATGCTCATTTTCCTCCAGAGAAGCCCATTGTACTTAATTTTCTCCTTGCTCCCTGAGGAAGGAAAAGCCTTTTCTAAACTTGAAGGTATCCTGAAAAAGATGGATACCGTCCTCTGTAATGACAGAAGAACGAAGCACAGGCTTTGGAGATGTGGTGCCTGAATAAGAACTAACTTTCCCATGTTGAAGACTCACCTCTGCCTGACATCTTAGCCTTGGAAGAGCTCTGACTTCAGTATAATCTAAAATGGGTGATCTTTGTCCTGATTTAACTTCCATTCACTTAAAAGGAAGCTTTTTTTTCTGGGGACAACTGAGAGACTTTGTCCATGTATTTGTATTTTTTTCAGATATGTTTCTGTATGGGATACAGAGAGTTGCTTAATTGATTTGTGTAAAGTCTAGGAGTCATAAACTCTAGAAAATATTCCAGAAATAATACCTTTACCCATTTTTACTGTCAAAACTTCTTTCCTTAGAGACTTAGAGGGCTGACAGACTTTCTTTAATGTGACATTTGGGTTTTACATCTGTACCCAAAGATCTGAAAACAGACTGTATGTCCACTGTAATTATGAGTCAGTCTTTACTGACAGTAACTCAAATATGCAACTTTGGCACCTGTTTCATGTCTGTCTGGGTTTCGGGTAACACTGATGGTGGCACATAAGAGCAAAGGTAAACATGAGTGTGTTTCTTCCCAGAAGTTGTTTGCTCAATGCATTGGGTAATAAAGAACAAAAGCTGCTGTAAAATGGTGCTTACAAAGTTGCAGCTGTAATATTGGGGCTTTGTAGAGGGTATCTTGTATCACTTGCTTCATGGGGGTGTGCCCTTAGGACTGGATGCCAGTGACTGACAGTTCTTTCGGTGTCCTTTTTAGCCTGTTCTATGCAAATTCAGGGGTAAGGAGGGGGGAGAATTAAGTTAGCTAATTGTATTGAAATTAGTGAGGCACCTTGTGGATGAAAAGTGCTATTTAAGTGTTCAATATTATTATTACTATCAAGGGGAAAAAAATAAAGGAGAGAGTAGACTGTTCTTCATCTTGCCCAGTCATGCAACTGCAGACAAGTGAAGAGGTGGGAAGCCAAGGCACCATGTTATGCTTGTCAAGGAGATGTCAAGTGTTAAATTTAGGTACATAATGCTGGTTTTAATTTACCCTGGCAAATCTACGATGTACTCCTGCAAAGAACACCTCCAAACCTAGAACTGGTTGCTCAGCTTCCCATGTATATTGTTGCCTAAAGTAATTAAATTAATTAATTGTTTTGTGAAACCTGAGTCAAAAGCCAGCCCTGTACAAATTCTGGTGAAAAATAAGTTTAGGTGTAGGGAAATGCTCCTCACTGACTATTGCAATTGGTCCTGATAGGTGATAAAAGGTATTTTATACCTCCTCAGGGACAGTTGTGACATATCAGGCCTGACAAAGGGATCAGTATTTCAAAAAAAAGGTAGTTTCTGGAGGCAAGGTTTGAAACCAGTTCTTTAAGACGAGATCTATAATGATTGGAAGCAGGACCAAAATGGGAGAAGTGGGAGATGCGGATCCTAGTAAGTCTCCAGACAAACCAAAACAAAGTTAAAACTGCAGAGGGGTAAAACTGCAAATGTAAAACTCCTGAGGACAGGAGTATGCACAAGGATGAGTCCTGACCTTGTGGGTTAAGAGTGGATCTACAGCTTATCAGCTTATGGGGGAAGAGGAGGATGATATAAGGATTTAATCATGTGATAAATGGTTTTCTTTCTGTCTTCATTGTTATGTCTGCCTTTATAAATCTTTACAACATGTTATGCATTTTGGATTTTGTGCATAAATGCTCTTATTTGCTTTCACTTCACTATGTTAAAGGGAATTGCAAGGCTAAGAGTCTACCATCAAGATATACCTTATCTTCATGATGGCAGTCTTAAACTTAGAATACTAGAATACCATCACTGTGCCAAACAACTCAAAACTTATCTTCAGGATATTCTCCAGCACATCTCCAATGATACACATGGGCCTATTTATGTCTCATAATTCAGGAGTCTATGTACAAGTGTTTTCTGGTGGCTAACATTAATCATGATGATCAGAACAATGCCAGAAGCTCAGAGCCGTGCAAGGGATTTTATGATTGTGGTAGAATTGCGTAGTACCTGTGTTTGTTTGCCAGGTAGCATGAATCACAGTCTACTCCTGATAAGTTCAGTGATAGCTGTAGTGTTTCAGTGACAGAAAGGGGAAATTACTGTAGTTATGGTTTTCCTGTTTATTCTAGGTGTACACCTTTGCTAGCAGAAAATAAAGTTTCAAGAAGTATTCTCCCAGGGAGGTGGGGCACAGCCACAGAGGAAACCTTTGGGACAGAAAGGTGTGCTTCTCCTTATCCTAAGAGGTGCTTGGTTTCCCTTCTCTGGGAACTAAAGATACTATCTTGCACCTCCCATGTGTCACAGAGTATTGTAACTGGGGAGAAATAACCCTGTGCACCAGTACAGGCTAGGGGCCAACCAGTTGGAAAGCAGCTTTGCAAAAAGGACTTGAGGTTAGTGGAGAAGTTGACTATTAGCCAGCAATATGTCCTAGGGACAAGGAAGGCAAGGGTCTCCATGAATACATTAGGAAGAACGTTACCAGGAGGCTGAAGGAGGTGATCCTTCCTCTCTCTTCAGCAGTGGTGAGACACATCTTGAGTGCTGGGTCTAGTTCTGGGATCCCCAGCATAAGGGAGATGTGGAAATACTACAGTGAGTCCAGCAAGAAGGCCACTAAGATGATTAAGGAATGGCAGAAAGGCTGTGAGTGTTGGGTTGAGGTGGCTTGATGGATTTTATCAGTGTGCATAGATAACTGACAACAGGATATAAAGAAAATGGAGACAGTGACCAGAAAAGAGGCAGTGGGCGCAAACTGAACTACAGGAAGATGCATCTAAAATATAAGAAAAGGCTGGTTTTTTTTACTGTAAGGGTGATGAAACACTAGAAAATGTTGCCAAGAGAGGTTATGGAGTCTGTCCTTGAAGATAGTAAAAACCCAGCTGAGCACTGTCCTGAGCAACCAGCTGTAGGTGAGCCTATATTGAGCAAAGGGTGGGACTAGATGTCTCCAGGGGTGCCTGGAGAAGTGATTAGCTTCCTGTAAGACCAGCTAGACAAATCATGATGTACTGTGTTGAAATATGTGTGGAGTCAATATATTGGACTCAGAAAAATTTAGAAAGCTCTTCGGATAAAGAGGCATTGATGGTGTGAGGAAAAGCCATCATGAACTGAAAGTGTTGCTAATTGCATGTGATCATACACAAGCTGTTGGGGCAGGTTTATCCCTGATTGGTCAGCTGCGATTTAGGATAGGACAAAAGCATGTTTGGCTTACCTGTTCGGCTATGTGGCAAAAGGGTCTGAAATCAAAGCAGGCAGCATGGGAGACTTAAGCTATTCTAAGTCAGATATGGGAAAAAAAGACGCCCACCAGGAAGCCTCAAAAGAGAAGTCTGGGGAGGTGAGTGGAACTGCAGGAACAAGGACAAGGAGCCAGACAGGCTGAGTAGGACACATTGCAACAGAGGGAAATTAGCATCTGGCATCTTAGGAGCAACTCACCTGTTGCATCATCTGTCTGTAGGGGACTGTGTTACAAGGAATACTTCTTTTGGGAGGGATATCTCGTATCTTTTAAAAGGCTGGATGATGGGTCCATGTTACCTTCATTAATTCTTAACAGTGAGAAGGAGCAAGTTTGGGTGTTTTCAGGCCTCTTAAGTCCGTTGTATTACTTATCCTTTTGCCAAAATTTTACATTGTTCCAAGGGTACTTCACCAGAAAATATGAAGCTTCAAGAAGCAAAAAGGATTCAAGTATCATGGGAGAATATGTTAAATTACATATCTATCCTAAGAAATTAGTTAATAACAGGAGAGCAGTAAGAAATCACGCATTTTGCCTAACCAAAAAAAGGAAAGCAATCTAACATTATCTACTCTCTTCAATAACATATCCAATGAGCAAAAGCCCCTTACTCTTTCTCCCTTCCCTAAATCTAGCTGACAAGCTGTAGAAACTTCCTAATAAAAATGTTCAGACAATCAGTTGTAGAGTACATCCAATAGCTTTAGACTGTGTTCAGATAGGAAAATCTCAGGCGAGGAAGGTATTGTAGCTTTCATATTTCTCGCCACATTTGCTTATGTACTCCATATTTACCTCTTATTTATATTTACAGCTGGCAACTGAGCTGAATTCTTACATTTCTACCTTTTTCTTCCCTTCCAAATAATGATCAAAGAACAGTTTCATAATTTCCCATTGATCAGCCCAGGCTCCATCACCTTCGGGGCTTGACCCCTGATAATCCATGAAGATTTATACTGCTCTCTGGCTTTCTCAGCAATGTGCTGACCTCAGTCTGAGGTGTGTCCTCCCTGAATGTATAAATGCGTGAAATGATGACCATACTTCATGCACATTCACATCTGGGATCCACACACTGAGCTTTTGACGGAAACTACATGCTATAGCAGTCGGCCACTCTGGGTGACAAAGGGTGTGGGGTGAAGAACATTCAGTTAGAGAGAGACCTCTATAAATAAGCAAATGGTGTTTGTACCACATGGGTGGGCTGCTCAGGTGTTTTAAAAGGCTATCCAAAGCATGGAAGTGTTTCAGAAGCAGTGACATGCTTTGCCCAGAAGCAGAAATGAGAGGACAGAAAGTTCTTCATGTTGTGGAGACTCCAGTTGCTAATTAAAGAGATTATGGCCTTGACCACACTTTTGCCCTTTGAGTAAAACCTAGGGAATCCAAGGGGACACAAGACAGTTCATTGAGCTGCAGTATGCATACGTGGAAAACTGCTACCAAAGTCATCCTTTTTTGTGCTAAAATGTTTTCAACTTACTGAGAGAAATTTAATTCTTCCTGTATACACATCAACAAATAACTTGATTCCACCCATGAATATGCAAACAAATGTATAAAGTTACGCCAAGTATTTCTCCTTCTAGCTGCCAAGTAAGAAAGGGAGATTGTTACTATGAGTTCTATTTTTAAATACTTGGGAGGTGCTCCAATACTACAGCTAGAGGGGCTATATAATACCTAAACTCAAGCTGAAAGAACTCCAACAGCAGCTCAAAGGCTCCGTGAAATAGCTGAGTGGTGAAATTCTCCATCTAAATGATGTTAGCAGAGCCATACCTTGTGCTTTAAGTGAATGTTCATACCAACTTCCTCGAACTTAACTACCTCGCTAATTGCAAACCAGCTGCAAATATCCTATGCTGTCCCACAGCTTTGCTGTAGGTGAAACCCAGCCCATTAAAATGTAGCTCAAACTTTGCCCAGTTGTCCCCTCCTTACTCTGCTCTATTCTGGGCTATGGCTAGGTGTGTGGACTGAGCTGTTTCATTAGGCAGAAGCTTGAAGAAAAGGCTTGTTGTTCTGAATGGGAGGTGTGTTATGCGACGGGCTGTAGGAAGGATGTGTGCTTGGAAGGGCTGATGTGCAGAAATCATTAGTAGGGTGTGTACAGCACAGAGCGGGGAACCCAGCCACAGGAGAAAGGAGCCAGGGAGGGGAAAGCAAGGGAGGATGAGAGTGGAAGGAACAGGGGTGGAGGGACAGAGGCTAAGACAGTAATTTGGCCTACAGAAGTCACTGCTGGCTGTAAAACATCTGCAAATAAACTCAAAGGTCTCTTTTGGGGTGCCTAAGGGGGTGAGACTTACTCTTAAATACAGATTTGATCACCTTAGAACAGCTAGGTCTTTAGGCCCAAATGAGCTGAACTGAAAGCAGAACCTGTGGTGAGAGTTAAATCTGTCAAAGTCATCTTTCTGTCGCCTTAAAGGTTTGCAGGGCTGGGATCCGTTTGGCTCCAGGGTATTTAATCCCATAGTTTCTTTAAAATGGTCTCATATGAGTACTTCCATTGCATGTCAGGGGGTATCTCAGGTCTGGCCCAGACAGTGCCCTACAGAGCTTCCTGGTCTAGGTTGAGAGCAGGTCATGAATCATCTCTATACCAAATATGGATTTCAGTTAGTGTCAAGAAAACCCCAGCTACTCTTTTAAGACAGCCTTGCTGGTACAACACAAAGAGGTTAGCACTGGCAGCCAGAGCTGAATTTGGCCCACAGTGTTAAAGGGACACTAAATTACAGAAGAAAGATTGTGCAGCAGGAGCAAACAGTAGGGTGTAAGTTAAAGACCAGAAATGGACTTTCCTGTTTGCTCTGCCTGCTCCACACCTTTGCTGTCCTCCTGCTTAGCTATACCAGTGGTTTAGCCCTTAGTATCCTTGGAACTACTAATTCAAATCCTGGCAGGATTGACTCAGCCCCTCTGTGATTCTGAGGTTGAACAAAATTGTAAAACCAAAGATTTTGTGGTGAAGTGTTTGCCCCAGTATACTTGACCAGAATGCTCCTAATGCTTTTTGTATGTGACATGCTGATCTGATTGATGTCCTCTCATTGGTTCTTCATTTATTCTAATATATAAATTACTTTAATTAGTAATTTACTCAATTAGTCACTTGTTTTGAGGGAAGTAATGTAGTGTATGTTCACTATCCACGTCTTCAGTGAGTGCCAGCTGATGTAGTTCTGTTGCCGTTCCTGGAGTTATGATGACTTGTATGAGCTGAAGATTTGCTTATTAAATGAAACTATTAAAATTCACAACACTGCCTTAATTTAAATTTTAAAGGGATATTAACTGAGATGGATTATTTACTCTTTAATATGAAATAGGCCTGTGGGCATTTTTTAAAAAGATAAATCTGAAACATCGTCTATTATCTGTCAGTCTGGAAGTAGATTGGATGGGGATTTTGTTGCTCTTCTTTAGGGGAAAAAACCAAACATGGGTGTCAAAATGTGACCCACCCTATGTTTTATAAAACTCTCTTTTTAATTTTCTAAACTTAAAAACAACCTTCTCTGTTTTTCTTTTTTTTAATAAAATATTGCTAAAAATATTCTTCTGACCTGAAAGCGTTGACTGCCAAGATTTGAGTCTTCAAGTATGCTTTTATAGCCAAGTTACAACCCTATGAAAAATAGATTTATCACCTAGAGTAGAGACCAATTTGAACATCCCTAAGCCAAGATCCACATGATTCCTTTATATTTTAGGATGAAATGTCTGTTGTTCTCCCTTTTCCGTCCCAGCTTTCATAAAGGCTGTCTATAAAAGCAAGGTGTAGAGACAAAAGCTTTTTAAAAATATGTCATAACTCAGGTTGTTAAAAGATAAAGCTGTCTAACATAAAACCAGCTCAAAGCAACTTATCATTCTGTTCTTTCTCCAAGGATCTTCTGTGCTCTAAATGAAATTAAGAAATGTAACTTATGATGTTGCCAGATACTGTGGTGAGCAAGTGGAATCCTGAGCAATCGTAGCAGCTTATAACTTGTTGCTCGGGAGTCCAGTTAGTTGCCTTTCTGCAAATAAATTTCCAACCCCGTGGTATCAAGATTTCACTTTCTAGGTCTGTGGGACTCCTAGCAAGAACATCTACATTACTCTCCTGATACTTTCCTTGGGGGTCCTGTCTGTGTACTGCAGACTGAAATCCGTTGTATTACAGTGGTTTCCTAGCACATAAAGTTACCTTTATGGTGCCTCATATACTCTGTGTCTCCCAATCTAGTTCATGTTCAACTCTAATTTCAAAAGTGAGCAAAGTCATTAATAAGTAGCTTTGAGCATGGGTATGCAGCGCTCTCAGCTCCTGGAGAGGGCCAGCACCTCTGCAACCACTTCCCAGAGCCTGCCGCAGCAAGTGCTTTCAGCTTTGTTGCTGAGGTCGCCAAAATTCGAAGAGGTTCCAGCAGCAGTAAGCAATGAGTTTTGAACCAAGCCACTGTATTTCTAACAGCAAAAATGAGGAAGAGGAAGGTAAAGTTAATTGATAGGGTGATAGAAATAAGTAACCATAGTCACCCTCCATTAGACCCCAGTTGTAACTGGGAATGCCTGGGAAGGAATATGTCCTAGGCAGATCCAACTTTGTCTCAATCCCAAGCATCCCAGCTATCCACCCACCTTGTCTCAGAGCCCTCCTGCACTTGTAGCAGAGCTCTTATTCACCAGTTCTTCTGTTTCAGTTGCCTAACACAGCCTGCCATAAAGAGGTCTGCCCCTCCTTTACCACTGCAGAGCTCTGTAGACCTTCCAGTTCCCCACTTCCCCCTCCCTGTTGCCAGGACTGTCCATCCTCCAAAGCCTTTTCCTACTAGCACTCTCCACTCCTTGCTAAGCCCAAACCCCTTCATCTCAATACGCCCCAGAAGCTCCAGCTTTTCACTAATAATGCTCTGCCTCTGTCTTCTTGGCTCCTCCATCTCTGCCTGCTGAAACTCTCTTGCCTCACATGCTGTTCCCTTCTTGCCTGCTACCTGCTGCCATCATACTACTGCCTGCCAGGCTCAGCCATAAATGCCAAAACCATGGGCCTGCTCTCGTGGGAACTGGAGAAAAATTGGCTCCGCTTGCACTTCCTACAAGCGTGCCCAGATGGGACACTGGCAGAAGCAAAGGGCACATCAGAGGAAAAACTGGATCTGTGGTAGCTCTTTTCAAGAGCCTTGTTTGCAGTTTTGTAGCAGCTTTTCAGAGTGGTAAAAGCTGTAAGGTTTTGTAATCTTTTTTACCCATTGCAATGGCTGCAAATTATATGTTTATATTTTAAGTATTCTATAGCAACATCTCATCAGCATGAATTTTGCTAAAAAGCTGTGTTTTATCTGTGGTATTACAGTAAAGCCTATAAAATGACACTCACTGAAGACATTTTGAAATACTTGTGAAAAGGGGAAATCAGGGAAGATTGCATTTTATACAGCTGGATGAAGTTGCTGGCAGTTGGTAGAATAAAAAAGACAATAGAGACAAACCAGATTTTTTATGTAAAAGTACCCAGGTTTTAAGGAAGCAATTCCAGAGCATAATTAGGATGGGAATAACCATGTCCACATATGAGGTAGTGACAAACACAACATATTACTAGCTAGTTTTCCCTGTAGGTACATCCATGTGGCTTTAGCATAGGCTACTTTGGAAATGGATCAAGTTAAACCACAAAAAGGGGCACTTTTAGTACAGAATAAGAGTGTCCACGTGGGCACTTCAACCACAGTAACTAAGTTCACACCCTGGCAAGTTTCACAATCACTTCCCCAAACAGTAAGCCTAATACTTACAAGCTAACTGTAGCTAAAGACGGAGACTTGAAAGACTCCCATGATGGAGAGGTGGTTAATGTCAGTTGTGTCTAGAAGAGCTCGAAGTAACGGAAGAGGAAATGACCTCAGGCTAAGAAGAGGAAAATCATCTGATGGCACTATCTAGTAAAGGATGTAGAGGAAAAATATCCACAACATCATTAGGTCCATGCAACATATTTCCAAGTTATCAACTTTCTGGTATTTATTACAGATCAGTAGATCTGAGGATTCTGTATTTAGAACATAGATTGACAACAGATGAAATGTTGTTTTTTTCTTTTCTCCCCAGCCTCCTCTCCCTTTCCCTCTTCTCCCACCTCATCTTTTACTTCTCTGTAAACTTTGATGGCTCAGATGAACTTAAACATGGATCTTTTCTCATCTCCCATTAGTGTATGCAAAAGGAAATATCTGCAAGCAAGATGTTATGAAACATTTAGCCATGTGCATCCTTCCTTTATAGTGACTCTGCATTTCTGCATTCAACCTTCAAGTTATGTATTCTCATTGCCAGGAGAATATAGAATTTGAAAATGAAAGTATAAACAGTTTAAGTGTTATTTATTCATACCTGAATTTGCAAATGCACAGCAGTGGCATAATTGCTTACATTAGCCTGAGACAATAGAACACAAAAAGAAATGCCTTTAAATGAACAAAAATAGATTTATACATCATTTATACAAATTGCTTTACACAAAGAAATTTCAGAGCCATTGATGTACACTATGCACTGAGCAATTTTTCACCCACTTTTGAGGTTGTGTCTGAAGTAGAACATATTTTGACAAAGACTGAGTACATTTATGTTGAACGAACTTTGTAAAACACAGCAATATAGAGCCTGCAGCATATTTTTTTTTCTGACTGAAACTAAGTAGGGAAGCTAGGTAGGCAGAGTGCATTTATTTGCTGAAGTCTGGACAGAATTCTGAGACTAGTGTTACTCCTGCTAGGATAAGAATAGGCTAGGAGTAGAATTTAGGTAAAAACTACAATGATTTCTATGTAGGAGCCAGCCTCCTACATAATGGGCTAAAGGGCAAATAGGGAGTAAGCATTTGCAATTAAAACTTAAATCTAAGCATAAAATTATGTGTCTGGATGTCTGCATTGACACAAGAACTTCACATAATTTTGGTCAATCATCTTTTTGGATGAGGTAGGGCACCCAGCTTTGTTGAGCGTAAGTTTGAAAATTGTTATACACACATTAGGCTTTGTTACACTGGCTTATTTCCTCAAGTTTCTGAGCTACTTGTTTGTCACAAAAAAATGAATGTTTAATTTATCTAAAGTTTTCTCTGTCTTTCATGCTTGTTTTTATCACAAGGTTACCAATGAAGGAGTGTGCTTTAATAACCATGTTTGAAAGACAATAGCATCTCTTAGGGGCTGAGGAGGAAGTCTTGATGTGACTTCATTAAATGCCACACAAAATATTTTAAAAATTTGTGCAAACTAGGTCTTGAAAGGCTGCTATAGAAAAGATACATTCTTACCCTGCCCCCACATCGCCAACACTCTGCTTTGCTAGGTTTAACCTTTGTAGCTCATGCATTCAGTGTAGGACTGGAGTACCTCAGCTTACATCAAAACTCAGAAAATTAAAATAGTAAAATTCCTTCTCCTTTTCACAGAGCAGCTTGTTTGAATGAAAATATGTTCTTGTTATTTCCCTCAAAAATATCTTATTTCTACAATCTTATCCTCTATCCTTCTGTTCAAGATAGATCTTCCCTCACTACTTGCCTCTATTATAGTACAAGTGTTAAGACAGAAATGCTTTTCAGGAAAATGCCAGCAAATAAACAAAGTGAGTACTGATTTCACTGCCAAGTGAAGCCTGGATTTTCTTTTTGTTACGTTCATGTACTCTGGTATGCATATATAGTGTCGCTCCAAGATTTACATCTGAGTAAAATGTGTGTTTCTATAAACACAGGTGGAACAAATTTCTGTGCATATGTGTGCAAACATAGACACAAGTGATCTGAAATCAGGGGAAGCCAATGGCAAGACCAGCACTGACTCTACAATGTTAAGGTCTACTTCTGTTAAAAAACAGATTCATTCTCCCTTTTGCCTTAACTGAACTGCCAGGCAGGAACTATATTTGTCTTTGTTTGTACAGTGTCTTGCACAATAGATCTTTTGAATAAGACTTTACTGTCTGATTACTCTATATTAATGTATGTGATATGTTTATTGCTCACCTAGCCAGCCTTTATCTTGTTTCTCCTTGAAACAAAGGAACTGCAGAGCAGAATAGGCTTAAATAAAGTCAGATAAACTTGATTTCTGTAATGCAGTCTAATTGTATGGTTTGATCACGTATGTATACACAAGTTTTTATTTCAGATGATACTATTCTTTTTCTGCCTTCAATAAGTGAGTATTTTACTAATGAACATTTAAAGGAATGGATAGGCGTAAACGGCAAAGTTCAGATGCTAACACGAGTATATATTTTTAAAAAGTAATGTTAATTTTAATCCAACCAAATTTAAATATATATATTTATATATCTCAGAAAAACATTGACTTGAGCATCATAGAAAAATGAAATTCCAGGCTGAAGCTCAGGGAAACTTAGATTTGGACCTTTTCTAAGGAGCATCTCTGTTAAAAGGAAAGCTTTGATAAAAACGTCACCTTACATCAAGAAGATACTGGTCCATAAGGAGCAGGGGCTGAAGAAATATCTCAGAGAGGTGTGCAGACTAAAGAAGAAAAAATCAAAAGGCTCCTGAAAGCAAGTCAGAAATTACTCTTTCATCTAGGACTGGATGTGGCAAGGAGGAATTTTCATCTCAAAGAGAGCTATTGAGAAAAATAGCAAGCTAAGCTCATTCCCTGTATCCTTCTGTCAGTCTGACTATAGGATCTCAAAAACTATTTGAAATTGTAAGATCTGCTAGATTTAAGATGATACAGCAAGAATTAAATGGAAGGGGAGAAGACAAAAGGGAATGCAGGAAAGTAATCTTGCATCGCATGTATTAGCTGTCAAGCAAGTGTGAGTAAAGTGAACTCAGTGGATAGAGGTGGAGTTTGATTTGTTTCTATGATAGAAAATGTGGAAGAAAGAGTAGAGATGTGAGAAATTATTTTACTGCCTTGATTATTGCCCACCCCCAAAAACATATTTGTTCTATTTTTTCGCAACCACAAGCCCTAAATAAACACCAGCATCCTCACTAATTATGTATGTCAAGGTGCTCTGAGAACTTCCTGGAGGACAAATATATTCCATAGTATCCTAAACTCTGTATTCAAAGGTCACTCCTTCCCCATAACTGTAGGGTGAGGACAGGGGTTAGGGTGAGGACAGGGGCAAGTCTTCAGGGCCTTATTTTTGGTGAACTACATTGTTTCTACAATGACATCGGCAGTCCTATATCATTTTCATTTCCTGAGTCTCAAACAGATTTATAAGCTTTAACAGCACTGATGCTTGATAGGAATTTTAGAGGAATTCTTCAAAAGTCAGTAAGTGACATTCCTGGTATGTGTTTCTTTGTCTTCTTGATAGAAGATACACCTGTCAGCTCATATATTTCTACTGATCTGTTGCCATCCTTGCCTTTCACATCAACAGGCTTTCACTCTTCCCCTTGCCCCATTCATGCTCCTTGGTGAAGCAGATTGCTTTCCTCTTTAAGAGTTGTTTCTTGCACTGGCAGCTGTGATGGCAGGTGAACCCTCCCTGGCAAGCATGCCAGGGGAAAGAACATAAGAAATATATCTCCTACAGAGATGTATTTGCCTTGGCAGCTTTATCCCTTTATACTGCAAAGCTTAAATCAGTCCACGGCATGAAGAAAGATTTAGTACCACTAGTAGGTGACTCCTTTATGGGTGTGTAACACCTCACAGACAAGCTCAGAGCTTGATGCAGAAATGCCAGGGAGAGCTTTGTTCTCTGCTGTGTGAGGGATGAGGCTGGACACCACCTGCGAATGCAGGGAGTTCAAACCGCAACGGTCGCGTTGCTCGTGCCTATCAACGGCTTACAGGATTACTGGTTACCCAGGGGCTGCTAACACTCCACAGGACCTACTGGGAACAGAAAGCATGAATGAATCATGATTGTTGTCCCTTTAAGGCTGATTTGTGAATTTGTGTAGCCGCTCCCTGTTTGCAAAGACTCACATGTGTGGAGTGCCACAGAGATGGTCTTGCCCTGTTAAACAGAAGTGAAAACCGAGGCTGTTTAGAGCCTCAGAATCCTGGGCTGCCAGTGTGCTCAAGAACATTCATCTTTATGTGCCTTCTCAGCTGTCGGGAACAAGGCTTCCAAACACTTACGGAGTGCTTGTGTACATAGCTCATCCCAGTCAGGAGCAAGGTGGTTCCAGTAAGAAAAAGAAAATATCTAAGGCTTTCATTAACTCCTTGGCTATGTCCTCTGTAAAACTGTACAGTCTCTTCTCCTTAAACATCACTTAACATTAGTATCCAAAGGCGCCAAGCAAAAAATAAACTCACACAGTCCACATGAGAAACATATATGCTATGTCTACACAGAGTTTAGTGTGACTCTCGGTTCTCCATATTATTTTAACACTGTTTGCATCTGAATGGAAGAAAGCTTCAAACTGCATGTAAAGCGGTGTTCCTTAGGCATGCCTGTGAAGCAATCTTATCTCCCCGCAACTGAGACAGAATCACACAGAATCACAGAATCACCAGGTTGGAAAAGACCCACCGGATCATCGAGTCCAATCATTCCCACCAATCACTAAACCATGCCCCTCAGCACCTCGTCCACTCATCCCTTAAACACCTCCAGGGAAGTTGACTCAACTACCTCCCTGGGTAGCCTGTTCCAGTGCCCAATGACCCTTTCTGTGAAAAATTTTTTCCTAATGTCCAGCCTGAACCTCCCCTGGCAAAGCTTAAGGCCATTCCCTCTCGTCCTGTCCCCTGTCACTTGGGAGAAGACAGCTCCCTTGTAGAGAGCAATTAAGTCTCCCCTCAGCCTCCTCTTCTCCAGGCTAAACACCCTCAGCTCTTTCAGCCGCTCCTTATAAGGCCTGTTCTCCAGCCCCTTCACCAGCTTTGTTGCTCTTCTCTGGACTCGCTCCAGAGCCTCAACATCCTTCTTGTGGTGAGGGGCCCAGAACTGAACACAGTATTCAAGGAGCGGTCTCACTAGTGCGGAGCACAGAGGGAGAATAACCTTCCTGGACCTGCTGGTCACACCATTTCTGATACAGGCCAAGATGCCATTGGCCTTCTTGGCCACCTGGGCACACTGCTGGCTCATGTTTAGTTGCTGTCAACCAGCACCCCCAGGTCCTTTTCCTCCAGGCAGCTTTCCAGACAGACTTCTCCTAGTCTGTAGCACTGCACAGGGTTGTTGTGCCCCAAGCTGAGCCCTCCATCAGAGGCAGGGTACAGACTGAAGTAGGTTACTTTATCTGGTATTGTCTGCTGGATGCCACTGCTCCCGTCCCTGGCACATACTTTTGTCTCCATGACTGGCTATACCTCCCCGTGGCTGCTGTGCACAGTGGGAGCTGAGTGAGTCAGAAGCGCTGGCCTGTCACTGAAGTTAAGGTCTTGCCTCTGTGAGGAGCAGGGATTCCTGCCATCTGGACGGACTTAAGGCATTGCCAGAAATATAGCTTGGCCACAGCTCGGTCATGCTCAATCTCAAGCCAAATATGAGTGTGAACATATCAATTTGAGAGCTGACAAGGCGACAAACCCAGTGACTCGTGTTTCTTCCTTAACAACAACACTTTTCATCCTTCTACCTGTTCAGAGAAGGTCCACTGACAAGGAGCTGTACTAGATATGGAAGTAGTCCCTGACATGAATTAAATAAGTTATCAGCTGTTCACAAGCAGTTATTCAGATGTCTTTGAAAAATGAGAATGTGAATCAACAGTTCGAAAGGCAGATTTGGGATAGAGATAGGCCCTATGGCAGAACAGCATAAGGATTTGTTAGTGTATGTCTGTAATGCTGATTCCCCTAGACGAATTCTTGTGAAAACTTTAGGTTTATGTTCATCCTTGGTACATCTCCTGCAAAACTACATTGGCTTATTTATTGCATTTCCTCCAAAATATGTATTTCTATAAATATCAGGCTTTTCAGGAAAGGCTGATCAAAATCTGACAGTAAAAAAGGAAACATATTAGAAAAAAATTAATTTCCTCAAGTCATTCTGGTGTTAATGAAGTGTTAACAATATATTATTACACTTAATTCTGATGTCACTTATGGTAGAGTCATTCCCAAGTGGCTTCGTTGACTTCTGCATTCTCACTTTAGCTTATACCAGGTTCTGATGTAAAATACTGTTTAAAAAAAATTAAATTAAATAAATTAAAATAAATTAAAATGAATATTAAATATTACTCCGTATCTTCTGTTTCTTGTTTATAATTTCAGAATTTCTGACTGCACTGAGATAGTACATGTAGTTTACTAGATTTGTGTAACACTGCACTTCATAACAACTTTTCAGTGGCTTTTTTTCCCCCTTCTCTATTCTAAACATGTAATTTTAAAATATTTTGATTGTAACATTTTCCCAGATGTCACCTGGTTATGAAGGCTTCTTAAGACAATTCATACTTTAGTAAAGCTCGGTTTAGAATTCCTGTCCCAAGCACCACAGCAGTTTAATAAATGATAGTACTAAACTTTCTTCTGTAGGCATTGAGAAAGGAGGAAGACTATCTTGTCTCTTCTTCTGATTAACTGTAACTCTATCCTTCTTTGGCTTAACACACTCTCCAGTGGTATGTCTTGTCTAGTCTTAAAAGATCCATACAGTAAGGCTTGAGTATCAGATAAAAGAACAGAAGTTTCCTTGGACAAATACTTGGAAATATATATTTCCATATTTAACAGCAATTAGCGAGAAAAATGAGGAATCTGTAAACTCATCAATTACTCAATCATATCCTTCTTGATATACTTAGGAAGCAGTTCCTTGAGGCTTGGTTACTTTTTCATTGCTACTTGTATAATTATGGAGCAAAACCTCTAAGTATCTGGAGTCACCCCAGACTAAAACTGACATTTGTGAGAGCTGAACCAGCCATGATGGTGCTACCTCTCCAAGAAATGCAAGCAGCAGTCAGACCTTAACTAAAATATTTCTGCCTCTTCACCAAGCAGCAGCAGCAAATTTTTGTGCCTTTTAGGTCAGGTTTCCTCTTTGAGACCAGGATACAGAGGTGCTGACTTGGGTGTTTCCTTAGGGTAATGTATCTATTTAAAGAACATAAAGACACTTGCTGATTACCACAAGGGTGGTTATAAACAGCACACAGTCAATTCCCCTTTGCATAAATACCACTGCCTTGTCCCAAGAAACATATGCTTTCTTTTCAGAGAGCTCAGGAAAGTGAGAGGAAGCTGTTTAGACCCATCTAGCATCTCATTCTCTCCTCCTTCTCTGCTTTTCCATGGGGGAAACTTGCCCAAGGCCCTGACCCCGTGGTGTGGAAAGTAGCTGGATCATTAAGCCTGGCTTTTATATCTGTACTCTGTTACACAAAGGATGTTCAGAAAGGTCCAAATGTTTAGACAAAGATTACAGCAGCCCACAAAGTATCCTTAGCAATTTTCTGTGTGTGGTTACTGCTTGGGATTTTTAACTTCTCTGTGAAGGATTTCATCATGGGTGTGATACATCATGTGCAAACCATTAACTCCTTTCACCATAGCCATATATTTTCAAACACAATAGTCCTCTTTAATAAAGCACTTAAAAATAGCATTCTAGTGCAAAAGGTTATCTGATGCCTTTCTACTGCAGACTGTGTCAGCAACTCCTTGACAGTTTGCAGTGCACATCACTGATTTACTTGTGAAATTCCTAGAGAGCAGGAGCAAGCTGTGTAGATGTCTTGATGCGTCAAATTCAGTGGTGTGTAATAAAAAATTTAACAGCTGATAATGCAAACGTATTGAGGAGGTCATGAAGAATACTCTTTCAGTCAAAGCTGTTGAGAGTTGTGACCTAAGGACAAACCAACGGGAATCATTGTTGCAAAGATCAAATTTCATTTTAATGTGATCGAGGAGGAACTTACCAGGGTGGTGGAAAGAGTGGAAGAGGCTGACACTTATTGACACATAAACAAAGGACAGGGGCTGCTACCTGGCTCCACAGCACCACTGCAGATGAGAGCTGGATCTGATCCCAGAACAAAGAAAGCCCCAGTCTTACCTTGATGCAGGAGTGACTCCCTTAGGGCCTTCAATCACAATACAGTGCAAATCAATGTTGCTGTATTGCTTTGTATTGATACAGGACATGAGCTGTTTAAAATAATTTTAACCTAGCAGACCTACACCAGCTGAAAACATGGCTCTAAGCAGACTGTGAGGGAATTTCCTTGACTTTTCTCCCCCTTTCCTTTAGAAAAAAAATTACTGCTGCATGTTTTCCATTTTCCTATAAGCTTTCTATCCAATGTTCCAAACATTCCAAAACAAACATCTACATTTCCTTCCTTGGTACTCTATGTCAAGATCTATTTAACTGCCTCAGCAAGAGCAAGCAATCCTAGAAATCCTGCCATTGTGATTAAACAGAAGTTTCTTTTAGTTTTAGAACCATCTCTGAGCATATGTGTTATACCTCAATAATACTTTTGCAGTGCTTCTGGGTGCATGTCCCAGGGCTGTACACTGCTATTGAACTTACTAAACACTATTAGACAAGTTTTGCTATAACTTATTCTAATTCAAGCCTGGAGTAAATGCAGCCATTCTCAAATAATTTGACTGTGTAAGTTGATAAATGTACAGTGCAATCTGCTGAAACAAAATAGGATGAAAACTGAATTACAGCACATCCAATTAGGACCTGTGATCTTGAGTACAGTGACCTTTTCTTAAAATGAAATTCTAGCACTGGAGTGTGTGTATGTGTGAGGAAGCAGGTAATCAAATTGCTGCTGCAGATACGCATCACTTCTTCCTGTGTTTATTTATTTATTATTGCTTGTATCGTAGTAACAACCAAAGGCTTAAACTGAGATCAAATGATTTTTTTTTGTAGGTTGCTATAAAATACATATTTTAACATACATAATTTATTTGGTTATACAGGATAAAGATGACTAATATGATTGGGGCTGGCCATATCCAGCAGTAGCAACCACTGCCTGTGCCTCCCCATGCCTTGGCAGCAATGAGAATGAGCAGTTCAACTTGCCAGAGGTTTGTTCCAGTTATACATCCTTCCTTGACTCCCACCGCAGAAGTGACAAAACCCCCCTCTCTGGCCACTGTAACATTTGAGTTGCAAAACTCAGTTTCATCTATAGTTTTGGGAGGCCCAGAACTGGCTGCAACAGGGTATAAAGGTATCACTCCAATCACACTATATTCCTTTATGATGGTAGAGGATCTGTCCTCAGGGGTTGTCCTAGACCGTTTAGCATTTAACTTAATGCCTTATATAACGAAGAAGTGTGAGCACAAAATTTGGTACATTCAAGCTTGATTTCTGGTTTACAGAATAATCTGCTCAGAGACCAGATGTGTTTTAAGTGCCCTATGACTAGGAACATAGGTGCATGCTTGCCTCTCTCCCCATGTAAAATCCCACCTCTTTCATTTAGTGGCCTTGTAAATGCACCCTGACCAAATAGATTTTGGCACTGATGCACAGAGAGTCCAGTCCTGCATCATTTGGGCAGGCCAAAAATACTGTTTGATGGGCCATATTTTAGCCTTTGAAACAGCAGTGAATGAAAATCATCAACAGATGAAGGTACCACAGCAAGATATATTTGCTTCTCACAGAAGTGGGAAAGAAAATGTAAGATGAGGCTAGTGTCCTCCTTGCCATCTGCATTCAGGGTATCCCAGTAGGAATTAATACATTCCTGCACTGGCCAAGCTTCAGCAGTCAAACAGCTGCATCCAGATGACAGCCCAGATTGAGAAACAGGAATTTACCAACCAGCCCTTTCTGTGTGAAACTAGTGATTTCAATTTAAACTTCTTGTTTGCCAGCCCTTTGCCTTGCCAAGGTCTTGGGCTCCAAACCCACCAGGCAGTTCCCTGGACTTCCAGCCTGCGTGCCTCTGCTTTTCAAGCTCCAAGTTA
The DNA here is from genome assembly GCA_033459285.1 of Clamator glandarius. Lineage (NCBI taxonomy): Eukaryota > Metazoa > Chordata > Aves > Cuculiformes > Cuculidae > Clamator > Clamator glandarius. The sequence continues at coordinate 827,371 of JAUNZM010000660.1, read as the reverse complement.
TTCTCCTGTCTGAGATCTGTGAACCACTGAGATCAGGGACTTCCAGCCTTCCTGAAATCCTCAAGTTGTCCAGTGTCTCCAGTGGCTGAGTCTCCCAGTCTGGTTCATAGCCCTGAAATGGCTGATTCCCAAGCACAGCAATTTGTGAGGAGGGCTGCCCTGAAATTCTGCTTCCAGTTCCCAGGGGAATCTAGGGAAATACATCCTGTACAAGAAAAATGTGAACTGCTACTGCTGCTGGAATGCTTTTTAATTTTTGAAAAATGTTAGGTCTTCATGCATTGTCCTGGGCGGCACGTTCAGCTTTCAGGCCTAAGCAAAACAGGCACAAGACTGCTGGGATGGAAAAATGGACATAGTTTCCAAAGTGCTGACAACCTTTTCTATTTTTTTTTTCCTGAAGTAAAAAGTCTGCAGCAAGAGAGTGGCTGTCTTGGAAAGAAAATATTTAATTCTTTTTCTCTTTATGCACCATTTTAATATTTTTCCATGTGTTTCTGATCATCTCAGGGAGATGTATAGCTTTACCAAACTCCAGAGAAATAAAACTCTTTGTGAGCTAGAAGTCCGCTAGATCTCAAAAACCTTAATAATACTGAGAGATACATGTGGAGGCTAATGATGCTGAAGGGTAGGCAATGCTAATGTGTAAACCCAAGCATAAGCAAGTGGCAGAAATGAGTTTGAAATCCCCTGAGAGCAGAATTGAACTCTAGGTCATGCCAAAAGGCAAATTCAACCCAATGTTTTACTTTGGGGCCACTACCAGCCTGGCTCAGCTGCACATACAAATTCCTCTCAAGCACAAACAAGGTGCTTTTAAGCTGGATGGACTTAGCTGGTACACAAAATTTTGCTCAAGGCGTCCCAGGTTTGCACTGAGAGCACAAACTCTACTAAGACACTAGTTATTCTCCAGGGTTGTTCTCCATCAAAGAAAGAGAGACACAAAAATCATGAAGAGAGCATCAGGGAGTAGCTGACACTAGCACAACACAAAAAGCATGGGCTATAGCAAGGTATGCTGCCATGCAGCACTGCCGTGTTTTCTGACCTACCTGAATTCTCCCATCAGCCGGAGTTCAGGGGCAATATGCAAGGCCAGTCACTATGCTGTTCCTGACACACCTGACCCATGAGATGGGAAGAGGAAAACATGCAGGAGAGATGTGAGAGCTGCTTAAGAGTGGATCATGCCAGGGTTGGCATTCTCTGTTTGCCACTCGCAGAGTCCTCTTGAAGAGCAGATTTCTGGCATGTCTCAGGACTACGTTTTGCTGCAACCCACCCACTCTGCAAGTGTGTGGTGTGGAGCCTCTCCCTCTTGCTCTTCCACGCCGTCTTGGGTAGGAGAGATCTACTTATCTAAGTCCTTCTTCTTAGTGTTCCTTTCTGGCACCCTAAAGACATGGGTGCAGTGGGATGATGAACTTCTACTGTGTCTAATGCTCTCTTTTTCTTCCCTGGGGGTAGTTTTCAGTCCCTTGAAAGACTCGTTTGATCACAGTGTTGCATACTTAGTCAGTTTTGGGCACTAAGCTGTGGGTGCCAATAATACAAATGAGGCATCTAATTACTTGGTTTAGAGAGGCAGCTTGGATACCCCACTGATTTTCCCAAACATTTTGGAGCCTAATCGGAGTGAAACCCATTAACTTCAGTGGGCTCTGGATGACTTCCTATATACACAAAACTTGAAAAATTATGCTTTAAAAGAATACTAAAGTTAAATTGGGAAATTTTAACAATTCTCTTTGTATTTTAATTTACTGGCTGTATGCTGACAATATAATTAGAGATGCTATGTTAAGTAATGCCAGATGACATTAGGGGATGGCAAAAGTATCCAGTTTTTTAAAGAATAGTTCACAGTTGAACTGTTCCTCTCTCTCCACTCCGTTTTTAGCAGAGAAATATATTCAAAAAGTCAGAAACAGCTGAATTAATCCAGGAGTCAAACCATTTGTAAGTACCAGTAATGTGGTGTATCTTAGCACATTACTTTCACGTCAAATCTAATGTTATTGCAGAACAAAAAAAAATTACCATGTTTCCTTAGCACCTACTCATAAAAAAGAAGGAAGGTTTGCAGGGCCTTGTGATATTCATGTGTTTAAATTGGGCAGCGGACAACCTAGCTGCCACTGAAGCTGAAGGAGCAGAACCCAGACTTGTGCTTTATAAAGCTGAGCATTTGAATGGTAACTTTTCACTTGGGGTCTATGGATTTCTTGGGGTCCATCAATTAATTTGAAAAGGGTTTTCAGTGGCAAAGCAAAACATGTCTACAATCAGTGTGAGTCCATATACGCTATGTTCATATACTGTGTGAGTGTGTCTATGTTAAACTTCAGTCTATATATGTAAAATTACTAGGAGGCCCATATCACTATGGGAAATTTGATAGGGCACAATAATTAACACCATGAGAACTATAGCCTTTATTTTAACATAAACTCACATATTTAAAATTGCATATGCAGTTATATTTATCTATGGATATAAATATTTATATGTTTAAGTTCATTGTATGCTGTCCTATATATATGTCTTGTAGATCCTCTCTTGAGTAGAGTTAGTGAGTTAAAAGGGTCTTTTACTAGAGCTAAAAGTCTTGGGAAATACAAAAATTTTTAAGGGCATTTGTACTGCTCTAAATGGGACTTTAAAAGAAACATTCTCTGTAGGTGGGCTTAATGATAGGGCAACATAATGAGGACTTCCTTAGAAGTCTTGATTTTCCTGGGAGGAGAAGACAAAACGGTAAAAAATGAAGGCTGGTACATCCCAAACAACAGGAATGTCTCAAATGCTGCTCCAGGGCAACACATGGAACCTTACACCAGAGCAAAGTAATGTGCCTGCATGAAAAAAAAAATCACATAGCCCATAGAAACCCATGCAACCAGGTCAAATGTCTTCAAAAACCTTGTCGTGTAAACACTTCACACGTGCAGGCTGATCAGGTAGTGTCTGTCTTTGCACAAAGAGCCATAATGGTGGCCTAAAAGCATAAAATCACCATTAATGCCAGTCTTGTGGCCTCTGGCTAAACCAACTTAAGTCTAACCATAGACTTAATAGAATCATAGAATCGAAAAGACCTCTATGACCATCAAGTCCAATCATCAATACACCACCTCCATGCCTACTAAAGCATGTCCTGAAGCACCACATCTACACATTTTTTGAACACTTCCAGGGATGGTGACTCTACCATTTCCCTTGGCGGCCTGTTGCGGTGCTTCACCGCTCTTTTGGTAAAGAAATATTTCCTAGTATCCAATCCAAACCTCCTCTAGTGAAACATGAGGCCATTAATGCATGGCCAAGACTGAATCTCTACTGGTGGTTACCTGACAATGGATGCGTCACTACTGGCTGCACTGGCCAGAGAACTGTGGCCTATCTAAGTATGGCAAAAAAATCCTCATTACTCATATTTCTAATTCATGGAAGGCAAATTCAAAGTTGCATAAACCACTTATCTTTCTGTAGCAACTCTGCACTGGCTTTGCATCTGCTTTGCATAGAGTTCAATGCCAGGAAAAGCCACAGGAAAATTAACTCTTATCTCAGCTTGTCTGACAATCTCTCTTAACAGAGAAAGCTTACTATTAATTTTGAGGCTGGAGCTGTGTTTTACATTTCCCCCTCCTACCCCAAATGCTGAAAAAGCTCATATATTCTCAAAGTTAAAATGTCATTGACCTTATTGTATAACGTTCAGTATTGGGCAAATCTGAGTAGTGTAAATATGTGGCTGGTGGGATTATGCTTGGCCTAGTACTTGATATCATAAGGGAAGCATCTTGTCACAGTAAGGAGCTGTGGCTGGTGATTTGCCCTCAAAGATCCATATTCATGGAGGATCCAGAAGATTGGGACAGGAATATTTTAATGCAACTCTAAAGAAGCCTTTGAATTGATGAATATACTTTAACTAAACAAAAGTATTTAGCTCTGGCACACTGAAGTGTTGTGGGATTTGAGAATGTTCATCTTCTTTGCCTCTGTTCAGAATTCTCCTTGCAAATTGCACCGAAGAAACAATGACTAAAATGAAGTTGGAAACTCTCAGAACAGCACTTACACAGAATCTAGGAGATTTTGCACTGCTTGTGCTGACTTTCGTCCAGTTCACTTTCCTATCAAAACAGCTTGTGGGTTGGCACTTAATATTTTTGATCAGTTTAATTACTTTGGCCTATTTTCAAACCATTTTGCACGTAAGCCTAAGAAGATATTTCTAAACAAAATCTAATGAAAGCAAACAGCAATTTCATAACAGACATTTATAAACAGATTAGTGCACAACAAAAGAAAAAAAAAAAACAAGCTTTGCATTCTGCTTTTTCTAGAATCCCAACAATTCATATTTTCCTCCCAACTGTATGCAAAATGATTGTTTGCACATATCATTGAGATCATATGGAGATATGCCGATTCGGGCTGTCATCGTAGACCTGAAGTTTTCACAGAGAAGCTTCTACCAAAGGCAGCTGCTCTCCGGATCTCTTCTGATCCCAGCTGGGACTCTGGGTTTAAAGACGAATGGCTCCCCACATAAAGCCCTGTAGCTGAGAACAAAGCATCCAAGCTGTCTGTGGAACACCAGCATTATGTGCAGAACTGGGTAAGTTTTCCTGTCACGCAGGCTTTTTCCCACTGCATTAGGAAGAACCACAAGACACAAATAGTTTTGTGGGAGGGGGGCAAAATAGGAAAGTGACATTCGGCTATCCTAAAACTGCTGATCAGGGCATTTACCTCAGTTACTGAACATCTGCATTCAAATCCTTTCTTTGCCTCTTCCACACCACAGATGGGAATGTGGGTTTCCCCATCCCAAGCTTGTGGTTTTACCACCAGGCTACTTGTTCTTTGAAAGCAGGTCTTTCTTTTTGTTTTTTACATCTGCTCATGTGAGGTAGCCTTCTTAATAAGCATGCTGAATCACTCAGTTTTAACTCTAATTTGCGAGGTGATTTAATCCTACCCTGCCACATGTTTTTTTTGCGAGTCTTTTTTAATGAGGCTGTTGGGAAACAATCTAATAAGAACACTTAACACAAAAATGACCAGGTCACTAACATCTAAATCACTGGGAAAGGAGAAATGGGGATCATAAAGAGTTTCACAATTTAATTTTCTCTGCAGTTCATGACAATGTATACAATGTATACAATGCGAGTATCTGTACCCCTACAGGAGCTCCCATAGGAATCCACAGGACTTCGGTCACTGATTTCAGTGACAGAAAAGACTAATTTCAAGTATACAAGAAAAGCTCACCTGATCTTTTGCGGTCTCTGCCTGAGGAGACATGATTTTTCAAAAAAACAGCTCAAATATATGTTTGTTTTCTACCCGAGTCTGAACACCTAAACATCAGGGAGTAGTGTGGGATACAGCCACAGGGACTTTGGCTTATTTACGTGAATTAATCACAGGAACACACTTTCTAAATTAGACGGCATAGTCCCAGAGGGTTAATTTCTTCGATGCTCAGCTGGGTATGACCCCAAAGCAGAGCCCCTTAGATGCACACTGAGAATGAAAGAAGCTGGAAGTTGTCACACACAGTTGCAAGAACAAAGCTCCGTCCTCTTAAATTAAAACTCTCGAATGCCAGATGTGTAGATATGACATATTTATTTATGACCTTCCAATTTAAAGAGGGAAAGCAAAACTGGCCAAATTAATCCCTCGTGTGAGCCAGTCAACATCGCTGCAGTTGCCCTCAGAATAAGCTTTGTTAGGAATAATGTTTACTACCTTTGCCTTAGATCTCGTGACATATTTTCAAAGAAATCTTACTGCTTGGGATGTAACACAGGCACATAAAATAATATCACAGTATTTTAATGAAGACATTAGAGCCTTTTTATTACAGGGAACTATGGTTTTGGCCTTTTAATAAGAAAAAAGGCTCCACTAAGTGATTGTTAACTTGCTTCCAAAAAAACACGTGTTTATCAACTTCTGTATAGAGCATCCCAATAGCTAATAATAAATCCTTGTATTTTATTTTGAAAGCAAACTAACTTTAACAGTGGCACCCAAGTTCCACAGCAATCCCACAAGGCATCTGCTGACAATTTAATGACTGGCTACAGATAAAAATGCTTTTTATAGAATCATAGAATGGTTTGAGTTGGAAGGGACCATCCCAGTCACCTAGTCCAACCTCCCCTAGAGTGAGCAGAGACATCTTCAACTAAATCAGGTTGCTCAGAGCCCCCATCCAACCTGATCTTGAATGTTTCCAGGGATGGGGCATCCACCACCTCTCTGGGCAACTTGTTACAGTGCCTCACCACTCTCACAGTAAAAAATTTCTTCCTAATATCTAGGCGAAACTTATCCTCTTTTAGTTTAAAACCTTTACCCTTGGCCTATTGTTACAGGCCTTGCTAAAAGGTTTCCCTCCCATCTTTTTTATAAGCCCCCTTTAAATATTGAAAGGCTGCAATAAGTTCTATTTGTAGTCTTCTTTTCTCCAGCTGAACAACCTCAACTCTCTCAGCCTCTCTTCACAGGATAGGTGTTTCAGGCTTTTGATCGTTTCTGTGGCCCTCCTCTGGACTGCTCCAACAAGTCCATGTCCCTCTTATGCTAAGGGCTCCATAACTGGATGCAGTATTCCCAGTGTGGTCTCACCACAGCAGAGGGACAGAATTACCTCCCTTGACCTGCTGGTCACACTTCTTTGATGCAGCTGAGGTTGGCTTTCTGGACAATAGCACAAGGGCTAATAGTTTTACATGAAAAGCTAAGTTTAGATTAGGTATTAGGAAAAAAAAAATTACCCTGAGGGTGGTGAAACACTGAAGAGGTTGCCCAGAAAGGTGGTAGATGCCTTACACCTGGAAATATTTGAGGTCAGGTTGGATGGGGCTCTGAGCAACCTCGTTCAGTGGAAGGTGCCCCTGCTTACTGCAAGGGGGTTGGACTGGATGACCTTCTTGGTCCCTTACAGCCCAAACCATTCTATGATTCTATGTGATTATTAACTTGCTTCTCAAAAGCCCTATGTTTATCAACTTTTATACAGAGCATCTTGGTTGCTAATAGTAAATCCTTATTTTTTTTTGAAAGCTAACCAACTTGAACAGCGGGAACTAAATTTCACAGCAATCCCGCACTGCTTCTCTTGACATTTTCATGACCTGGCTACAGATTAACAGCGCCTTTTATGATGCCGAAAATGCCAGCAAATTAAGACTCATTTTGGAATTTCATAAAGACTGCACCTCTTATCAGGCTTGGGAAACACAATCTCCATTGATTGTGTGCAGTGAGAAAAGAGCTGGGGACAGAATGGATTTCCCACTTACACACATATGGATAAATTCCCCTCAAAATCTTATGCACATTCTATTATCATAGAACCATAGATAGTTAGGGTTGGAAGGGAACTTAAAGATCATCTAGCTCTAACACCTCTGCCATGGGCAGGGACACTTCCCACTAGATCAGGCTGCCCAAGGCCCCATCCAACCTGGCCTTGAACACCTCCAGGGATGGGGCAGCCACAGCTTCCCTGGACAACCTGTGCCAGGGCCTCACCACTCTCATCGTGAAGAGATTCCTCCTTATGTCTAGTCTAAATCTGTCCCTCTCCAGTTTATACCCGTTACCCCCAGTCCTATCGCTACAAGCCTTTGTGATCAGTCCCTCCCCAGCTTTCTTGTAGCCCTTTCAGGTATTGGAAGGCCAGTATAAGGTCTCCTCAGAGCCTTCTCTTCTCCAGGCTGAAGAAGCCCAACTCCCTCAGCCTGTCTTTGAATGGGAGGTGCTCCAGCTCTCTGATCATCCTTGTAGCCCTGCTCTGGACCCGCTCCAACAGCTCCATGTCCTTCTTATGCTGAAGATTCCAGAACTGGACACAGTGCTCTCCAAAGACCAATTTTAATGTTATTATGAACTTCACAACAGCTACTTTGGACGTGTCTGCAGCTCTCTGCCTGACCTTGCATTTGAGATAAGAAGAAAACTCCAAACAAGGGGGGAACCAGAGAAGCAGACACCCATGTTCAGCACGGATCACACTGAACACAAGGTGTTATCATCTGCAAAGAATGAGCGGCATCTGGAAAAAACACTAAGGAAAACATGCTGTCAGAGGGCCATTCTAACTTTAAAAGAACACAGTTGCCGAGATGAAACTTTACTCAAAGCGAAACTATTCCACTTCTCCCAGTGGCAACTACTTCTTGTCTCCTTTACGATCCAGGGGGGAGCCGAGGATGAACCAAGTCGCGATGCCTGCCGGCAGCCTTTGCAGCGACGAGGGAAGGGGGGAAGCAGATGACGGGAGGGGGGAAATGGCGAGGCAACATTGGAATTGTTGCCGATTTCCCTACCCTCACGCTGCGACAACAAAGCGCCGCCTCCCAACCCCACGGTGCCCGCTCTGGGCGGTTCATCCTCCTCCTCCTCCTCCTCCTTCCCCTCCTCCCGCCGTACGGCGGGAGGAGGGGAAGGAGGAGGAGGAGGAAGGGGCCGTGGCTACTGAGCACAGAGCGCATCGATCGCACCCGCCTCTCGGCTCCCTCGGCAGCTCCAGCCCCAGCCCTCTCCCGTCCCCCGCCATTTCACACCGGGACGGAAAGGGACGCGGAGCGGCGGGCGGAAAGGGGGAGGCGCCGGCGTCCTTCCCGCTGCCCCGCCAGGCAGGTACACGCCTAAATCCCACCCTGCCGCGCCGGGAACGGCCGCCCCCCTCCCCTTTTCCTTTCTTCATCCCACCCCCCCCCGGCCCCAGCCCTCGCCTTTCTCCCTTTTCGAGGTGAGGCGGAGGGAAGCGGCCGCCCGGGAGCTGCGCATCCCAGCGGGCAGAGCCGGGCGGGGGCTGCTTCCCACCCGCTGCATTCGCCTTCTCCCGGCGGGAAGGGGGCGGCGGGACAGGTGGGCAACGCCCTCCGGGAGCCCCGCGGCTTCCCCCCCTACCCCCCCCCCATTCCCTGCCTTTTCCCGGTGCGGCGGGACGCGTCCCTGCCCGCGGCGGCGGGGCGGGGTGGGGGGGGTTGGAATTAGCTGGGTCTTCGAGGTCCCTTCCAACCCGGAGCGTTCTGCGATTCGACGGTTTAACGCGTCTTGGTTTTCCCTCCTTCCCCTCTTCCCCCAACGCCTCCCCCTTCCCCGTGCTGCGGGGAAAGGCGCCGGGATGGAAAGTTTAGGGCGGCCCCGGCCGCGTCGCTGGGTGCTGGCGGAGGGGACTGGGGCGGGGCGGGCGGCGGCGCCGGGCGGGGGGACGCGGCGGCTCTGCCGTGGGATCAACCGGGATTGGGAAGGGGTAGTCGGGGGGTGGGGGGGTGGATCCAGCGGCTCTGCGCTGGGATCGCCTGGGATGGAGGTGGAGGGGGATGTGGCAGGTCCGCGCTGGGCTCTCCCGGGGGCTGCGGGGTGGAGGGATCCGGCGGCTCCGCGCTGGGATCGCCCGGGGGAAACGGGGTGGAGGGAATCGGCAGCTTCGCGTTGGGATCGCGCTGCGGGGAAGGAAGGGGGGGAATCCGGCGGCTCCGCGCTGGGATCGCCCGGGAGGCGGGGGAGGGAGGGGAAGGATTCAGCAGCTCCGCGCTGGGATCGTCTGGGATGGGAGGGGGATGCGGCAGCTCCGTGCTGGGATCGCCTAGGGGGGAAGAAGGGAGGGATAGGGTGGGTCTGCGCTGGGATCGCCCGGGCGAAGCGGGGAGGGGGGCGGAGGGACCCAGCAGCTCCGCGTTGGGATCGCCCAGAGGGGAAGGAGGAGGGTCCGGTGGCTCCGCGCTGGGATCACCCGTAAGGGGAGGAGGGGGACCCGGCGGATCCGCGGTGCAGCCGCCAGGTGAGGCTGTGCCTGTCCCGCCCCTGCCGCTCGCTCCTAGGGGGCCGCATCCCGGCTTTGTGCTCCCACCCGAGGGGAGCTCCGGGTGTCCCCGCTTTCCTAAAACTCCGGGAGGTCCGCGCCCAGAGTCAGCGAGGCTTTGGGAGAAAGAGCACAGGGCTAAATCAGTGCCTCACAAGAAATACTCTTTGACCTTTCCCAGAATTTCGTGTATCCTCGCTTTTCTAGCTCTTCGTAATCGATGCCTTTCAGTTTAATACCCACACTACGTTTCCCATACATAATTTAGTTAGAGAAATAGCATTCCTTCAAAGCCTTCTGCCTTGTCTCTCAGGGAGGGAGTTGCTTTCTGGTAATAGTACAAGACCGTGATACTGAGTGCAGACGCATCCTCGTCTGTGGGAGCCTGACCATTTCTGCTCAATGTTGGTTTCTTTGTTATCAGGTCTGCTAAAAAATGACAGAGTATAAACTTGTTGTCGTTGGAGCTGGTGGTGTAGGCAAGAGCGCCTTGACAATACAGCTGATTCAGAATCACTTTGTGGATGAATATGACCCTACAATAGAGGTAAACAATTTGCATCTTATACCTGTTGTGGAGAGAGATCAACTGTAATAATGCTAGTCCTTTACTTTTGAACAGTTAGTACAAAAACAGAACAAAGCTTTATGTTAAAAAGGGCTCAGAGGTGATGGTCAGCATTGGTGGAGCATTGGAGGATAAAAATACTGCAAACCCAGTGCATCTTGATCTGGCTGTGGAGCAACTGCAGTGAAGAAATAGCAGTTTGATCAATTGAAGTATGGTGTTAATTTCTGTGTTTTGTAGGAGAGTTTGGATACCTGTTTTTAGGATCTTGCTGACAAAGTATTTGCCAAACTCACTTGAAAGTGCTTAGCAGAACTCTTCATGGCTTTGCATGCAACCTCTGAAACATGGCTTTTATTTTTGGTATCAAGGAAAATTTATGGTTCTGAAATGTTTGTGTCAATGTTCTCAGCTCCTATCATTAGAATCTGTTTAACACAGTGAGAAGCGTGTTCTGGAATGTTATGGTGAATGAGGCAAAAATTTGGAGCCAAATTTTTTTTTTTTTTTAAACACACCAATGCATGACTCGGTCGGTACCTAGAAGAAATGCTACAACATAGCTGCTGTAGTGGATTCTTTGAAATACATGCCACAATTCCTCAGAATCGGAAATTGTAATTAAGCTTTAAAAGTTACGATATTTAAAGGTCTTTTAATGAGCAGGCAAGCTCTGCCTTTTAAATATAAGAAAAATACTAGTGTTGTCTGAAATCTCCCATGGATCATTTGATTTAATCACCTCAGACTGTATAAAAAGAGAAATGACTCTATGATTTACGAAAGATTTTTACATTCCCAGCACTGAAGCTCTGTAGCTTATGACTTCATTTATATGTTTATACAACGAGGCTCTTCCAAGCTCACTTGAAGAAATTACAAGGGTTTAAAGCTAAAATGGTGACTTGGAAAATGGCTATGTAGTCATTTTCAGGTAGACGTAAGCAAAAGGAGCCAGTGCCCTGTGAGGGTTGGAAGCTGTCTTTACTTCAGCAAAGTACGGGTGAGCTAATGTCTCCCAAATAGAAATTTGTTGGCTTGGGTTTACCTTAATGTGCCTCCGTGTGTGTCATCTTCTCTCTCTGTTGTGTGGCCAGGAAACCTTGTGTGCACTTGTAGAAGATTTTATGAATAGACCTATGGAGAGAGGAAGGGTGTTTGACTTCTGCTAGGAGAACGGGTCTTTCATTTACTAGGGTGTGAAATATTAAAACAGCAGCAACACAACATACACTTTAAAGACAAAAAACACACAGCTCATTGAGAAGAAAAATGGGAATTTACTTTATCCTGCAGAAGGAACTTTGGAGGATGTTAGTCTTCCTAATATCATTTGTAATCATGTAGGTTTCTCAGTTTAGATTTGTGTTTATGCATCACAGAAAGTCCTGTGGGAGGTCCATGTTATTAGCTGTCATACAAAGCCAGAACTGTGTAAATAATTTAGGAACACAAAGACTTAAATACCAATATTCTTAAGTCACTTGAGGGATTTTGATAATAAACAAGCTGAGTGTTTTGAGGAATAACAGATACATTTTAATGTAAAATAATAAAGTGAAAATACAGTTTCTTACAGAAAGAACGTAAGCCCCAGAACTGTGGCTTTTATTCAGTAGTGTGCAGGATGACCGTACCACTGTGTTGTGATCCAGAATCAGTATGTTCTTCTGAAAGAAAGAAACTGTTAACCTAATGGGTTTTACCAGCATCCACAACTTGTTGCATGCAGCAGTATTAGTCTTCTGCAACTCTTAGAAGTTCTTGACTGTATATCAGTTACCATTTTTTGTCTCGTGAATTCTGAGACCTTGAGGATGGAAATGGTTCTTCCTACTCATGTGGTGCAACATCTTGTGTGCGCTCACAAGTGCTGTCCTCATGTAGGTTAGCTTGTAGGGAACAAATAATTCAGTTATAATAGGAGTGGTCCGTGATTTGGAGTGGCAAACAGGTTCCAGAGAATGGGATTGTGATTTGGTTTAAGTGCTTGAGTCCTTTACTGGGTAGAGTCCCATTCAGTTGCGAAGGGTTGCTTGATTGTGCTTCCTTCAGGTGCAGTTGCGTTGGTAGGGGCTGATCAAAGAACAATAGCTGTAGAGTGTGTTTTATGTAGTACGAGAAAATAAGACTAAAATTGCTTTAACTGGTAAAAACTAACAGTTAAGACAGTTCAGTAGTGTTGCTACTATTGTTTCTCACTTACTACTGTTTCTTTCATTGCCATATGGCTGTCACCAAAACACTTTTTTTTTTTTTTTTTTTTCCTTACGGACAAATAATCAAGCTAAATATTTTGGGGTAAACAGAGAAAAGAGTTCAGTATTTGTTATCTGTCATGAATTCCTTAACTACACAGTTATTGAATAATTTTAAATCTTTCCTGTGATTAACGAAGTGAAACTCTTCCCTTCCCAAATTCTCATGTTTTGGAGATATGATGCATTTGAAGAGAGGAAAGACATACACTGGTTACTTAATCACAGATGTATTTATGTTAATACTGTTGCTGTTTTCAGTGGAATAGACTTAATGATTCAACAGATAACTTGTTTGGAAAATTTAAAGCTTCCTGGCCTGTTTGAGTATTTTTATTTACTTATATCTGAATCTAGCAGATAATGGGCGGCAGAGGCGGAGTTAAAATGAGTGCATGTTTGGTTGTCTACTGTTATTTAAATAAACGTGCTCTATATGTGTTTCACAGTTTCATATCTTATTTTAAGTAGATGTCCAAGCACAGATTTATAGCCAAGCAATTTTAAGTGTTTGGGTTTTTTTTGACTGAATGAACATGAACGCTTACAAATCTGGCCAAAATCACAGAACAGTTGGACTGGTGCCCTCTACTGGTTGAGCTTTGTTAAATTTTTATTTGCAAGATCTCATGTGATGACATAATTTTAAATGTTTTTTGCTTTTTTATTATTTTTTACAGCTTATGAATGTTTTAGTGCTATACATATGCCATCTTTTAAATGTCCTAGAGAAAGAACAGCCCTCCAACTTCTCTGTCAGAGGGTTTTCAATTGGATTGGCAAAATCCCTCAGCTGATTTAGGGGTACTGATATTTAAATCTGTGTTCTTAGATGACCTGTTCACCTGTGAAACTTCCACCAATATTTAGTAATAGTTTAGTCTTAGTGGCTGTGATATTTTAACATTAAATCACTGGCATAATGGATTTTTACAAAGTAATTGTTTCTCACTTATATGGGACTTTTAAGCAGTAGGGTTTTTTTTAGATCAATTCCGTATGTAGTGTATAGCTGAGATTTTCTATTGTGTTTTCTCATCAGTGCTTGTGAACACGTAGAGAATTATTATTCCTTTACCATAATTCATGCTGATTTTTATGGCTTGTGAAAGGCCAATAAAAGCAGGTTAAATGATTAATGAAATTAAAACTTCTGATATAGATCTGCTGAGTCTGTATGCTGTAGAAAATTGCAAATTCATATTTAGAGTTGAGTACTACTTCAAAATTAACTTCTTTTGCATTTTGTTTTTACTTAATAGCCTTGTACCAGATGTTCCTTCATTGCATTCATTACAGCAGATCTTCCAGTGTATGGTAAAGCTGCTGGATTTTTATAAATTATGAAATTTATATATCAGAAGGTTGGGGGTTTTGTTTTTGAAGGGGTATCCGGCCATTTGGATTCTGCAATTGCATTTTAAAGCATAAGTGCTGCAGGTACTATAGCAGTATAACTTTTACATCCTACATTCTGTTTCAAAGGACTTCATAACTTTTACTGTATGGCAACATTTAAATGCACAGTTATATCTTGGGTATGTTTACACTGATATTCACCACGGCAAAGGGTGGGGTGGGGTTTTCACTACCCTGAGCGTTTAATGTGGTGCTTCAGTTTTCTTTCCTACAGTGACAAATGTGATTTCAGGTTTGATGTTTTGCAGAGGTGGGGGAAAAAGGCAGGAAAAGCAAAATGTTTATTATTTCAGTAGCTTGGAAGGAAATCATAAGCCTGACACCTCTCTCCCACATTTTCCTTTTCCTTCTGCCTCAAATCCCCTTTCGTAGTTAATGACAAAAGTTTCTCTCCATAAATGGGCAAAACTGTTAAAATCTAAAAGTGTTCCTCCTTGTACCTGTGCTGTGCCTTACGCTGGTGCCTCTTTGCTGCTGCCAACATGGTAGGCATGCTAGAGCCTGCGGTTCTTGAAAGTAATTTTCTATTAAAAATTGTTTTCTTTGATGAAAATTACTTAAAGCTTTTGTTTAGAGTTCGGTTGAGGGGAATTTCCTTTGAAATGCTAAGATGTGAAGGAATAATACAGGCTTTGCAAGAAATGTTTTTCATATTTTTAAACTAGCAGTCAAATTGCAAGGAGAGAAAATGAAAGCTTTGTAAATATGCCTTAGTATACTGCTAGAAGTTCTAATAGTACTTAACTGTGAACTGTGATAAAAAGCTATCATAGGACATGAGGGATCTGCTAGTGAGTTTAAGCGACTTGGAATAAATATGCATGCTTTGGGAGTTTTTTTTGGTGGCTTTTTTTTTTCCTTTAAGCAATGAACTAGAGTATTAACTTAGGACACATTGGAGTTTGTGTATTTGTATCCATATTTTAAAAATGGCTTATCTATTTCTAAGTTATGTACTTCTTTCTTAATGCTGAATATGCACTTCTGTGAAATAAATATTTCCAAAATTGCATTGGAAGTAAACCTTTATTTTTAAGGTATACAGTCAGTATTGTTTCACCTGATGCTGTTAAAAGTCATCCAGGCTCAAGATAAATGTGAGATTACAGAGTTTATTTAGTTTAAGATACTGATTCTCTGCAGTCATCTCCTGTGTGTGTTTTACTTTGACCAATGGGAAAAAAGAGCCCTTTGTAAGAATACAAATAGATAGAAAGTGCACAGAAGTAGGTGTACTGTGCCTTAAAATGGATACAGATGAAGGAAGGTCATTCTGAATTCATCCCAAAATTGGCTAGAATTGCAACTCTAATTCTTTAATTCCTTTTCCAGTCACTTAGTTTCACTTTTATATAGTGTTAAAAAGAACAATAGCAATGTCGTGTTAATCTCTAGCTAAAGGAGCTGAAAGGTAATACAAAAATTTTGTGTTTATACCTTTTCGTTGTTACAAGTGCTGTTTACTGATCATAATTCACGGCAGTGCTCAAAGACCTATATTTAAAGCTTGTTGACATGTTTTCTGTAAACATGTATACATTCAATATAAAATGAGTTGTTGGAAATGTAATGCTTATAGTCTTATTGCTAAAACTATGTTCTCCTCAAAGCCTTGCACCAAAAAGAGCTGTAAATAGGCATTAATATCTAGTTTCTTGAGACCTTTTACAGATTTTAGACACTTGAATCAGTGACCTGAAAACTTCTGAATTGATAGCGTTGAAATAATTTTTTTCCAACATCTCTGTGAACCAACCTGTCAGGGCTTTTATGTAACTCTTACATCAGTCTGTCATGAGTAAAAAGCTTGAACTTAAAATATATATAAACTCAACTTCAATAACTTAATAACAAATATCATTATATGCACCTGCGCAGGGATACAAAACACATTTCCTGTCCCAACAGTGAAGGCTTTTTGTACTTCATCTCCTTTTCAGTGGCATAGATTTTTGGAGTTGTCTAACTTGTGAACTCTTTCTGGTTTATTATTTTGTACATTGCTGTGGCACGCTTTCGTAAACATCCGTAGAATGAAGGTAGAATTTTACTTTAAAAAAAGATAATTGGTAAATTGAATAAGCTTTAAAAAAGTAAAACCTTTTAAAATCAGGATTACAAGTTTCTTCAATTAACAGAGAAAAAAGGGGAGATGCTTTTGATCTGGATCCAGTATCTACTTTTTGTCCTTTTGTGAAAAATAAGGAATAAGAATGCTGTCCTTTTTCTGTGTCCTTTTTCTGTGTCCTTTTCTATGCAGTGTTACTCAACGATGGTTCAGAATACAGTTAAGAACACCTACTTTCAGTGCTCTTTCCATTTCAGCACTATAGACGAGACACCGTTTTCCTACTGTCATTTGCCCATCTGTAAAGCTGGATTTTAATCCTTTAAGTTTTTTCAGTCATGCTGGAATACGAGTAAACAATTTTAATATCTCCTGAGTTATAGATGTTTGAAATCCTACTTGTTTTTCTCTAACCAAGGTTTATATTTTGTTTTGTTTTCTTAGGATTCCTACAGGAAGCAAGTAGTAATTGATGGAGAAACCTGTCTATTGGATATTCTTGATACAGCAGGTCAAGAAGAATACAGTGCAATGAGGGACCAATATATGAGAACAGGGGAAGGCTTCCTGTGTGTATTTGCTATAAATAATACAAAGTCTTTTGAAGATATTCACCATTATAGGTGTGTATACTGAAAGATAATCGACTAACACTTGTACTGGCATAGGTTGCTGCTCTTACACTAGATAATAGAATGATCTCTTCTGTAATAGCGTCTAAGGGGAAATTTGTAAATTAGCAATATTGCAACTTTATTTGTGCATTTGTATGTCTGTAATTTTGTGTAATCTGGAAAGCTGCTGCCTTATATGCAAGTTAGGCAGGTAAAATATCTGGAAGCTCTTCTGTTATGAGCTAATGTGACCTAGTATTCCAGCCTGTTTATCATGAAAACTTATCTAAAGTCATTCCATAAAGAAAATTGTGTATTAGGATGGAAAAAAATCACGTGATTGAAATTCTACAGACAACAATGTCACTTTACTTTTGTTCTGGGCATGGAGGGGAAATGCCTGTGGAGTGTTTCTGTGTTGGAGTTCTGTGTTACTAGAAGACTGGCATGTGAGCTCTGTTGCCTAGGGAAGACAGACACACACAGACTCTGGGCTCCAGCTGACTGCTAAAATCAATCTGCTGTTAGTTTCTTCTTGTTTTTTTTTGGTTTTATAATTAGTTAAAAATTTCAACTTATGCTTTTTTTGTCAGCTACACTAATATAGAACTAAAAGCAGTCTCTGGTGATTACCTTATCAGATAATTTATAAGTTACTAGCTTACTGTTATGTTGAATTCTCCATGGGTATTCTGTTAGAAGGCAATGCAAATCCCAACAAAGATCTTGGAGTGTAGCAGCATCAGTTTAAGAGTAGTCCCAAACACATAATGTTAAGCTATTCATACTTAAGCATTTATAACGCTGTAAGATCTTATGTAGCTGTACGATGGAGGAGTATTTTGCTATTAGTATTACCCACTAACCCAACATATAAGGTGAAGTTGCATATTTCTGTTACGAATAGAAGGTACAGTTCCTCATTTAAGGTGGGATACTGTGACAGTTCAAGTTTATCAAAATCAGCAGGTGCTACTGCCCTGATCACGTAGTCTCATTTTCTCCTGTGTACCGGCAAGTCAGCTTATCTGATTGTGTAGTGTGCCCGTGTGAGTAGCTTAAACAGGTAGATGCCTACCTACAGAAATAGATCACTGCTGGCTTATCTCCCTGGAGCAGCTGTGGGATCAAGGGAGCACTGTTGCAAATGAGAGGGGCGGAATCACCACACACTAACCTGGGGAGAGATCAATGTGGGCACTTTTTTCAGGACTGTTTCTTTTTTATGTTTAAATTGAGCTAGCCAGCCTTTGTTTAGATTTCATTATATGCAAAATGTTCTAATTGAATATATTGGTACTGGTGGCTTAAAAAAAATAACGAAGCAGTTAAAGAGTGTAGCAGGGATGACAAATCAAAAAAACTCTTACCTATTGCTCTTGGAAAAACTGTAAACTTATTATTATCTAACCAGATTATTAAAAATGGGTTTCTTCTGGTTATAGAGGAAGAAGGGGAAAAAGGGAAGGTAGATGTTGGGTGTGTGGGGAACGAGGAGCATAGAGATTTTTATGCATAAGTGTTGTTTTTAAAGAGACAGTTGCAGTGTTGCATAGGATGTCTTTCCCAGTTTATGTCAAAGAATGTTGGGAGTTGAATGCTGGCATTTCTACTGTGCTTTCACATGCCTGTGGATGACCTTGCAGGCTGAAGCTGAAGGCTGATAAGTATATAAGTGAAAACAGTGATTATATAGAGGAACATACTGCTAGATTATTTGGGAAGCAAAAGTAAATTATTGTTGAGATTATTGACAAGAACACTTAACTGGTATTCAGAGATGTTTTCTAACTAGTGTTTGAAAGGGCTGTCTTTGAGTATCTCTTTTTAGAGAACCATATCAGTAGTCTTCAGTATTTAAAACCACATGCCTAAATGCAGAGTTTGTAATGCTGTCTTTAATTTAAAAAAGTATGAAACATATACACACTCCAAAACCAAAACTCAGGCAGTAGGTATAGCTCTTTTGACAGCATTTTACCTTAGCACTCAATACTCAATTCATTTGCTGAGTATGAAAGATAAGTAGTAAGTTTTATATAGAGCTTGTTAGGCTTGTTCTGGCCTTGCCTAGTAAATCTGATAGTGACAGGATTGGTCCATCATAAAGAATGATGTTGGAATATGTTAATACTTTTTTTTGTTTTAAAATCTACCATATAAACTAATAATATTCATATGAATGTGTAATTATTAATACAATCTGTCTTTGTTTTCTTTTTTAAGGGAACAAATAAAGAGAGTTAAAGACTCTGAAGATGTCCCAATGGTGCTAGTAGGAAACAAATGTGATTTGCCTTCCAGAACAGTAGATACAAAACAAGCTCAGGATTTAGCAAGAAATTATGGAATTCCTTTCATTGAAACATCAGCAAAAACAAGACAGGTAAAGCTCAAAACTTAACAGATACAAATGCAGAACTCTCATCTGAATTATTATGATGCTAATTATTCTAGGCATTGACAATTACTTGGTCATATCAAGATTCATAGAAATTCTTGTGGTGTCTCTTCTTTCTGTTGACTCACTGGCAAATGGTAATTGTTTATTAATGAGTGATTTGATTTGATTCAGTTGCACAAACTCAAAGAATGAGACCTGGCTTGCTATTACCCTTTACTTCTAGATGGCTGCAGCATTCTTAAAGTTGTCATAGGTTTTAGTAGAATCAAAAGCACTTACTTAGAGGTGAAATGCTTTCTTTTGTTTAGCAAGAGGATTAAGCAGACAAAACACTAATTAGTTTACTCAGTTTCAAGTCTTTTCATTAATAACAAAGGAATTTTTCTTTGAGGCATTGATGCAGCATCAGTGGGATGCTTGATATACTTTTTTATAGCTAAGGAATTGACCATAAGTCTCTTTTGAAATTACTGGCTTAATTGCTTGGGTAAACTGATACTCTTCTAAGACTTCAGAGTTCACTGTTGGCTTATTGTACCCCACCGCTTTAGGTGAAAGAGGCAGCCATTAGGGTTTTTTCAGTGCTTCTCTCACGGTTTGCTAGGACAAAGGTGCACATGGTGGGACAAAAGCACACAGAGTGTTACATCCGTCCATTCAGGGGAAGACAAGCTACATAGATACAGCTGAAACTGGTTCTGGACTTCTGGAAGAAAGCATTCTTCTTTAAAAGTGCTGATTTGTGTTTTTTCTTTTAAGAGTAAAGACTTGCTATCAGTACAAACTAGATTGGACCTGAATGACTGAATAACTCCTACTGTCTGCATAATCAGACGTGTTATGTGCAAGTTATGTATCAGGAATTGGGTGTAGCAAATAAAAGCAGAATACTGCAGTTCAGGTAACTGTTCAGTGTAATTCCTATATAGATTTAGCTGCATCACTTGGCAAAATACCCTCATGGACAGTATGTGTGTTATGTTTGGATAGAAGAAATCAATATTTTATTAGTGTAAATTTGTTATACCTGTCTGAGTTTCTGACAAGTTGAAATCAGGAATAATTAGTAAAACTTTACAGAGGAATCAAAGAAAAGCTAACTTTTGGCATTAGAGTCAATCTCTGTTAGGTAGACTTAAAAAAGCAGAAGTACACAGCATTAATGGCTGAGAATAAATTAAGCCACAAGATTGTTCTGAAGAATGTGGCATACAAGTGGGCTGAATAATTACAGTGTTCTTGTTTGGAAGGCCCTGCATTAACGGTTGTCATTGAGATGTTAGGATAAAAAAAGAAGAACTTTGAAATTATGTTTGAGGTTTGAAATAATAGGTGTTCTGTACTAACATCTCGATTATACTTTGTTCAGCCTGTTTTATAGAGCATCAGGATTCTTTGAGGAAATATTCCTTTTCTGTAGCCACCTTAATAAAAGTATGTAGATCTGATGGTGCATTTTCGACAGATTTCTTCTACCCACCTTACCTGCTGTTTATTCCTATGAGCAGTCCCACCATGCCTAGACAATACAAAAGTGCATGCTCAGAAATCGCCACCCCTGCTCAGTTTTATATGATCTTTGTTTACATGAAGAAGTATCTGCTTTTTTATCTTCCAGACTTAAGAGTTATCAGCTAGAGGTTTCAGAGGACAATAGATCAGTCATGTATGAACTGTCACTTTAGAATTTGCCTACTTTTATCTGTGACTTTATAGTTCCGGAGGTGCTAACTGAAATGTTACAGAAGGGACTGTTGGCTTTTATTTTTCAAAGCTGAGTTCTACACCCTCTACAGATAAGGAGTCCCTAAAGGTGTCTCATATATTTAAAATAAAGATACCCAATAGGCTCTTGAGAATGTTACCTCCTGAAAGTTGGAAACACTGAGTATGGGTGCCGATTCTTTCACAGTGCGGTTTATAACCTGTTGTGTTACAAAACTGCTTCTCAGAATGCTGTGTTAATAAGGTATTTTTGAGAAGACAAAAGGGATTTGAAGGTAGACCCTGATCTTTATTACAGCAAGATCATCTAAATATTCGTGTGCTTGTGTATATATATGTGTATACATATGCAATGACATAGAATGATTTTCCAGTGTCATATATTAAAAATATATGCATATACACACACCGTACCCTTCTTCCAAAGTAACTGTCTTAATTTTGGGGATCCTCGAACAATTTTATGAGCTGCATTTAGCCCATGGGCTGTATTTTTATTGAGCAGAATTCAGTCCTTGGCTAAATATAAATTAATGTAAATCTGTTCCTCTCTGGTTAAATGGAGAACTTCCAAGTATGAACAAATGTAGCTGGTGATCTAGTAACTTCTGGAGTCAGTAGAAAGTCTGGCAATGAACAGTCAGTAGTAGGAACTGTCTTTTCCTTTCCTGTGCATATCTCTCACCGCACTGAAACGTCAGCACTAATGCTCTCTTCAAGGGGCCCTTCCCATCTTCTTGCTTTAGCTCTTTCCTGTGCCCCACTTCTGCTGAAGTTCAGAGAGAATCAGAAAGGCTTCTGGGGAAGGAAGGGGAGGAGATAGAAATGGAAAGGAGGTTGTCCCTTAGTCTGCTTTGATCGCCAAGACACTTTTTTAAAATGGTGGCATTGTGTGCTCATACAGAATGGTCTCTTGGTTCCAGCTAAGTCAGTTTTTAAGTTTCACAAAAATTCATAGGCAAGGTCATAAACAGGAAAGAGAAAAACAACTGAAACGAAGTCCGGAAATAAGTTTTGTCTTTTTGAAAATTTAGTGTATTTTATTTGGTTCTGACTGACTATAAAGATGTAAACATTAACTTACTACAGAAATGTTGTGTTTAAGCCAAGTCCCTGTTTGACTCGCCATACAAATCATTGAGTTAATCACTGAAGTATTTGCTTAGTGGACCCTACTGATTGGGTATAAGGCTATATAGATTATTATTTTTTTTAATTAGACTGATGACTGAGATTAATATAGTGTAATTTATGAGAAGTAGTGATAGTCCTATTTCTAACTTTAAACATGTCAGTACTGGTGGTTTTGTAAGGCATGTTGCATCACTTACACTCATCCTTTCACAATTCTTTTGCAGAAGGGTGTGAGTTTCTTAGGTTTATTTTGATAGCTGTGTTTGCTTTTCTTTGTTTGACATAAGCTTTAAATTAAAATTCTTCCATGTGAGCATATAGCTCCCAGTACTGTCAGTGAGAGAAGAGAGGCAAACTTGATCTGTCCCCACCAAAGCTAGATGACGTATTCTTTACTGGGCTTCCATCTGCCTGCCAGTTACACAAGGAGAATCTGTTAAGGCTGTATCCCAAATGCAGATTCACTGTAGGATTTTGTTTTCCGTGGAAAATTTCAACTGCCCTGCTAGTATTGAATTCAAAGCAAAAACAGATAAATGGACATTATTGTAAGCATGATAGATTCCCCAAAGCATTAGATCTCATTGTTGAGAATGTATACTTAAGTGCACTTATGAAGTGTTGAACAAAGAAGTTGACTAATATCACAAGGATGCTGCTAATTAAGCATTATAGTTATTTCACTTGTCCAACGTACAATAGGTTGGGCCTCAATCTTGTGATGAAACTTGGTTGAGAACCTGTGCCTGGTCTGATGAAGTAATCTGTAAACTGCACTGATTACTTCATTCCTACATCTCGGTTAAGATTCATGAATAATAGATAACTTACTTTGTTGAACCAACTTGCCTTTGTTTTTTAGGGATTTGCCATATCAGTTTAATGATATTGTATGTATTCCATTTTTAAGGTAGTTCTTATGTACAGGTTTCATTTTAAAACTTTGCTTTCAGTTATAACTGTCAGACTTCACAACGTGGGTTGGGTTTGTTTTTTACTTGTTTATTGTAAGGTATAAAAGTTTAGTTCTTTCCAAGAACAAGGCCTCAAATTAAAAAAAAGGAAGAATTAAGATAATGTTGAAACAAGTTCTGGCATCCAACTTTTATTCTGAATGACTCCTGGATGCTGAGGAAAGAGGTTTGTTATTTATGGTAGGTAAAATAGGTGCAGCAATAAAAAAGGATACATGTGCACAGTGGGTGAACGTTGGGTAGGACAGAAAGCTGTAAGTCTGGTACTAACTCTGGACTGATTAACTTTGTAATTTTAGTCATGATTTCATGCAATATTTAATATGAATTTACTGATGTATGTCTGGTATTTAACCATCATAAGATAGCGTGATCAGCTTAATTCCCTCTCCCTCCTCAAAATAGTGGAGGTTCTACATCTGGCTGAGTTGTGGTTACTGTTTCCAAACAGTCTTTTGAAGCATGTCTGTTTTAGAGACAGCAAAAGATTAGGCTTAACCTATAAGCTAAATGTTACACAAGCTAGATGATACATGTAGGTTTGTGTATTCTCCAGTATTGGCTAAGATGACACTACCCCCACAAAGTTATATGTTGGGAGTGCTCTTATGCAAGCAGTTAGCATTATTTTTGCTCATGTCCTCATGAATAACTTTGATTTTATTTGTCTAGCAGTTGGTTTTAGGAGACCAACTCTGATAAAGTGTATAAAGGTAGACACAGAACACTCGATATCGATTTTCATTAGTTTCCTTTTAAGCGCTACTTGCAGAAGCAGAACATGTGAAAATTCCCATTTGTACTTTGGTATGTATTTGAAATAGTGTTTCTTTGTGCAGTCATATTTTAAATTGAATGTTTGGCTGTCTCCTAGGAATGAGAAGCATCTTGAAAACATTGCCCCAAGGTCACGGGTTCTTTAGGCTATTTAAGTAAATAGCAGTTTATATTTTGAAGTTATTTAATATCTGCCAAGGGATGTTTTTGCTTCCAGTTCTGACAGCTAACGGAACTGGTTAGTCGTATTTTGAATATATGGCCCATGCTCATTTAAGGAAAAAATACTGAGGAGACTTGAAAGAAAATGGTATTAAAATGACTTCTTAACCTTATAAGACCCGCACCTGGCTTTTTAAGATGTCACCTTGTGCTAATGAAATTAGCAAATGCTTCTCTGTACAGATTTTTTTTCAGAATAAATTCTTTCAACAGGATTCATAAGACTATTCTTGGTGGTGGCAGTAGTAGCAATTCCTTTTCTCACCCTGTGTCTCTCCCTCTCTCTGCATTGCTAAAGCAAATTACAGCTCATATTGGTGATGGGAAAATTGAATAATCAGATAACAATTCGAGTCATGTGAAACCTCCCTAATCAAATTTTGTATTCCTACTGCGAAACAGGAGATTTTCAAAAAAAGTTGATTCTTGTTTTGGCACATAGCAGCTGATCAATGATTACGGTTTCTTCTTCAGGAATAAATTTCCATTCCTTCCAGAAAAACACGAAAGTATGAGCTTCACTTGGGTTTTGCTGTCTTCTAATGACTTTCTTTAAATTTTGCAGACTGTCAGATTTGCAATGTAAAATATTTATCAGTACTTCACTACATCCTAACAGACTACATTATATATAAACAGAGAAACATAATCCAAGAAATAAATGAAATTCATTTTATCTTTAGATTCAGATGGTTGTAGTTTAGAAGAATTAAATAAACAGCAGTGTGCTAAGAATGAGTCTCCAAAGTGATAACCTATGGCACAGTTTGTGGAAAATGATCCCATAACTGTGGCAGTAAATGTTAGTGGTTTTTGTTATTAGGTGCATGATATGAAGGTGGGTTGGCGAGGTAATTCATGGAAAATCTGCCAAATAAAAGCCCAGATAGTGCACTTCAATAGTAATAAAGTTTTGAGGCTTAATTAGTTGTCCTGTTTTCCATGATCATCAGTCTGTTCTGTTTTTATTTTCAAATAATGAGTTTGTATTGAATTAACAACCCTGATGATGTGACTGAGTAGGCAAGTAATGAGATTGACAGTAAAGCAGAGAGGTTTGCTCTCCCCTTTAAAAGCTGCAGCTAAACATTTAGCATCATTTTATAACGAGCACATCCTCTTGAACCAAGCTTTTAAACGTAATAACCTACTTGTTACTTTTTTTCTACATGGAAGAATTAACTTCTATAATTACAATTAGTAATTCTTTTTGAAAGGTATCCTGAAACAGAATATTCTTAAGGTGCTTCCTCAAAGCACTTTGCCATGACATCCCTTTTCCTGAATTTAATAGCATAGTGCTTGCTTTGTAAAGTAGTAGTATTAAAAACAAGAATTGCCAAGAATTTAGTATTCTTAGAAGATCTTATTTCTTTGCAAACTCTTAGGAAAATACCTGGTTGGACTTCTCTTGTACTTCATTACCTTGCTCCACAGACTTTTTGCAAAGAAAGAACAACTTCTATAAAGAACAGAATATAAATGGGCCTGGTTTTTGCCTGCCCAAACAGTAACAAGTTCTCATTTAGGTTAAGAAGTGAAAATAGGTGTGTATTATATATTTAATAAGGTTTTGTGCCTGCTAAATACCCACAAAAATGTGTGAAAACTTTTAAGTAACACAAGTGGTATTTTCAGCATAGTTTGCAGTGGAAAAAAAGAATTAGGTTTTTTTTTTTGTCCAAATGTTACCTTGCACAGAAAAAAGAGGGCTTGAAGCATAGTTATTCACAGTAATTGGTGAACAATAAATTCTTTGAGTGTTTTTCTTTTGCCTGCATTAAAAAAGTATTTATCGAGCAGCAAATGTGCAAGCCTAGCAGTTTAAATACATAAATGGAGATCCATATGCTTCTCTCAAGTAAAGCTCATAATTTCAGTTGTTTTGTGGTTTTTCCTTCCCCTTGCGATGGGTGTCCCAATATATCACAATTGTTAATGAAGGAGTTCTTAAGGAGTTGTGTTTTACAATGCAGAGAGTGGAGGATGCTTTTTATACATTGGTGCGAGAGATTCGACAGTACAGAGTGAAAAAAATCAGCAAAGAAGAAAAGACTCCAGGGTGCGTCAAAATTAAAAAATGCCTTGTAATGTAACAGGGTAAGTGTTGTAATGTAACAGGGTAAGTTTTACAAATCACTTGCCGAATGAAAATGAATGACAGTTGCAAATCAGACATTTTATGGTTACTTGATGACATAATCTACAATGTAAACCCAGTCAAGTTTCAGTGCCGTAATCCTGAATAACATTGGTGGCAAACACCCAAATACTATGGACTTGCTTTGATTCATAGGATTTAATAAACAAATTAAGAAGAATTATTTTCTGCATCACTGCCTGTGAAACAGAGACCTAGTTTTGCATGTGAAGAAATTAAGAGGAAGAAGTTTTACTAGGGATAAATTGCAGATGCTACCGAAGGAAGTACTGATTGGACCTTCAGGCTGAGGAACTGAGGGGACAGGACCATAATATTTATAGTCCTCCTCAGATGCAGAAACAGGAGATCCGTAATCCAGCAAAGCAATATCTGGCTAGCAGCTGGCATACAGCATTTCTTAATTCTCAAGCCTTTCCTTATTGCCGTACTGTTTTCTCCGAGCTTAAAAAAAAATGACTCATCATTTCCTGATGAGTCAACCGTAATGCCATGGCTGATCCAGATTTGGACAAAATGGTAAGGTGTAAGTTTTTTGAGGGCTTTGACAAAGTGGAGGCAGAACCAACAGTGAAGTGAAACTGGAGAGAAGAAAACAAAACCCTACAACACTTCCCCACCCCCATAAAAAAAACCAAACCCCAACAACAACAGAAGAGAATAGACAAATTTTCACAAAATCAGGGTTTGTTTCTTTCAGTAACACTCTGTAAGAGAAAGGGGAGGAGGAGAAGGAAGAAACTATGATACAGAAGTGCTAGGTCTAAGTCACTTCCAGTGCTTTTTGAAGAAACCATCAGAATAGCTCCTTGCATATCATAGAATCAGAAAGTTGGAAAAGACCTTTGAAATCATCGAGTCCAACCATACTTGTCCACTACTAAACCATATCCCTGACCACTTCATCTACCCATCTTTTAAATACCTCCAGGGATGGGGATCTACTACCTCCCTTGGCAGCCTCTGCCAGTGCCCAATAAGCCTTTGGTGAAGAAACTTACCCTGATGTTTAATCTGAAGCTTCACTGGTGCAACTTGAGACCATTTCTTTTTGTTCTTTCACTTGGGAGAAGAGACCTTGCTACAGCCTCTTTTCAGGTAGTGAAAAGGAAGGAGAAGATGAACAGAATACTCTGTCATGGTGGAGCAATTCCAACCGCAAAGTTTTATTACAGTTCTCTCCCATCTGGGTTTCTTGATAAGCAGCAATAGCAACAAACGGTAGCACAAGAAATGAGATTGGTGGTTGCAGGAAAGCTAGCCTGCCCTTCAGGTCATCTGTCATAAAATCATAGAATCATTAAGGTTGGAAAAGATCTCTGAGATCATCAAGTCCAACCATCAGCCCCATACCACCATGTCTACTAAACCATGTCCCAAAGTGCCACATCTACACAGTTTTGGAATGCCTCCAGGGATGGTGACTACCACTTCCTTAGGCAGCCTGTTACAATGCCTCACCACTCTCTCAGTAAAGAAAGTTTTCCTAATACCCAACCTAAATCTCTTGATACCACTTGAGGTCATTTCCTCTCATCCTACCACTTGTCGTTTGGGAGAAGTGACCAACAACCACATCACCATAACCCTCCTTTCAGGTAGTGGTAGAGGGTGATAAGGTCTCCCCTCAGCCCCCTCTTCTCCAGACAAAACAACCCCAGTTCCCTCAGCCTCTCCTCATAACACTTGTTCTCCAGTCCCTTCACCAGCTTTGTTGCTCTTCTCTGGACATGCTCCAGAGCCTCAGCATCTTTCTTGGAGTGAGAGGCTCAAAACTAAGCACAGTATTTGAGGTGCAGCCTCACCAGTGCTGAGTACAGGGGGAGAATCAGTTCCCTGGTCCTGCTGGCCACGCTGTTTCTGATACAAGCCAGGATGCTGTTGGCCTTCTTGGCAACTTGGGCACACTGCTGGCTCATGCTGAGTCAGCTGTTGACCAACACCCCTAGGTCCAGGCAGCTTTCCAGCCACTTTTCTCCGAGCCTGTAGCGCTGCATGGTGTTGTGTCCCCAGTGCAGGACTCTGCTCTTGTTCTTATTGAACTGTTGGTCTCAGCCCATTGATACAGCGTATTCAGATTCCTCGCTAGAGCCTCAAGCAGATCAACCCTTCCTCCCAGTTTAGTGTCATTCATGAACTTACTAAGAGTACATTCGATCCCTTCATCCAGGTCACTGATAAAGATATTGAACAAAACTGGACCCAGCACTGAGCCCTGGGGACACCATTTGTGAACAGCCACCAACTGGTTTTAACTCCACTTACCACGACTCTTTGGGCCTGGCCGTTCAGCCAGCTTTTCACTTAGCAGAGGGTGCGCCTCACCAGGCCAATGGCAGCCAATTTCTCAAGTGGAGTCCTCTGAGAAACTGTGTCAAAGGCAAGACCCCAACTAACAGCAATTTGGCAAGATTACTTTTGATGAGAGCAATACGAATTAAATTACTTAAGCCTCCTTTGTGGAATCTTTGAAAACCAACTTTGTTGTTTCTTGTTCTCTTACTAACATAGCCCTACCTCAAAGTAGATTTTTTTCTGGATACATTAAAGATCCTGCATTCAGTTTGCTTCTCGCTGTGGAATTCCTTGGGAGGAGGATAATGGAATTGTGGGAATTGCAGCTTTCATTATTTTTTTCAGTGGAAGCCTCTTTTCAGAATTTAAGATTCTTTTTGATACCTCAGCGAACATATGTTCCCTTTCTACAAGCTTTCTACTTTCTTTGTGTCCAAGAGAAGTATAGTTTGGTTTTGGTTTTGTTGGTGGTGGTTTTTTCCCCCAAATGGGGGAAGTCTGTTTTCACAACAATGGGTATTGTTGGTTGCTTTTTCAGTTTTGGTGTTTTGTTTGTTTGGTTTTTTTCTCCCCATAACCTATTTTGTCTTGGATAGAAGAGCCTTCGTGTTTTGGAGGTTAAGCTGGAGAAAGCTTATTCTGAAATTATTGTGGTACAACTGTAGTTCAATTGTGGTGTAGTGGAGTGAAAAATCTGGTATTTAAAAGAGTCTGGCTTGTGTAGCTTTCTATTCAGTGAGAAGATATGTGTGGTTCCAGTTTGTTGTATAGTAGGTAGGATAAGGAGAGCAGCACCTAATGGTACAAGTCTCTCAGCTGAGATTTGAGACTTCAAAAATATTCATTATACCACAGATTGCAGTGACAGTTAATATTTCTTCTCCTTTTCTTGTCTGTGGATAATCAAATTTGGTGGTTCAGAGTGTTTTGCTACCTTTGGAATATTTAGTTTATTTTCTGGCTGCTTTCTGAGTTATATTACTCTTGTGCAAGGTAAGTGAAAACTTTGACCACCGAGATTATCATTAAATGCTCGTGCTTTCCAAGAGGTTCAGGTTTATTCCTTTGCCTGCTATGCAGTAATGCAGAAGGTGCATAACACCTTTTGCTCAGTTTTTGATTTCCAGCTAGCACAAAAAGATTTCTATAATGCAGTGTAGAATCTTCAAAAATCTTTCTTGAAAGCATTGATGTTTTTTCATAAAAAGCAAATAGAATGAAAAGTTTCTCTGAGGCATAAATTAGACTTCTTAGTAAGGCAGTTCAGATTGAGCTGAGTTATATTAAAATGTTTAAATTAATAAAGTTCGTTAATATCTAGAATCTTGATTAAAACTGTAATTTCATGATTTTTCCATAGTAGTACTGAGGCATACAAATAATTTTTTCTCATGACTGATAGATGTGAGTGCATGTACGTATTACATTTATTAAAAATACGAACTGTGTATTAAAAAGACTCTTTTCTACAATTTACAACATGTTAAAGGTTCTACTTGGGTCTGGAATCCTTTGGAAATCCCAATTCCTTACAAATTTCAGGTTTCTTACTGATAGTCATGTTAGTTGCCAAACCTGATACATACGTGTAACCAGATACAAAGACTTTTGTATGGTCATGGGACAGCCTGGTGCTCCAAAGAAAAGCTGTAGCCTGGAGCAGGCTGTTCATGTGGCAACAGTTCTGATTTATCTGTTCTGTTTGCATTTCATAGTTGCCCTTTGGAAAATGAGGTGCCAGGAGCAAGCTCTGTCAGTGCACCTTTATTGAGGCAGTGGCGTGTAGTTCGGAGCACACACAGTGAATTTAAGAGTTTTTAATCCTGAGCCTGTATTTAAAGCACTCATTCAGTACATCTTAGGCTTTCCTCAAAGGTTGCAATCAATAACCCCATTGTTAGAGGAAGGAAGGTCAGCTGCACGCAGGCCCCTACTTACTGAAGGAAGTAAATAGATAGGTCGATCGCCTTTGGTCCTACATTATTGATGCCTTTAGGGAACTTCTGTGAGCAGAGTAGCCACTACTTACATTTAAAATTTAGTCCACAGACTGAAAAGTGAAAGATCTCACTTTATCTTGAGTTTTCCAGTTCTAATTCACAAATATTATAAGTGATTTTGTACATCATGTTGTATTCATTACCTGAACTTAAGAGAAACTGTGGGTGGACCAAACTACTAAATACATGGTTAGTAACTTTAAAGGCTTGATCTACAAAGTTGTAAATGCAAAGATTAAACATAAGTAAATTTCTTAGTATTTTGCAGCACGTGCTGTATTTAAAAGATCGTTATCATACTGGGGAGAATTAAGATTTCAGCCTTAATGCTGAAAAGCCCAGAATAGTCTCTGGGTATTACTTTGCACAAGTTATTTTCTCAAAATTTATTTTAAAACCAGTATAATGAGGGAAGGTTGCTTATTTGAAGATTTGCAATTTTTGTTTAGCCTGTCTCATTTGAAGATACCACTGAAAGCCAGTGACTGTCATTGTAATGGTTATTTTTCTAAAATGTTAATGCTGATTCTGAAATACTGAAAGGTTGTTTTGTAAGGAAATGCAAACAGTCTTCTTATACCATTCTTGTGTTCTTCTGACTGTTGTGATTGATTCTTAATGCTTTCCTCCTAGCTGGCTGGCTGAGAACTGCAGTAAATAAGAGTTGGAAGCATTGCTACTTTCCCTACATGAACATTACTAAATGTTCACTTTGTATATCAGTGCTGAAGTTCTAAGAAAAACACGCTGCCTCTCTGTAAAACAATACCGAGCATTTCTAATGCTCAGAAAATTCTTGGGGGATATGACCTCTTCCAGAACCAAGGCTACTCTTCCATTAAGCATGCTACATCAATTTCATTTTGATCAATAATATTTTAGAATGTAGAATAAGTTATAGGCAAGTGTATTTTGTACATTACAAGACCTTGCAAAAGTGTTTTATTAGTATTGGGAGATAGGCTGCCAAGGACTTTGACTGAGCACCGGCTGTTTGTAAATGCTCTATGAAAATGAGCGTGAAAGTTTTACATTGAGGTTAAACTGGGAGCATTGCCTTATAAGAGAAGCTGTTTAACACCTCACTGTTGTTTGGACTTCCCATGTTTAGTTTCTTTACCATGTGGTGTTTGACTGGAACAGTAATGAACTAAGTGGGTTTTGGCTTTTTGTGGTTCTGTTTTCAGAGCTCACTTTCAGTTCTTCATTCCTGTATGCCTACTTCAGTTAAACAGAGGCTGTTAATTTTTACTGGTAGCTTGAAGGCAAACGGTAGCTGACGAGGGAGGAAGCTGCCTGCCAGTTACAGAGCTAAATTTCTAGGCCCAGTTTTACAGTGGCTGCTGTGATAAATTAACATTATACAACTATTTCTCATCTGTCTGAAAGATAATATACAGAGTAAGGCAGTGAAGAATCAAGTTACAAAACAATATCTTAATGATTTTGTCACTGTCAGTACTCAAACTCTTAAATGTAAAGGCTGACCAAGAACATGGGTGCTTGATTGGAATTTGGAACAATCTGAAAACTGGGCAATAGAATAAACCTTTTCACATAAACAGGCTGTTACAAAGTATACCATTTAACATTGTACCTGTTAAGGATTCATATCAGGCTTTTAGATATGCTGGTCTCTTTTGACCAGGTAATTTTTGTCAGCTATAATTATCCCCCCCAATGAAAAACTACTGTGAGGAAACATAAGCTTTTGTGTCTGTAGCTTAAATATTGGAGCCATGGAGATTTTAAGTGACTGTACATGAAAAGCACCATAGGTTAATGGGTTCCATATGTCTTTAATTACATAAGTTGAGTAGAATGATTCATCAAATAATAATTTGTCATTCGAACATGGGATTGATTTGATTGATTTGCATATGTAAAGATTTATTAAGCTGTGGTATGACTGCTTTATCGGTATGCCTGAGAAATGACCGGATTGTGTAGATTAATCATAACTATCTTCTTTGTATTCTTCCTACAAATACTTGTATTTAGTTTTAAAAGCTGTATATAGATTAAGGCATAAACAAAGCTAACAACAGAACTTTATTCTGTGGCAATAATATATATACTTATCATCTAGATGTATGGTACTCATACTTTTCTGGTTTGCAGTGGGTAACGTGCCGTTTGAGATGGAAAAGAGGGCAGTACACTGAATTCTTTCCTTACCACATTAATAACAGAGTTGGACCTATGGGGTATCTGTGGTCAACCCCTGAGCAGTGTGTCACCTGCAAGCTGCTCTAAGCCCAGTTTGGGGCGCAGCTGACAGAGAGGGCAGGCAGGCGCTAGTCGGTATCAAAACAGTTCATTCAGGTTGTTGTCTCAACGCTCCTCAGAAATCAGGAGAGGAACGGCCTGTAGCCAGGATTAATTGTTCAAACAACGGGAGCCCACTCCCCAAAGCTGCTCTCCTGCAGGCCCCTCTGCCCATGCAGAGTAATGCAGTCGGGCACATTTCTCTTGTACGACAGGAGACAACTGTAGTTCCCCTTCCATCTGAATATGTTTTTCCCAGCATGTCCTTTTCCCCAGAAACAGGAATGCTTGAGAGGACTGTTGCCCCAGCAATCCACCTACCCACAGTCTACTCTAGGTTACCTTACAAAGGCCTCAGCAAGGAGAGGATAGTGTAACCTCTCCTGTCAGGCAGCAAAACAGACTGCTGATTGTACGCACCTCATCTGATCAAGTCAGATGAAAACAGGCTGTACCTAAGCAGATGTGCAAGTGTATGAATGCCATCCTAATGGGTGCATGTTTGTCTCTTTTCAGGGTGTTGATGATGCCTTCTATACATTAGTTCGAGAAATCAGAAAACACAAAGAGAAGATGAGCAAAGATGGTAAAAAGAAGAAAAAGAAGACAAAGACAAAGTGTATAATTATGTAAATACAGTTTATCCTTATTCTTAAGAAGTACTTAAGTAATTTTTGTACATTACACTAAATTATTAGCATTTGTTTTAGCATTACTTTCTGCTTCATGATCCTGTTAGCTTTACCTGAATGCTTGTTTTAAATGACAGTGGAAACTTCATTCTTCTTAAAGTGCCAGTATTCTCTGACTGTTGGTTCTTGAACTAGCAATGCCTGTGAAAAAAAAGCAAAAAGCAAAAAATCAATCAAAAAAAACCAACACACAAAAAAAAATGAGAACTGTCTTGGGACTCTTTGATGCATGCACAGTTGCTTATTTCTTATTTTTCTTACTGATTGTGAACTTCTGTTCTGTGTGCAAACCAAACAATGAAATTATGCTCTGCACATTCTAACATCCCCTTTTATTTTTTTGGTTTTTAAATCTGGTTGGGAAAAAGAACTAGTTAGCAAAAGAGGCTTTCATTTCACCCTTTCTTTTATTTTAGACTGACTGCAATATAGAGAGACCAGAAGCCGTTATAGTCTTCCTGTAGATTTTGCTTCTAGGCATCTAGTCTTGTAGCATTTCAGATCAACTTTAATGAATGTAAAGATAAAACTTTCACAAAAAATTTTTTCACTGCAATTTGTCATGGTTGCTCCTTAAATACTCTATTTTTTCTAAAAAAAAAAGAAAAATTAAAAAAAGACAACAATGCACATCTGGCAATGGAAAAAGTAAAAGTTCTAATTAGGTTGATTTGCTATTGTTAAAGCATTGCTTTAAGACTTTCACTGACTTTTTGTGTCTGAAGACTAAGGTGAAATCCTAACTCTCCTGACCCCAGTGGTAGTCTTTTAAGTAGCTTTGTTTAGTAGGTACAGGATTTCACCCTTAGTGTCTCTAGGCAATACTAGGAAGCCTTAACCGATAAGTTGATTCAAATTCTTCGGTTAATTCATACATGGATCCAGAATTTACTTTAAGAATTAAATAAGAACAAATCCTAAATTATATAATAAAGTAACACCATTTTTTTTTATCTCTCAAGAGTGGCATTAAATATTTCCAGTTGCCCATTTTGTGCAAAATAGGAGAGGAATTTTAAATTGTAGTAACATCAAATGAGTGAATGAATGAGTTTAATTTAGCCGCTTCATGCAAATTATTTGGAAATCCGCTATGCCATAAAAATAATGTTGAATTTGCACAAACTGTCAGCATAGAACTTGGTTTCCAGAGTCAGTGTTGGTTGTGTGATGTTCATGAAGTACTAGTTACATTGCAGAGATTAAATGGTTGGTGAGTGGCATTCCAGTGTCTAGACTGTCATGAAGCTAGACCAAGATTTTCATGTTCTTGTTCTCTGTGATTAAGTTCTTTTGTGGTTTTTCCCCTCACTCCCCTCTCTTTGTGATTGGAATTAATGCAGAATTTTTGCATTAGCTTTCATTCTTTTGGTAGTACAGTACTCCAGCTACTCTGCACTAAAGTAAGAGCCAGTAATTCCAGTGCTGCCAGTTCCTGTTGTCTTACTGTACATGTTGCATTGTTTGATTGTTTCGTTAGGGCCCTGGGTTCCTGAAGGTGCACTTCTTCATAGTACCTAACTCAGCCATAGAGTAAAATGTGAAAATGTGACTCCAGTGTACCCCCAAAAAAATAAAACACAAGACATTGAAGTAGGATAGTTGAGGACACTGGGAACCTCGGAAGAGGGAATAGCTGCCAGTGTATACCTAAGCAGCTATGTGAAAGTGTTAGTACAATTTTCACATAGCTGTGTAAGTTGGACCATTTATATGATGTCAGAGGGGCAACTGCATGAGGAAAGTGTTCTTTTGCTGCTATGAAAAAAGAGAACCCATGGTGGAGAGCTGCAAAGCTGGCAAGGGGACATATTTGGTCAAGGTTGCTGCCTATTCTTTAATTTCAGTGTGGCTGAGAGAAATAATGCTTTTTCCTGCCTTTTATCACTCCCCACTCTCTACCAACCCCCAGACCCCCTCCCCTCCTTTCAGCTTCAATGTAAAATACAGGTTGTGAAATATTCTGAAAAGCAGTAATAGGATAACCTAACATTATACTGTAAGGACCAATAAGGAATAAAAACAGATCTCTAGTGTCACAAAACATTTTACAGCTTCCAAGGTTAAAACATTTTGTAGATGGGTGGTTGTTGGCACATTTTAGATGCTCTTGATTATATATGAGGAACGTAGTAAAAGTCAATAGTATGATTTGAGGAAATTGAAGTAATCTTAAGATTACTTTAAGGTTTTTGGTAACTGAGTCACATGGCATGAAAAGTTAGGGCTGGTCTAAAATTCCTTAGGTTACTTTAACTAAAAACCATTAAGAGAAATGTAGCTGAAATGTCTTGGTTGTCAGATACGGATTTATGTACCTCTAATTATAAAGTTATATATAAAACAGGAATTTTTTTTCCCAGTAAGTGTCATCTGTAGCTACCAAGCTAATGAAATTTAGTACAAAATGTATTTAATTAGCCCTTATTTACATTTTTTTTTAAAAAAAGAAAAATAAAAATAAACATCCTTGCCACTGTTGTGCAGTTTTGTCTTAATATCTGTTGAGATTTGGTGAAGTATGTTGGATTGCAGCTTGCACAAGTTGATCTTGTAATTATTCTTTCTTTCCCTATTTGAAATGCTTTCAAAGAACATACCTGGATGCTATCTGCTTTGATAGCAACTCCTAAACAAACATGTGAATCACTTACCATGTTAATACATTAAATTGCCATGTGTCAGGGAGTAACACCTTCTTAAAGTAGCTTTATGTAACTCTAGTAAACAACTTTATCATTGGTTTTCTCAAAAATGAACTTTAATCATTTTGCCCAGTCTCATTGCCCTAATATTTATGTTAACTTAAGGATGTTTCACTGTATAATTTTTTACAGTAACAGGACCTCTGTAATGGGTAAATACTGACACACAATCTTCTGCTCTTGTCTCTACTATGAAGCAATACAATTGTTACCTTCGAAGACCATCAGACTGTAAACAAATCATTTTGTCTCAAGTTTACATAAAGCTACATAGATGGTAAATCTTTCCTAACATTTCTTTATTCCACTGTCTTGTGTTTTCACGTTGAAAATACTTCTGCTTTTTCCTCTTGAGTGCCAACTTCTTACTAGAATGACTTCTCAATGTAATATGTTTACCTGGAATGTATTTTAACTATTTTTGTATAGTGTAAACTGAAACATGCACATTTTGTACATTGTGCTTTATTTGATGTGGAACATACGCAGTGTGATCCAGTTTTTCCATCATTTGGTTGTGTGACCTAGGAATGTTGGTCATACCAGACATTAAGTTAAAAAAAAAAAAGGAAAAAAAAAAAGACCACTGTTTGTTTTAATATTTTTAATGTTTTTAGGAGTATGTGCTGTGAGGTGACCTGGAATTTGTCATTTTTTTGTCAAACTGTACTGCTCCTATTTATTGTAATGTAATAAAAAATAGTTATTGTGAGTTTCGGTCCCAGTTTGCTTTCTTCTCTCCAGGAATTTCAGTGCCACATCTCTGCAACAGAGTATCCCGAGAACTTTGTGTTTGGCAGTTCTCAGTTTATTTCTTCTATTTCTCAGTGCCTGTCACACCGATTTTGTCTTTTGCCCATTGGTGTTCCCCTCTTCTGAGGGCATGTCACTGCGTTTTGACTAAAATGCTTTATCGTACTGGTCACTCTCCTCCAGTCTGTGCTGCTTTTGCGTTTTGTGCTCTGATTCAGGTGAGGCTGCACTTCCCTTTCCCTGGAGCACATTGGGCTGTACTGTCTTCAGTCATGCCCCAGAGACCTTGTCTTCATTACTCTGACACCAGCTTCAATGTGAATTAGTCTACAAGTTTTAAAATTCTCTGAATCACTATTCAGTATTCATTCCCAGGTGCACATTGGTTTGTTTCTATCAAATGTCTTTCATAAACTTACAAAAAATATGAAGGACATTCTTTAGTACTGATTGTGTCCCATGGAGGGTGAGAACTGTTCTATAAATAAACTTGTGCTTTGGCCCTTTGTTACCATCTCTGGGTAATCTTTCAGCAATTACTGAGAAGGATAGGTTGAACTTTGTATATAAGGTATTCATTGAGAACAGGTTTAGCTCCTACGTATGTTGCAGTTGGATTGATGGGGAAGGGCTCTTTTTCACATCAACATGGTGCTGGAAGCTGAAGCACATACATTTCATTGCAAAGTAGTGTTACTGTCTAATATATAATTCTGTTGTTTTTCTGTTCTGTAATTAAAGTATGTGAAACCTTGCTACTGCCATCAGTTCCCCTGCAGTGATTACCTACCTATATGTCAAAGATCACTGATGTTCGTTCGTTCGTTCGTTCTCTCTCTCTCTTTATCTATCTATCTACCTATCTATCTCCAGAGCCCTAGTGTGTGCAGAGTTATCAGTTCTGGCACAAGTTTTTGCAGGCAAGCCAAGGCCTACAAAGTTAAGCACAGAGCAAACATCCATGGTCGGATTTCTATTTCAGGGGGAATTATCAAGTTTTATATTCCTGCTACAGTACTTGCACAGCACCAGAAGCGGTGGTAGCAGGAATTGTTTTCAGGGTTTATATACTCAGACCACTATTGCTGTAATTCACTTCTCCCTGTGGTGTTCTCTGTAACACAGTAAGACCATGCATTTGCGAGCCTGCCAATGTGATTCCTGCACTTTAAACAGATGCAGTTAAAATGTTTGAGAACTTAATTTACTTTTGAGAAGGTGTTCATTTACAATGAAGATGAGAATTAAGTATGGAAGTCTTTCA
This sequence comes from Clamator glandarius, assembly GCA_033459285.1. NCBI lineage: Eukaryota > Metazoa > Chordata > Aves > Cuculiformes > Cuculidae > Clamator > Clamator glandarius. The sequence goes on along the minus strand of JAUNZM010000660.1, from coordinate 789,217 downwards.
AAACCAGAGTACTCTTCTAAGGAGAACTACAGGGTAAGAGGAATAGAACAATCACGTTGCCACCTTCTGCCTGCAAAACTGTTTTCATACATGAAGCTTTAGTTCAAGGAGGTCAAAAGTAGTTTAGAAAAACTTATTACCTGTATAATACAAACCCCAAATCCTCCAAGTAACTACCTAAGGGTAAGCAAAATCCTAATTTGTGCTTTAGATGGGTTGGAAGGATTAAGTTTCATTTCTTCCGAGGGTTACAGGTCTTTTATTGTTTTTATGGATTTGTATAGTTACATGCACAGTTATTAATACCTATTATTGATTGTCATCACTGTAGTAGCGGTGTTTCAGAGCTCTGTATTTTCTGAGAAAGTACAAAGCTTCCAGCTCTTTGATAACAAATTCTCCTCGTGCAATTAGTTGCTTAATTTTTTCAGGATCTTTCTCATCTTTATTTTTTAGAAAAGCTGCTTTCAAACGGCTTCTAAAGTAGTCTGCTCCTTTGGGATACTCCCTTCCGAGGTACAGCAGCTTGAAGGAGAAAAAAAAGATTGAGTACGCAGTACAAGAAGGGTTTTATCTGGTTAAGGGAAATGCTCATGGCATTTAAGACACTTACATTTTTGTACAGATTCAACACTTCACCTCTTAAAGACTTGGCCATTCTCACATTTCAGACAACTCTATTTTCGTCTGATTTTTGTTTGTTTTACCTGAAGAATAATCAGTTTAACGTTAGCTTTCTGTGGAAGTTGGCATGCCCCAGCCTCATCCTCCATGTAGGGCCCGTGCCATTTCTAACCAGACTCCTTACCTGATCAGGCTCCGATTCCTCCAACTCCATTATTACACAATGGTTTAGGTTGGGAAGGACCTTTAAGACCATTGAGTCAGTCAGATCATCAAGCTGAATCACTGCTCAGGGATATGGTTTAGTATTGGACAGGTATGGTTGGACTTAATGACCTCAAAGGTGTTTTCCAACCAAACAGTTCTATAATCCAACCATAAGCCATTATCTTGTTCTGCCCTCCCTCTCTTCTGCTTTTGGCTTCTTTTTGATTCTGCCTAGTTTCTCATCTCTCATCTGCCCTCATATCAAACCCAACACAAACCCTTTCCCTTGCCCCAACACTTGTTTATCCCTGTGTTGTGCATAGGCTGCTTCCATACAGGCCCAGAGATCCCTGCCCAGATGCCATCCTTCCTTATCTGCCCTCACACAGGGAAATATAGCCATACACAAGTGTGTATTAATATGTACAAAGGTAATCATCATAAAATCATAGAATGGTTTTGGCTGGAAGGGACCCTAAAGGTCATCCAGTTTCAACCCCCCTGCCATGGGCAGGGACACCTCTCACTAGGCAAGGCTGCTCAAGGCCCCATACAACAAGGCCTTGAAAACCATCAGGGAAGGGACAGCCAGCCACGACTTCTCTGGTCTACCTGGGCCAGTGCCTCACCACCCTCACAGTAAAAAATTGCATCCTAATACGTACTCTAAATCTCCCCTCTTTCAGCTTAAAATCATTACCCTTCATCCAGTTGTTAAACTCCCCAATAAAGAGTCCATCCTCCAGCTTTAAATAGGCAAGTCTGGCATTTACAAGAATCTAATTCAGAATACAACTAACAGAAAGTACCCTTTACTGTCATAAAATCCTAACTGCAACTCAAGACAGTTAACTACACAACCACTAGGTTAATCCTCAAATCACTGTACTTTAAAATTGTGTTTCTCAGAAATTATCCTCCTTATCGTTTTTTTGCAGTCTGGGTATACATTTTTTAAAAAAAAAAAAACAGACTATAAGGCAGGTAACATGCAAAATCGCAGAATCCTAGAGTGGTTTGGATGGCAAGGGACCTCAAAGATCATCCAGTTCCAACCTCCCTGCCATGGACAGGGACACCTTTCACTGGATCAGGATGCTCAAAGCCTCATCCAACCTGGCCTTGAACATCCCCAGGGATGAGGCAGCTGCGACTTCTCTGTTCAACCTGTGCCAGCAGCTCACCACCCACACAGAAAAACATTTCTTCCTAATATCTCATCTAAATCTCCCCTCTTTCAGCTTCAAACCATTACCCCTCATCCTGTCCCTGCATCCTCTGATACAGAGTCCCTCCCCAGCTTTCTTGTAGCCCCGTCTAAGTACTGGAAGGTCGCTATAAGGTCTCTCCGGACCCTTCTCTTCTCCAGGCTGAACAACCCCGTCTCTCTCAGCCTGTCCTCATGGCAGAGGTGCTCTAGCCCTCCGATCACCGTCGCGGTCCCCTCTCTATACACATACATACGTCACATACACGAACGCGAGGGGCAAAGAGGAAAGAGAAGGTCAGCGCCTCACCACTCCTCGCCGTAAACCTCTACGGGCGCCGCTTTACGGCAAAGCCGTAACGAGAGGCACAGCCGCGGGCGGCAGCTCCGGGTCAGGGGCGGAGCGGGAGGGCGGACGCGATTGGCAGCAGCCGGCGCGCGGGAGGAGGGGCCGGTCGCCTAGGCGACGCGGCGGCGTCATGGTGAGAGCGCGCGGTTAGCGGGGGTATCGTAGGGTCATGGAATCGTAGAACAGCTCGGGTTGGAAGGGCCCTTAAAGATCATCCAGTTCCAGCCCCCCTGCCATGGGCAGGGACACCTCCCACTAGACCAGGCTGTCCAAGGCCCCATCCAGCCTGGCCTTCAACACCTCCAGAGATGGGGCAGCCACAGCTTCCCTAGGCAACCAGTGCCAGGGCCTCACCACCCTCACTGTGAGGAAATTCCTCCTTATGTCTAGTCTAAATCTGACCCTCTTCAGTTTATAGCCATTGCCCCGAGTCCTATCACTAACAAAGCCTTTGTGATCAGTCCCTCCCCAGCTTTCCTATAGCCCCTTCAGGTACTGGAAGGTCACTATAATGTCTCCTCAGAGCCTTCTCTTCTCCAGGCTGAAGAAGCCCAACGCTCTCAGCTTGTCCTTGTACGGGAGGTGCTCCAGCCCTCTGATCATCTTTGTAGCCTCCTCTGGACCTGTTCCATGTCCTTCTTATGTTGAGGATTCCAGAACTGGACACAATACTCTGGGTGGGGTCTCACAAGAGAGGAACAGAAGAGCAGAATCACCTCCCTCAACCTGCTGGCCGTGCTTCTTTTCATGCAGCCTAGGATATGTTTGGACTTCTGAGAAAGGTTGTTCACTCAGAGTGTGGTGGAGTACTGGAGCAGCCCCCCAGGGAAGCAGTGATAGCACCAAGCCTGACAAATTCAGGAAGCTTTTGGGCAGTGCCCTCAGACACATGGTATAAATGTCAGGAGTGTCCTGTGCAGGGACAGGATCTGGGCTCGGTGGTGTTTGTGGCCCCTTCCAGCTCATGACACTGTGATTTTATGAGAATAGATTTAAGGCTTTGAAAACCCTGTGCAGTGCTACAGGCTTGGGGAAGAGTGCCTGGAAAGCTGCCTAGCAGGGAAGAACCTGGAGGGGTTGGTTGACAGACAGCTGAATATGAGCCTGCAGTGTGCCCAGGTTGCCAAGAAGGCCAACAGCATCCTGGCTTGTATCAGAAACAGCGTGGCCAGCAGGACCAGGGAACCCTCTACCACTACCTGAAAGGAGGGTTATGGTAAGGTGCTTGTTGGTCACTTCTCCCAAGCAACAAGTGGTAGGATGAGAAGAAATATTAAGAAAAGGAGAAGAAATATTAACTGTCATTGCAATCTGTGGTATAATGAATATTTTTGAAGTCTCAAATCTCAGCTGAGAGACTTATATCATTAGGTGCTGCTCTCCTTATCCTACCTACTATACAACAAACTGGAACCACACATATCTTCTCACTGAACAGAAAGCTACACAAGCCAGACTGTTTTAAATGCCAGATATCTCACTCCACTACACCACAATTGAACTACAGTTGTACCACAATAATTTCAGAATAAGCTTTCTCCAGCTTAACCTCCAAAACACAAAAGCTCTTCTATCCAAGACAAAATAGGTTATGGGGAGAAAAAAACCAAACAAACAAAGCACCAAAACTGAAAAAGCAACCAACAATACCCATTGTTGTGAAAACAGACTTCCCCCATTTGGGGGAAAAAACCATCACCAACAAAACCAAAACCAAAACGCTGAGCTATCAAAAAGAATCTTAAATTCTGAAAAGAGGCTTCCACTGAAAAAAATAATGAAAGCTGCAATTCCCACAATTCCATTATCCTCCTCCCAAGGAATTCCACAGCGAGAAGAAAACTGAATGCAGGATCTTTAATGTATCCAGAAAAACATCTACTTTGAGGTAGGGCTATGTTAGTAAGAGAACAAGAAACAACAAAGTTGGTTTTCAAAGATTCCACAAAGGAGGCTTAAGTAATTTAATTCGTATTGCTCTCATCAAAAGTAATCTTGCCAAATTGCTGTTAGTTGGGGTCTTGCCTTTGACACAGTTTCTCAGAGGACTCCACTTGAGAAATTGGCTGCCATTGGCCTGGTGAGGCGCACCCTCTGCTAAGTGAAAAGCTGGCTGAACGGCCAGGCCCAAAGAGTCGTGGTAAGTGGAGTTAAAACCAGTTGGTGGCTGTTCACAAATGGTGTCCCCAGGACTCAGTGCTGGGTCCAGTTTTGTTCAATATCTTTATCAGTGACCTGGATGAAGGGATCGAATGTACTCTTAGTAAGTTCATGAATGACACTAAACTGAGAGGAAGGGTTGATCTGCTTGAGGCTCTAGCGAGGAATCTGAATACGCTGTATCAATGGGCTGAGACCAACAGTTCAATAAGAACAAGAGCAGAGTCCTGCACTGGGGACACAACACCATGCAGCGCTACAGGCTCGGAGAAAAGTGGCTGGAAAGCTGCCTGGCAGGGAAGGACCTAGGGGTGTTGGTCAACAGCTGACTCAGCATGAGCCAGCAGTGTGCCCAGGTTGCCAAGAAGACCAACAGCATCCTGGTTTGTATCAGAAACAGCGTGGCCAGCAGGACCAGGGAACTGATTCTCCCCCTGTACTCAGCACTGGTGAGGCTGCACCTCAAATACTGTGCTTAGTTTTGAGCCTCTCACTCCAAGAAAGATGCTGAGGCTCTGGAGCATGTCCAGAGAAGAGCAACAAAGCTGGTGAAGGGACTGGAGAACAAGTGTTATGAGGAGAGGCTGAGGGAACTGGGGTTGTTTTGTCTGGAGAAGAGGGGGCTGAGGGGAGACCTTATCACCCTCTACCACTACCTGAAAGGAGGGTTATGGTGACGTGGTTGTTGGTCACTTCTCCCAAACGACAAGTGGTAGGATGAGAGGAAATGACCTCAAGTGGTATCAAGAGATTTAGGTTGGGTATTAGGAAAACTTTCTTTACTGAGAGAGTGGTGAGGCATTGTAACAGGCTGCCTAAGGAAGTGGTAGTCACCATCCCTGGAGGCATTCCAAAACTGTGTAGATGTGGCACTTTGGGACATGGTTTAGTAGACATGGTGGTATGGGGCTGATGGTTGGACTTGATGATCTCAGAGATCTTTTCCAACCTTAATGATTCTATGATTTTATGACAGATGACCTGAAGGGCAGGCTAGCTTTCCTGCAACCACCAATCTCATTTCTTGTGCTACCGTTTGTTGCTATTGCTGCTTATCAAGAAACCCAGATGGGAGAGAACTGTAATAAAACTTTGCGGTTGGAATCACTCCACCATAACAGAGTTCTCTGTTCATCTGCACAGCCTGTCTTCTCCTTCGTCCCCTTCCACCACCCCACAGGTGATGTCCTCATGTGGTTAATTAATGACACCAAAGTTATATAAATTCACATGGCAATATTTTGACATTGCCCAGAAAAGATAACTGGGGAATCAAATAAGGTATTCACTGTTAGATGTTCAGCTTTCTGGAACGCATTCTTATTTCCTGTAGTCATTTGGAGAAGGCTTCTAATTAAATTTCTTTGCTTCATGTGTAGTTTCCCTGTAAATAAGAAGACTCCACCAGTGCTTCTGTGTTCTACTAAGTCATCACATGATGTATTTTAGTGTTATTAGGAGGAGCACACAGCATCAGTTGATTAGATTACATCTCTTGACTTAAATTGTATCTTGAACTAAATTACATCTTTGTTGTGTGTTGATTTTTTAACAGTGGGAATAAGTAGATATACTAATATAACCACAAGTGCAGTCTAGCCGGAAAAATTATGATGGTCTGGAGTCACATGTTAGTGGCTGATTTTCTGCAATATTGAAATTGTTATTAGAATTTTTCAATAGCTAATCTAATCTAATCTAATCTAATCTAATCTAATCTAATCTAATCTAATCTAATCTAATCTAATCTAATCTTACAGAATAGTTGTGTTTTCTAATTAGTCCTTAATGCTCAATGACGTGTTCTCTGATGCTTACTTTCTTTTTTTTTGTTGTTTTCTTCTCTGATCTCCTAGGGTCCAAAAAAGAAAAAAAAGGTAGGTAGGCAGAAATATGCTCCTGTTCACACACAGCATGTTGACCCTTGCAGTGTTCACTTAGGCATTGTGCCGGGATTATTCAATTATTTTGGAAATTAAATTAGTAAAATTTCAAATCACTTCATACTGAAATTAACGTAAGCATCAGTTACTCCTGGACTTAATGTCTACAAAACATTATTTTTACGAAGTTCTGTCATAATAAAGGTGCTGTGACACTGCATTTGTATGCAAATGTGCTTTTTAAAGAAGAAAAAGGTGGGTTTTTTGGGTTTTTTTTGAGCTGTATTTCTTCTGAGCCAGCTAGTCAGACTCAATCAAATTTAAAAGAGAAATAGGGATCCCAGGACACTTAACGTATGTACCTTTTGGAAGGAGGTCAAGTCATGTTTCTGCAGAACTACCAGAGAGAAAGTGCTGAGCGTGGCTGCTGTGTGTTTTGTTTGGCAGTGGCTGTCTGGGAAGAGAGTCAGTGTCCTGGCTTTGAGCTGCAAGCTGGACACAGGACATGATGAGTAGGGGGGACAACAGACAGAAGTGCACGGGAAACTGGATTGCATAAATTTATGTCCATGGGTTATTCTTTATTCAGTGATAATTATCCACTCCTCCCCCAAAAGAACGCATGCAAATGTATGCCTTGGAGAGCTCTGTGTCTCGGATTTGTCAGTAGAGGAAAAGAAGTTGTCTAAAGAGTGATTATGAGTAAATCAAACAAGTGTATTCTGCATTTTCACTGAAAGAAAAGTAATCTAAAAAAACCTTTTTGTTTTTTAATGAGAAGGTACCAATTATTCCCTGAAATCTTAATGGGTAGAACTGTGGTTTTTACTCATTGCTGTAGGCAAATTTTGCAAGTAAATGCTTTGGTAACAAATATTTTTTTTCAGGCCTTGTCTCTGCAGCATTTGCCTGCAGGAGCAGCTCCTCAGTATCATTCCATCAACCCCAGATGGAGTCGAGGCACATTGGCTGCAAGATATGCAGTACAGTGGCAATGTTACCTGTGTAAACACTGAGCAAAACTGGATAAAGACAATTTAGTAACTATATGCTTGGTGACTATTACATCACTAGGCCACTTTTGCCTACTGCATTAGCAGGAAATCGGTGTTTTTCTCTTGTGTGTCTTCATTTTAAGTGCCGGGTTTTAGTGACAATTCCGACCTTACAGGTTTGACCTTACTGTGTCAACACAAAAAGACATTGAACACAAACCCCAAGAAAAATGATAATAAAAAATAAAAACAATCCAAGAATCTTCCATTTCCAAATCTTCAAATCCAAAGCAAATTATGTTTTCCATAGCCTAGCTGTTTCAAATCTCTTGAAGACAATATGGCCTTGTGTTCACAAATCCAGTTAGTGAGAAATCTATGAATGCTATAAATTACAGCACAAAAATAAGTATTCTGTTTTGGTTAATTTGTTACATGACGGTAGATATATAGGAAATGATAAGAGATAATGAATAGATGATGAGTATATGATATGAGTAGATGATGGGAGCATGGTCAGGACCCCAAATATTAGGAGAGCAAACTGCCAGCTCTTTAAGGAGTTAGTCAGTAGTACCCCCTGGTAAACAGTCCTCAGGGACAAGGGAGCAGAACAGAGCTGGCAAATATTTAAGGATGCTTTCCACAGAGCGCTAGAGCGCTCAGTCCCCAGGTGTAGGAAATTAGGCAGGGAAGGGAAGAGGCCAGCATGGTTGAGTCAAGACCTACTGGTCAAGATGAAGAGCAAGAGGGAACTGCACAGGCAGTGCAAGCAGGGACAGGGAACCTGGGAAGAGTATAGGGAGGCCAGTTACGTAGGGATGGGGTCAGGAAGGGCAAGGCACAGCTGGAGCTGAACTTAGCCAGGAAAGTGAAGACCTACAGGAAGTTCTTCTACAAGTATGTCAACCAGAAAAGAAAGTTTAAAGAAAGCAGACCCCCACTGATGGATGAAAATGCCTTTTATCAAGAGACAAGAAGAAGGCTAATGTCCTCAACAATATTTTTGCCTTACTCTTCACTGAGAACCACTCTCCTCATCCCTCCTGAGTCAATGATCAATAAGCTGGGGACCACAGGGGGTAAAGACACGGTAGGGGAGGATCAGGTTTGTGACCACCTGAGGAACCTGAACATATATAAGTCTATGGGACCATTCCAGAGTCCTGAAGGAACTGGCTCATGTGGTTGCCAAGCCACTCTCCATGATATTTGAAAAGTCACAGCAGTCAGGAGAAGTCCCTGGTGACTGGAAGAAGGACAACATTGTGCCTGTTTTTAAAAAGGGTAGAAAAGATGACTCCGCTAATTATCAACCTGTAAATCTCAGCTCTGTGCCTGGGAAGATCATGGAACAGATCCTCCTAGAAACTATGCTAAAGCACATGGAGGACAGGGAGGTGATTCAAGACAACTAGCATGGCTTCACCAAGGTTGAGTCCTGCCTGACCAACCTAGTCAACTTCTATGATGGAGTGACCACACGAAAAGCAGTGGGTGTAATCTCTCTGGACACAGTTCCCCACAACATCCTTCTCTCTAAATTGGAGAGATATGGATTTGATGGGTGGACTGTTTGGTGGATAAGGAATTGGTTGGATGGTTGTATTCAGAGAGTAGTGGTCAATGGCTTGATGTCCAGATGGAAATCTGTGACAAGTAGTGTCCCTCAGAGGTCCATACTGGGCCCAGTGCTGTTTAATATTTTCATTGGTGATACAGATAGTGAAATCAAGTGCCACACCTGAAGGACAGGATGTCATCCAGAGGGACCTGGACAAGCTGGAGAAGAAGGCCTGTGGGAACCTCATGAGGTTCACCAAGGCCAAGTGCAAGTTCCTACAATGGGGTTGGGGCAATCTGCAGTTTCAGTACAGGATGGGGGACAATGTGACTGAGAGCAGCCCTGTGGAGAAGGACTTGGGGGATACTAATTGATGAGAAGCTCAACATGAGCCAGCAGTGTGTGCTCGCAGCCCAGAAGTCCAAATGTGACCTGGGCTGCATCAAAAGAAGCATGGCCAGCAGGTCAAGGGAGATGATTCTCCCTCTCTACTCCACTCTCGTGAAATCCCACCTGGAGTACTGTGTCCAGTTCTGGAATCTCCAACATAAGAAGGATATAGAACTGTTGGAGCAGGTCCAGAGGAGGGCCACAAAGATGATTAGATGAACAGAGCGCCTCTGCTATGAGGACAGGCTGAGAGATTTGGGGTTGTTCAGCCTGTAGAAGAGAAGGCTCCAGGGAGACCATAGAAGGCTTCTAGTATCTGAAAGTAGTGTACAAGAAAACTGTGGAGGGACTTTTTACAAGGGTCTAAAGTGATAGGATGAGGTCGAATGACCTTCAAATTGGAAGGGGAAAGGTTTAGATTAGATATTAGGAAGTAATTATCCACAATGAGAGTGGTGAGGCACTGGAACAGGTTGCCCAGGGAAGTTGTGGATGCCCCCTCCTTGGAAGTGTTCAAGGCCAGGTTGAATGGGACCTTGAGCAGCCCCAGGTCTGGTGGGAGCTGTCCCTGCCTATGCCAGAGGTTTGGAATTGGATGATCTTTGAGATCCCTTCCAACGAAAACCATTCTATGATTCTATATCCCCAAATACATTTCCAAATATTTCCCAAAACATTTGAAGTTGGAACATCCCCTTTCTTAGCATATGCAGCCATTATTCAATTTCCACACTAAACCAAGAGATTTTAACATTCCCCTACTGTGGCCATGTTCAGGAGTGTCTAGCATAGAATAATGTATTAAGTGCAAGTGCATGTATTGAATCATGAAAAAGAGGAGGAATTTGATTCCAGGATGTAGATTACCATTCTGGAGGTGTTACTGACTGTGTAGAGAGTCTAAAATCTTAATTCAGGGATGAGATTAGAAGGGCAAAGTTACAGAAAGCAAATGCCTCCCCAAATGTGTTAATGTAATGTTGCCATTTGTTTTCTTTTATTTATTGCAAACATTAAGTCCGGTGGCAAAAAGGTTAGCAAAGCTGAACGACTGAGATTACAGAAAGAAGAAGAAGAAAGGAGGCTGAAAGAGGAAGGTATTGTGCACTTTGTTTACAGGGAATGTGACGGCACAAATCACTTATTTTAATTAAATGAGCAGAAATTAATCTTCCAAACTAAATGCATGCCAACAACATCTCTCTCTGTGTCACAAATACAAGTGTTTCATGCCTGTTTTCTTGTGGGCCAAATTCTGTGTTACTTGTTACTGGCTCCCACATCTCACTATTCTGTTAGAGCCATACTGTTTTTTCTACTTATTTGGGCCACACGATTAGCAACTCATGAAGGAGGATGGCTGGAAGATTAATTTTTTTTCTCTCTCATCATTACATTTTGAATTATTCTTAACAAGCTAGAAATGCAGTGGTTTGCGATTTCCTTTTTTTTTTTTTCTTTCCCCCCGTTCTCCTTTCAAGCCTAGTTATCAGTAGACGCAAGAGATTCTCTGAAAAGAACTTTCCCAGAGAAGGCCAATAGAATGCTTCTGTTGGCATGGAGGTTAGCTAGTGTTCTGAATAGGTAGCAGATAGGGAGACTACAAACTAGGATAGATTAAAGTGTAGTTTGCTTGAGCTTGTTTCTTCCGTCTCTACTGAGAGAATGATTCCTCCACTCACTTCTTCAAGATCTTTCTGTTGTATATCACTGTATCCCTTAAAATGAAATCCCAAATGGATGATGTGAGCTGTTGTCCCCATCTGAATGTGTCTCCTTCTGCAATTAAGTATCACAACTCCTGCCGGAACATCAGACCCATCCTGGTAGGGGTCCGTGCATGCTGTGACTCCTAGTGGGTGTGGTAGCAGCCCCGGTAAGTATAGGCAGATTTGAGAACTGCTGTTGCTCTTGCCTCTACCCAATACAGATCTATCTGAAATGATTTGCATGTAGGCAGTGACATTCTAGCCACAGTTTGAGAACATCTGGATTGATTTATAGGCTGCGCTGTCTTAAGCTGAAGGCTTAAAGGTTTAAATCAATTTTAGTTTTCACTTGCTCTCTTGATTTTCTAGTCCCTGTGGCAGCAAAGAAAAGCTAAAACTGTGATCAGGAGTAACTGATGCTGAAGTGGATTGCAATGAAGCAGTAACTGTAAGATTGAGATAGTGACCAAACATTAGAGGAAAGGAGAAGGCTAATTTGGGACTGAACCACTCAGGCGGTTTCACCATAGACACTGGATTAAGAACCTGAGCCTGTTCAAGCTGTAGATAAAATGGAGATGGCTCTCCTGCTGCTGTTTCTGAGGGAAAAAAGGAGGACTTGCTGATCTCCATTTATATTGTCACAGGCTGATTGGGGTAGCACCACAGGTAGTGTGTTATAGTACTATGATTAAAAGCCGTTTGGGTTATTTGCAAGATTTCTGCGCAATATAAGATACACCTTTGTGTTGCTAATTTTTATGTTTGTTTTGTCATGTCGTAACTAAAAACCAATTTGTCTGATTTAATAAAGCAAAATATAATTATACTCTTGATATATTTCCCAATCTTCAGAGGAAGCCCGATTGCAAGCTGAACAAGAAGCAGCAAGACTTGAAAAGGAGAGGATTCAACAAGAGCTGATGGAAAAACTTATGGCAAAAGTTAGTTCACACTCAATACTTACTGAGGAGTTCTAATACTATTTCTAAACTTATGATGAGGTCTGTAAAATGGTATTAATTTAATGTAAGAATGGATAGGGATTACCTTATGTTCTTTGTGTCGGAAACAATGTAGAAGAAATTTTCTAGCATCAATAGATTAAAATAAATAGTGAAAAATCTAACTAAATCACTGAGAGATACTTCTGTGTAGGATCCCACAGGTTGAGAAGGTAGTGAGCTGGATTAGTAACTAAATAAAACACAATACACGTTAAGTCAAGAGAAATAGTGCTGAATTCTTTTCTATAATATTCTTTCACTAAGCTAATATTTAGTTTAGTTTTACTTTGATTCATAAAAGTTCTCAGAGACAAGATAGTCTTGCCTGTTTCTGATACATAAAGATGCTATGTTTAAATACATTAACTTTTGGGAAATGTGATGCTCCAGTTTGAATAAATACTTCTTTTCCACTATATTTTCATTTGAATGACTTTCAATGAATACTTTTATTTCCACTATACTATATTGGATATATTTTTTGTGTTCCTCATTATTACCTTTGGTAGAGTTGTAGCAAGAAAATTTTGGTATAAATTCTAGAAGTCATTACATATTAGGATAGATGCATTGATTTGTATGTGTACATATAGGTATATGTGTATAAGTGTGTGTATTTGAATATATATACTTATTTTTCTAAGAACACTAGAATTCAGAAAAAAAACTGATTGGTGATATCTAAATATTTTTATCTTTTACAAATAAGGAGATTTACCACAATTTATTCTTCTTTTTCCTCTAGGAAAAAATCACTCTCACCTGTGCATCTTGTCTTTCACAGAATGTTTTCTTCCCCTTAGAGAGAAGATAAATTAAAAATAATAGAAACTGTGTGGAAAAAATATTATCTTTCACACATTTTTCATAGGTTTTCATTAGACATAGTTCTAGGATGATGATATGGAAACTGTTCAAGTGAGAGGTTAACAATCATGTGACACATCATATGCCTCAGCAACTGGCGTGATGGCAATTGCATACTGCTAAATGCTGCAGTCTTCTCAATTAAATGTTTTATAAAACAGCAAGTTACCAGTGTTTTGGTTTGTTTAAATGCTAACTCATTCAAATACCCTAAAATTTTTTCTTTGATATACAATAATTGCAAGTAATAAACCAATTATTTAACTCCTGTATTTGATATGTATATGTTTTAAAAGGATCAGGAACGAAGGGATTCTGAACTAGCAGAACTTCATTCACTGGAACAGAAGTTTTTGTCTGCACAGCAGTGGAAAACAGATTATAGAGCACGTGCAAAGGTAAGCTTTCTTTCCAAAATCTGCCTGGTGCTGTAGAAGTTTGACAACAAAGAGACTATAGAGAATCATAGAATCACTAGGTTGGAAGAGACCCACCGGATCATTGAGTCCCACCAATCTCTAAACCAGGCCCCTAAGCGCCTCATCCACCCTCACCTTAAACACCTCCAGGGAAGGCTAGTCAACCACCTCCCTGGGCAGACTGTTCCAATGCCTAATGACCCTTTCAGTGAAGAATTTTTTCCTTATCTCAAGCCTGAATCTCCCCTGGCGGAGCTTGAGGCCATTCCCTCTTGTCTTGTCCTTGTCGCTTGGGAGAAGAGGCCAGCTCCCTCCTCTCCACAACATAAGTACTTACTGGATGGAGAAACAAGTTTGTGTTTTTTTTAGTTTTGAAAAGTGATGGCAAAACAGAACTATTATTTAAAAATAAGTCTTCAAATAAAATATCAGTAGATTAAGGGGAAATACCAGTATTTATATTAGTCTGTTGTTAAGAATATTTAGAGGAAAATAAATATATCATACCAAATGCTGAATTCCCATGTCTATTTCTGAACAATTTCAGTTCAGGTTAACAGCTACATTTACAAACTATCATGAAATTTATCCTTTCTTTTGAAGAACAAGTACTGTTTCTTTTGAGGATGTTTTCCTGTTGATGAAACTGAAGCTTTCTTTGAAGTGTGAAGATATAAAAAAAATTAAATCAAATGTTTTAATTACAGGAGACTGATCAGTCTTTTATAGAGGAGTTTCCAGTCCACTGAGCACTCACCTCTTATTGTTTATTTTTTCATGTTGGTGGAAACAGTTATGGAAGTGGTTGGCAATGCAATTGTACAAGCATTTTTGTTTTAAAAGATACGTTGCAATGCAGTCTTCAGCAATACTGCATTATTAATATTCACAGTAAACAGGGAGTGAATCTTTCCTTAATATCTTACTATAAGGATGAAAAAAATTACATTATAGGTGAATAATTGATCCCATGAGCCAATGTTAGGCTCATCTGTAGAGTTAAGTGGAGTTAGCCTGTTGCAGATCTTTTTTTTTCTTCTTCCACCTATTAGAATGACCAATAATTGATTTGAAATACAATTATTAAAGCAATAAAATAAAATATCTATGTTTTCACATTTGCACCAGAGGTTTCTCTAACAGCAAATTGGTGCTAGTAAGGAGGAGGAAATCTCCTACAGAGGCAGAGAAAGGGAGAATAAACATTTTGGAGCTCTTAAGCAGCTTTATGGACAGTGTAGGAATTTTCAGTTTTGTTGGCAGTGTCTGCTTTGAGAACCATCTACCTCTTCCACCTGCACTGGTTCCTCATTTGTGTTCTCAGTCATTTATTCTTTCAGCCTCTCACTTGTGGCAGGTACTGAATTCATTGCTTTTGCAGGCATGCCTAGCAGAACAGAAACTGCTGATAAATGAGTAGATATACACAATGAATGTTATACAGGTGGGAAGAAGTATCTTAACATGTTAATATCAAAGTAAAGCATTTTTTTTGTGGCATAGTGATAAGCCAGAAGATGTTACTGTCATGTTTAGATGCAGGTATGAATATATCACTATAATATATTTGTCTTTCAAATTCCTCCTTTTTTTTGTATTAGTAATAGTCATTTGCACCACATGCCTGTGTCTGTTTTTCTTTGAACATTTTCTCTAGTGGGAGCATTACCTTAGTTGTGATGGAAGTCCTGACCCAACTGTACTGCAGGAAATAAATACTTTCATGAGCTTATGGCGTGAAGATCAAAATGAAGACATTCAGCTTGTGATGAAGAAGGGGGAACAGGTGCTAAATGTAAGTGTTAAAATGGTATTTTTCATTCTAACCTTACCAGAACACATACTTAACGGCCCCCTCCCTCTTCCTTTTCTTTTTTTTTTCAGCCAAATGACTGAAAATGGCTATAACCTTCAAAACCTTCAAAACCCACAAGTTTTTCTTTGGTTTTTACATTTTTTCAATTACAGTTAACTCTAAATAAGATCAGTATTGACTTGAAATATGCAATGCATTTAAGGGATTTGTGTATAACCTTTCAACACTGAGCTTTAGTATTCCAACATCCATCTTCCCTTCTATGTACACTTTAAACAGTCTTGAGCCAGAACATATAGGCTCATGTCGTACATGGATGCTTCAGTGGACAGCAGCCTTATTCTGTAACTCTTAACAGCTAGTAAAGTGTCATATAAGAGCAGGAGTTCCCAAAATGCAAACCACCAACCACTGACTGTGAAGCAATTTTATGCAATTTGTGGCTGCTCTGTAAATGTAGGAATTTATTTTCATTTACACTAACTTTCATAATGTTTTTTCAGAAAGTTAAATGAGGTCTGCCAGGAACTGGAGGTGAAAGTCACATGTGTAGTACAACTTCTGTTGGGCTGGTTCGGTTCCAAGTGTTAGACTTCCTATCTTGCAATGCTTGCTGGGTGCTGCCATATTCATCTTCTGCATACTGCCTTTTCCTGAGTCAGCAGGGAATGTGCTGGTTGCTTTCCAAGAATTTAAACAGATAACTCCCTCCCTTTCTCTTACACCCTGCAAGCCAGGCAGTTGCCCACTTCCATCCCTTCTTGCCACTCTTCTCCCTGCTGTCATGCCTTTCCCAAAAACACACTTCCTCCCATCCAACACTGAATCAGTTACAGCTCCTTCAGATCCTGTAAATGTATGCTACCTTACACTTGCAGGGAAAAAATCAGGAGGGCTAAGGCCCAACTAGAAATGCGATTGGCCAAGACTGTGAAAGACAACAAAAAGTCTTTCTACAAATATGTCAACAGCAAAAGGAGGGCTAGGGAGAATCTCCAGTCCCTAGTAGATGCAGAGGGAGCAAGAGTAACAGGGGACGAAGACAAGGCTGAAGTACTCAATGCCTACTTTGCCTCAGTCTTTAACAGTAAGGAAAATTGTTCCCTCTGTGCACAACCCCAAGGATTGGAAGAGAAGTAGGAGATTCCCAAGGTCCAAGAGGAGGTGGTTAGAGACTTGCTTGCCCAGCTAGATGCCCACAAGTCTATGGGGACAGATGGAGTCCACCCAAGAGTTTTGAGGGAACTGGCAGATGTGCTAGCCAAACCCCTTTCCATCATCTTCCAACAGTCCTGGATGACTGGGGAGGTCCCGCTGGACTGGAGGCTGGCTGATGTCGTGCCCATCTATAAGAAGGGGCGCAGGGAGGATCCGGGGAACTACAGGCCTGTCAGTCTGACCTCAGTACTAGGGAAAGTCATGGAGCGGGTGATCTTGAGTGCGATCATGAAGCACTTGCAAGAGAACCAGGTGATCAGGCCCAGTCAACAGGGGTTCATGAAAGGCAGGTCTTGCCAGAGTAATCTGATCACCTTCTATGACCAAGTGACTAAACTCTTGGACGAGGGAAAGGCTGTGGATGTGGCTTTCCTGGACTTCAGTAAAGCCTTTGATACAGTTTCTCATAGCATTCTGCTTCGGAAACTGTCGGCCTCTGGCCTGGACGGGTGCACACTCTCCTGGGTGAAAAACTGGTTGAATGACCGGGCCCAGAGGGTGGTGGTAAATGGAGTTAAATCCAGCTGGAGGCCAGTTACAAGTGGGGTTCCCCAGGGCTCAGTGCTGGGTCCAGTCCTGTTTAATGTCTTTATCAACAAACTGGATGAAGGCATTGAGTCCTCCCTTAGCAAGTTTGCAGATGACACCAAGCTGGATGGAAGTGTCGATCTGCTGGAGTGTAGGGAGGCTCTGCAAAGGGACCTGAACAGGCTGGACTGCTGGGCAGAGACCAACGGCATGAGGTTTAACAAGGCCAAATGCCGGGTCCTGCACTTGGGGCACAACAACCCTAAGCAGAGGTACAAACTAGGAGAAACCTGGCTGGAAAGCTGCCTGGAGGAGAAGGACCTGGGGGTGCTGGTTGACAGCTGACTGAACATGAGCCAGCAGTGTGCCCAGGTGGCCAAGAAGGCCAATGGCATCTTGGCTTGTATCAGGAACGGCATGACCAGCAGGACCAGGGTGGTTCTTCTCCCCCTGTACTCGGCACTGGTGAGACTGCTCCTCGAGTACTGTGTTCAGTTCTGGGCCCCTCACCACAAGAGGGATGTTGTGGCTCTGGAGCGAGTCCAGAGAAGGGCAACAAAGCTGGTGAAAGGGCTGGAGAACAAATCTTATGAGGAGCGGCTGAGAGAGCTGGGGTTGTTCAGCCTGGAGAAGAGGAGGCTGAGGGGAGACCTTATTACTCTCTACAACTACCTGAAGGGAGGTTGTGGAGAGGAGGGAGCTGGCCTCTTCTCCCAAGTGACAGGGGACAGGACGAGAGGGAATGGCCTCAAGCTCCGCCAGGGGAGATTTAGGCTTGAGATTAGGAAAAAGTTCTTCACGGAGAGGGTGGTTAGGCATTGGAACGGTCTGCCAAGGGAGGTGGTTGAGTCACTGTCCCTGGAGGTGTTTAAGGTTAGGGTAGACGAGGTGCTTAGGAGCATGATTTAGGGATTGGTGGGAATGGTTGGACTTGACGATCCAGTGGGTCTCTTCCAACCTGGTTATTCTGTGATTCTGTACCTGAGATGGTTAACATTTTTGGTTTGCCCCTACTAGAAATGCAAGATGATGTCAAAAGAGATTTCCTGTCATCTCTTGGTCTGAAACACTTGAGCATTTCCTTCCTGTTGTGCATGTTTTTAGAGGAAACTGTTAAACACTCCAAATGGTGAAATCATATAGATCATCAGTTCAGAATTGACAGGGATGACCTCACTGTTGAGGCAGACCATGTTAAAGGTGCAATACAAAAAACAGTCGCAGTTACAGTTCTTCTGCTGCTTGCCACACCTTTAGTGAACAGTGGCACTATGATTCCACAGGGTAAGAAGAATCTGACATATCTGAAGGGAGGCAGGAAATGTAAACCAATCCTCACTTCGTCTCAGTACTGCAGGTCGTTTTGGCCACCTGGGAATGTTATAGTTCCATACAAGCATTTAGATATTAAGATATTAGCATGTAGTGGAAGACAACAATGTAGTCACAGAGTTCCAATCTTCACCCTAAGGATTGTTCTGACAATTAAAATATAATTGCTATATGTCTTCCCTTTTTTTTAAGATTTCATAGTTGAAGATATTACTATAGAAAGTACAGTTCTAAAATAAAACCTTAAGCTTTTAGTTAAAGCCAATATTTGACCAAAAGTTTCTTCATATGACCAATTAGTTCAATAAATTATCTGTTTAATAAGCTAAGAGTTCATGGCCCAGAAGTTAAGGAATGAAAGAATTGGATCAGAGGAATGGAGGAAGGCGGACCTGACCCTGGATTTTCAAGCACTCTGCATGGTTGACTGTCTGTCTGATAGTGCTGGCTTACCACAACATCTGAATATGTAATATAAAAAGATTATTCCTGCAACAAAGATATATTTAGGTACAAAGGAAGCAAGTTTGTCTCATATTTTATGACAAAACACACAGTATGTTAAGGCTGGTGTTGTTAACAGAGATGCTTTCCCTGCATATAATGTCTTCTAGTTAATTGAGAAGTTGCAGTTTCTTTTATTGGACACACCACCAAATGAGATTACAGAAAAAGAAACAGTTCAGTACCAAGAATCTATTCTGGAACTTCAGAATCTGCTTCATCAGAAGTACAATGGAGCAACAGAACTCCTGCTTAAAGTAAGTAAGACTTACTGTTTTGAATTTGTAATATGCCCAGTGCACATAAGGTTAGCTTCCAGTGTCTTGTTGTTATGGTTGGTTGTGTTTGTTCTTTAATTGTCATGGAGATTAGTATTTCAGTTTCCAGATTTAGTATTTGAGTTCCAAATCCAGATACCACCTTGTTTGAACAAAACCTCTGCAAATCTTAGCTTTAGAGTGGAAATTCTCATCATTAAGACAATTAAGATTAAATTATTGCAAGATTTTGTGAGATTTGGAGATACTGAAAACAAGAGACACTGCATGAAATTTGTTTCCTATTTTGTCTCACTAATTTAGATTAAAGTTAACTGACTGTACTGAAAGTATCATGTGAAAAGCGGGTCATAAGGTTAGCTTGTAAACATTTTTTAATGCAGGTTAATATGACTGAAATAGTTTCTAAACTGAGGTCTTGTGAAGAGTAAAGATTATTTAAACTATAAAATTAAAATGTACTTGGGAATCAGTTTTCTGGGTTGCATGTATGGGTAGTGATCTTGCTTGCTGTTCTTAGTATGTTAATCATAAATGTAAGTATGTTTCGCAAAAGAATATTGCTAGAGGAAACAAAAAAGGATAAGAAGGAAACAGTGAATCAACTGTATGTTTATTCACAGTCAAACCCCTCTGCAGATTAAGAAATGGTAAATTCTTTTTTGACTTTGCTGATTTTAGGAGTAAACTCCTAATGTAATTATCATTTCACAAGTTATATATTGACCAAAATATAAAATGCTCTCTGTAGTGGCTGTGAGATAGGAGTGTTTTATTGCTCAGTAAGTCCTTGGATTTTAACTTATCTTAGGAAGTATTTTTGAGGGCACATGTTTAAGGGAGAGAAGCGGTACAATTGAAGGGATAGTGTAAAATCTCATATTTGGCAGAATTTTGACTGACAGAATTGATGAAATCAGAGGAAGAAAAATAACATAGTTGAAATTTTTACAAAGAGAGTTGAATTTATAGCTTTCATGTTTTAGTGCATAGATAAAATATACCTGAGCTTGATCTGGTGTATTTTCATTCCTTATTTTTTAAAGTATAAATGTAACTACAGTGAAGTGTTATAATAAAAGAAGAATACATTATTTAATCTGTTTTTTCTTTTGTAGACAGCTAATATGTATGAAGATTCTGACACTGGAAATATGCAGGCAGTCATAAAGGATAAAAACGTTACTTTTTGTATTTGGGCCAATCTGAAGAAAAAAGTAAGGTACAGTGTACTGAAATTCTTAATTTGAAATGAGGTCTGGCCTTGTCTACCCAAGTCAAGTGAACACAAAGGACCAGTTTCTCATCTGGGTCAGGTTTGAAGTCTATTGGTCACCTTAGAGATGCACTTAAAATTTTCAACAAAGGATTAGTTGAAATGATATTTAACTAGAAGAATTTTAGTATGTGTGACTACCTAATCTTATCAGGAAAGAGGTGTTATTTGAATTGTTCTGGTTTTGGTTGGGCAGGGATTGCAATGAGCAAGAGACTTCCATATCTGATGAAAGTACTCAAGTCCACAAGTTAGGTACTTGATTTGCTGCAAGTTGACCTCCTATCACTGCTCTTAGCCTGTTTCCAACACTGTCACAAGGATCAGTTGCTGTGTAACACTGTTGATTGTGAAAATTACCTTTATGCTTGCGTATATCTCTTGATTTTATGTGGAAAATGCTGAGACTGAGGTAACGCAGACAGCTGGTGACTTCACCTATGTAGGAATTTGCCCATTATATTTGTTTAGTTTACTAGGAATGTGAGGTGTAAAAGAGCTGCCGACTGATTCTGCCTCACTGTCATCCTATCAGGACTGTTATTTTTGCAGCTCCTGATCCCCTTAATGCAGTTACAGTTTTTCAGAGGGGCTTACAGGCAGCTGTCAGTACCAGATGGGAAGCACATCATGACATCCCACTCTATTTCTTAGACTGTGCCATGTGACTAAAGGGAATTTTGGTGTCTTTTAGTGTAGAACATCAATATGAATTCTTATTAAAAAATATAAAAGTGAGTGCTGACAATCTTACTAGGGAATGTTATTTTTTAAACTGTTATTTACAGGTTCAAAAATCACGAGTTTTGTGATGCACAGCATGGATTTGATCTTCCAAAGTCACTAGCTGTGTGCAGTATTGCTGTTCGCATATTGCATACTCATTATGACCATGTATCTCCACTTTGGCTGCACTGTCAGAGTGTACCAGAATTGGAAGTCTTAAATAGCAAAGAGTTAATTGAGCATTCAAAAGGCAATATGGAAGAACAAGAAGAAGAGAAAAAGAAAGCCAGAGAAGATCCCAACATGTCCACCGAAGGAGAAATGTGTTCTGATGCAAGAAATGTAGGTAAAAAAAAAATCTCTCAAAAGGGTGTTCTACAAAGCTGCTGTTGTTCGAGGCCCTTTTGCAGTGTAACAGGTCCTTAATATGTCCTCTGTCTGAGAGTACCAGGTTCTTAAATATTCTATAGAAAAAGGTGGCTTATGTTAATATTGTGCTATATATCTTTTAGAGGGAATGGAAGTGTGAATGACCAATGATTGTACAGGAGGTAGAAAGAGAAGTTTGTACAGGGTGTGGTAGCTGCTGTGCAGTTGGCATGCCTGAGTTGGCATTGGGTTGGCAGTTTAAGAGTAGGATCAAACCATGAGGAACGTCAGGTGCCACTGTAAGATACTTGCATAAATCTGTGACGTGTGTCCAGATGAATGGATTCTGCTTCTGAGAAACTGGCAGCCCCATAAAATCACTGCAGGAATCTGATATTGGGAAAAGTCACAATGTGCAGAATAGGATTCAGTTCAGCAGGTCATGGTTGTGCAGTGAAACTTTGCCTCTGGAGGGCCTTCCCAACACTGTTTCTGTTTGTGGATTCCTCTCATCAGCACTCCTCAATGAAATATGCTGTCTTTAGGTATTGTGGAGGTTACTTGTTTTTTTGTTCTTCTTACTAGGTTTGTGTTACTTTCAGTATCATCCATGACATGCAGATAAATGACTCAGGTTCTCGATCTAAAATTTCTGCACAAATAGCGGAACCCTTGTGGTTTATGCCTCGTTAGTATATTTGGAGCAACATTCTTTGCCTTTTTCTTTTTCAGTCCGTGACAGTTCAGTAGTAACATAGTGGCCAAAATCCTATTTTCTTCATTACTTTTTTTTTTTCTTTTGCATGATAAATCTTATCTTTTGGGAGTTTTCACCTACAATTCTTAGACTTGGATCTCCAAGTTCCTCATTTCACTCCACTTTTTTCTTTTTCAGGTCTCATTCTCTTAATCCAGTTTTGTGAATTTTCCTGTTACGTCTTAAGGCTCCAATTTTCTCAGCTACTGCAGTCATTCCTCCTGTCTGGCTCTGCTTTGAGTTTCCCCCATTTATGTGTGTAAACACTTCTTTCTCTTCACCTCCTGCCTGGTTTCAGGAGATGTGTGTTCTTCCCACGCACCGACAGGCACAGCACAGGGCACAGGGATGAATTTATATAGGAGTTGGAAATTTGGCTGGAAATCTAAGGATATGATTTGAAAATAGAAAACAGGGTGAGTAAGGGAAGGCTAAGGCTGCGAGTAGGGTTTCTGGCAGAGTTTCAGTATGGCTTTGGATTCAACATTGGCTTAAGTTTTCTTTGTGTTGCTCTTCTAGCTGTAAAGTCAGCATAAACATATTTTTTGAGTGTGCTTGTATGGTAAATGGGGAGCTCAAGATGGAATTTACTGTGGAAATGAAGTAATTATTTTATGTTTATTTATACATCCAGTTAAAAAGTTGGAGAGCATCTTTAATCAAAATTATTTTTGCTAACTAGGTAGAAATGATTTCTCCTGAAACCCTGTAGTAAGATTGGTGCAAGTGTTGCTGGAGAAGTGGGACTGTGCTCTTTCTGCTTGGGCCTCCTTGAAGGAGGTGATACCCTGTACTGTCTGTCTCCAACTAACGAAAAAATGCCGCCTTCTTTTTCTATAGAATGCTATCTCATTTCAAGAACACAGCAATAAGACAGCTGATGTAAATGAAATAACAGAGGAAGCTGAGAAGAAATCAGAAATCTTGGACATACAATCAGAAGGTATTTGGTTAGCAGCATTACAGAAGTACTTATTCTGAATATTTTATTTTATATATGGAAACACTGTGATATATATCTCTCTGTGAATGGTGCAAAGTCTATGAATATATTGATGTTTTGATAGCACTTGAGTTTTATTGACTTTTCCGTTAATGATTGTTAAGTGGAGAGAGAAAACAGGAGCTGCATAATAATCATAATCCAGCTGCCTTTCTTTCCTTGTATTTCAATTCACTGTTAAAAGATTCAGGGAACACCAGCAGATGGTGCTGAAATGCTGCAGAGTGTAAAGCACTACAAGCACATGGGCTTTTGTGCAAAAATGAAAAATAATAGAAGTGGGCAATTTCAATGTCTTAGTTTAAGCACCACGTCAGCGCGTATTGTTTTGGGTTTGTTTTTTTTTAGTTCAGGATCTACCGATGCAGGAGGACACAAATGAAAAAGAAGAAGTGATAGCTGATGAAAACATTGTTGATTTGCAGCAGTTTGTACCAGTGGGTGGCGTGTACCACATTGAGGCTCTGCAGCTGCCACCTCAGGTCAAACAAATCAAAGACTGGAGTGTGGTGGAGGTAAGTGAGGAAAGAGATTAACCCCTATGCGCTTTTCTTCCCTGCCATCCCCGAAAAGCTGTTCCTGAGGTGTCTTATCACCATACAAATGCAGTGTGCTTAATTTCCTGAAGAGCAAACAGAAGGACTGAATTTTCAAATAATTTTTTGATTTCTGTTGTCCAATTTTAAGAGCAGTTGTGGGGAGATGATGAGCCTGCACTTAGAGAGGCGTGTGCCTGGGGAGTGCTCATCAGCATGGCTGGCATAGACTGTCATGCTGGAAAAATGCTCATGGCCAGAGAAAAAGCAGAGAGAGGTGCTCTTAGGTTTTCATATGTGAAAGGGACCTTTAAAGAGGGTAACACAATTACTGCCCGTGCAGCTGCAGGCTCTGCAAGAGATTTGAGGACTACACCCAGTGTGATCTTGTTTTCCCACTCATGAAACCTGATGTGGCATTAACCTACGTAACAGTTTTTATTGCAAAGCCAAAAACATTTAATAAGTGAAATCCCTGTCCAAACTAAGAAAGCAGGACTGTGAACAGATCACGAGGCACAGGTTCCTAGCTGAGCACACAGACCTGCATTACCAGTTGTATATGATCTCTCTCATTCCCTTTAAATCTGTGGAAAAAGTGGAATTTTATCTGCTTTTGTCTCTCAGGTGCTCTTGGTATTCTTTGAGACTATGGATCTGTTGAAGACTGACTATGCCTGCTGTGTGGCACTGACACCCACAGCACGTGAAGGGTTCAAAGGTCCATCGGTAGTCACCCTTCTGGTGACTTCAGCATTGTAGTTAAAAACGTGCAATATTAGCAAACCATTTATACTAATAAATTTTAAATGTTGGGTTAGGAAACTCTCCAGGCAATTAGGTGGACTTAAAGGAAAAAAAAATTAGTCTGCTGCATTTTCTAATAAAGATGTTATCTGGCCTTTTCCTGTTTTGCCAGTTACTTGATGTTGGATTGGAAGCATTCCCATATCCCACAGAAGATGCTGAAGATGCCACACAGACACCAATACAGATAACTCTTAGGCTTTCTGACACTGTGATGTATTTTGAGGATCCTGTGGTAGCCCGATGGGATGCTGCAGGTACGAAATTAAGACATCAGTTTATCGTGAGCGTGAGTACTGGAATTTATACCCGAGTTTGATGATTTCAAGAATCCAGCTGCAAAGATCAAGAACCAATTCAGAGCACAGAAATAATTTGGGGACATCAGTGCTAATTGATTTGGGATTTTTCCCTTTAGTTCTGTTGTGCTTCTGCATCATATGTAATAATGGACTACTGGTTGAGTCTTTTTACTCTAGCTTTTTAATATGAATGGGGAAAAAAATACACACCACTTAATAAGCAGTAATACAACTATGTACCACAAATCATGTTTTAGTCAGGTGAAGCTATGTAAAGTTGACCTTGAGGCCAATTAGCTCCTCAATACATGTATGAGTAATAACTTAATATACAAAAATTAAATGTTAAAAACCAAATGTGATATTCTAGTTGTTAGATAAATACAAAATACCTCTGACTTTATATTCATGAAAGAGAGTACAAATATTAAAACAATTTGAAATTTACCTTCCAGATGAGCTTGTGGACTGCCATATAGAAAGTAAGAAATGAAGGTTATTTGTCTTTAATTTTGCATCCTTTTTGTAAAGGCCAACAGTGGAGAACCGATGGCATCAGTAACATAATGTATGAAACACAAGGAAAGAGCATCACCTTTGAGATGGGTGCCTTTTATACAATAGCACTTCTTCAGGATGCGCATCTCAACATGCCGTATCGTGCATGGGAGCTGCAACCTACTGGTATGGACGAAGCCCTACTTAAAGTTACTACAGTCTTTGCAACTGTTCAGATACAAATTAAGGTACTGTCAATAATTTTTTTCTATAAAACATTTGCAGATTTTTTTAAATATAAAATTATTACCATGTCCTTGAAATGGTTCCACAGGAGCAATTTGGATCTCACTCTGCACCAGTGAAAATGAGAGAGGATCTCTTCCTTTACGAGGACTGGAAGGAACAGTATTGGTGATTTAATTTCAGTTATTTCCTGTGAACTGGTCAGAAGAATCAGTATGAAAGGTCTAGGAAGTGCTTTGATATTGATAATTCTTTGCTGAATTCAAGACTCTTTCACCAGCTAGAGACTTAAAAATTGTTCCTCTCTCTTCCCAACTATATAGAGAGAAAGAAAAGCACTTCAAGCAAACCTATCACCAATACTACTCATTCCTTCTAAAGGTTCAAGTTATGCATGATTATGCATATGCTCCTTGCTGTATAGATCAGTTCAGTAACATGCATGGTTTTTAAAAAGTCAGTATGGACACAAGCATGGGCCAGTAGACCAATGCCATTTCCAAAACCCTACAGAAAAGTGGCTTCCTCCAGGACACGTGAATGCAAGTTTACAACCCAGCATGGTAGATTATGTATGCAATATACAGACTAGCAAAGGTATTAGTATTTGATGCCGGAAGCTTCAAAATAGATTTCATGACCAGTACATTCTTTTTACTGGTTTGTACAACAGGGTATCCAGTGCATGTTGTCTTCAGTAGTGGTGGAAGAGAAGGATGTGCTTTCATACCTGACAGGAAAATGGATAAGTCCTGTTGAATTAAGAACAGTTCTGAAAAAAGCCGGTGTGAATATTTTCCCAGGAGAGTATTCTCACAAGTATGTGTGTGTGGAAAAGAAGGTGAGTGCAGACCCGATGATTTTCCTCTTGCTTTTTGAACCTATTTTTCACTTAGGTAATATTTTCTTGTATGAAGACCTCTTGTGCAGAAGCAGAGGGGCAGGTATGTAAGTGTCCTGGCAGCTTAGCCAGTAGTGTTACCAGTTAAAACAAGTTTTTTCCTCACTATTGTATGACACACAGAAGTAGAGTGAATGATATACATCTTTTCTAACTTGTACTTTTATATTACAGGCTCCCCTAGCAGAAGTTAGGGCATATCAACAAATGGCACTAGTTGCATCTGCTTTTGCTTTTGCTCAGAGCAAGTGGAATCTGGAAGCAGGCCAAGAACAAGTTGTGTTCAAGGTTTGTGGATTTAGACTGACCTAGAGAAAAGCAGCATAGAGCTCTTCTGCAGCTGGAGAGACAGAAACAATTAACTTCTGCAAGTTACACTCCTCTCAAACAATGTCTTCACCTGCTTGCACTCTTATTGCTAGAGTTGGAAGATTTGAGGTTGACTACTTAGCTGTATTTAGTCATGTGTTAGGAAGACTTCAGAGCCTGCTTTGCCATTGCTTCACTCGTAAGATCTCTAATGGGATGCATCTCAGCAACAGACACTTGCTCACATGTTGGGATGTATAGCCACTAGATCACTCTTTGAAGGTTTAACCAAGGCTGAAGCGATAGAGAGGGAGGCTGGTTTTCATGAGTAGCAGCTTATTCTAGCTGAATAGCAATAAGATCTGCAAGTTTTATTAATGTCTGGAAATTTCTTCTTGCCCATAGGGATTTTCATTGTTTTCCCCTACAGTTAAGCAGGGAAAAAGCAAACTTAGGTGGTGATTTGTTTTCATCTATGAACTAAAACACATGTTAGCATGTTCTCTAGGGAGACAGAAAAACACTGAGTTGTGCTTGTGGCTAGAGAAGTGTCATGCTAGAGGGAGAGCTTCAAGGTTTCAGTCTCTTGAGTTAACTGCATGTGACAAAAAGACTTAGCTTAATGCTTAGTCCCAGAAGCAAGAACTGAAACAAATCATAGCCTTTGCCCCTAGCTTAACATCTCTCCACAGGAGTCAGGAGCTACAACCACACTGGAGTGGCCAAAATTTGCATTTATAGAGGCAAAGTAAGGGGAGGAGTTTTGTGTTGATACAGTGCCAGTACACAGTCTCTTAAGAGAGCTAATATTGTTTAAGAGTTCAAAGCAGCACTTTGGCTTTGCTTCTGTGGTACACTCACAAGTATACTAGAATTTATACTCTGTCAGTGTCTTGGACATCATCTTACAGCACACTTCTTAATTTTTTCTGCAATAGGTACGTGAGCATCTTAAAGCAGATTCTCTCAAAGACTGGTCTCTGTACCTGTTTAATGGTAGAAAAGCACAAAAGCTCAAGATCACTGAAACCAGTGAAGCTTTTTCAGAAGAGCTAGAAGATGATTCTCAATTTCACTCCACACTCTACCATATGCTTAAGGACTTTGCCAGCAAAGAAGCAACTGACAGAGTGGAAGCAGCTAACTTCTTGTTTGTTGATGGTGTATATCAGCTACTGCTTGCTATGAGACTTTTAACATACTCTTAGATACTGCATGATATCCTTCAAAACTTTATTATCAAAAGCTTTCAATAAAGTTACACTTCAAGTGTCCTTTTCAAATCATTAGATTATCTTCTGTGGCTAAAACACAAACATTTCACGTGCGTTACAGCAAAATAAGTTCTTTATGCTCTTGTGGCTAGACCACTTAATCATATTTATTATTAGCCATATGCAAAATTAGTAACTGTTCTATCGTAAAACTGAATGGAACAGAGATCCATTTTGGTACTTGTAAAGACGACTTTCGTCAGAACAAGGGGAGAAAACCAAAACCCAGAAAGTATTTTTCAATTTCAAGTCATGCTTTAAAGAATAAAAAAAGGAAAAGGTCATCTCCCCAAAAAACACCCACAACCCAAAAAAAACCCAGCTGAAACCTGTAACCCAAAATACACCAATCTCAGCTTTTCATCCTGTCATCCAGATCCTGGAAGTATAACCACAAAATCAGAAGCTTTGTTATACTGGGGGTTGTCCATAGTGCCGGAGCCCTGTATATGGCCACAACAATTGCTGTACTGAGGTCCAGGAGTCTCCAGTCCCAACAGGTGCTGCATCTGCTGGTCTTTGAAGAGACAGCCCAGTGAGGAAGCTTGTAAGAGCAGCGAGCAGTACCAGGATGGAAACAGAAACCCAGAGAGTTTTGTTAGCATTGGAAAAGGAAGTCTTCAAGTGGGATGCCCACGATAACATTAAGTTGTACCTGCATAGAAGAATAAGAGTGGTTAAAGTTTTGTAATATCTCTGAAGCCCTCTTTGCACCCCACACCCTCTCCACCTCAAAAAACTCTGAAGCAAACGTACAGATCCTTAACTATGAAAAATTACAAGGTTGTTACCATATTGGGAGTGATGTACAGTGGTAGCTTATGTTCTGGGTTTAAAATAACAGACTCCAGTAAGCAAGTTCTTGATAAGCCATTTAGGTGACTGACCCAACTCCTAAATCAGAATCACACACAATTGTTTAGGTTGGAAGTGACATTTAAGATCAATCACCATTTTGTGTAAAGTGCTCTGCCATATGTGGGTATAAGAAACATACAAAGGTGCCTGCAACAAGCTGCTGCATCAGTCCTTTCTCTTCAAGACTTGAGAGGTTCCCAGGAGGGGGAAACTGTATCCTAATGTTTTGTAAGTCTATGCTGTTTCAGAAGAGAATTCATAAAAGATGCCTTGCAGATAATCAAGGGATCTTGCTTGTAAAAAGCACTGGAAGTGCTGGGCTTATACTTTGTTATTTTCTAGGGGTTTGGTGCCTTCCTTGAGCTTAGGGAGAAGTGTCACTCTCACTGACCATCCAAATCCTAAACTTCTCATGACACTGGATACCTCCATCCATTATCAAAAAAAATAAGGAAGCATTTATTCTTGCTGTGTTCTCAGTTTTACACACTGGCATAATTGTCTCCTCCTTGATCAGGAATGCTTACACTGGAGGGCAAGTCTAGGATATTCATATGGAAGGAAGAGTTTAGCTGTAGAGGCAGCAGACCTTTCCTGTAGGGCAGGGCCTTCCAAAGGATGCTTTTTTTAGGACAGTACTCTCTTCTTTGACTAGAGATATTCCAAGAAAATAGCTGGAACAGTCTCACATTAGTCTTGATAACTATGTGTGTCACAGTATGTGCCAAAGCTACTGTGAAGTTCTGCACAGGCCTCAAATCCTTGATCATTTTTACAAGAATACATGTTATCATGACCTAGTGGCTGTCACCGAACAGCCGAAAGAGGTTGGGTCATAGCATGAGGCTTTTTACCTCACTATTTAGGATTAGTAAACTTACGCTGACTCTAGGTTCCATTTTGATGAATGTTTTCCTTTTTCAGAGGTACTTTCCTTCCTTGATGGTGGTTCTTGTACTTCAGCAGGTGATTCTGGCTGCTCATTTCTGTAATCAAGCATCAAGAGTTCCACACATTTTCCATCAAGCATTCAATTTGACAGAGCTCTTAATAGTGTGACTTTATAGCTTTGATCAGGTGGTGAACAGTTAAAAAGTTCATTAGCAACAAAACAAACAACCCTGCACAGACACCTTGGAGCAGGATGCTCTTGACCTTACTTCATTTCAGAATATTCATCTCCATACTCTGTCCAGGAATAGGTGCTAATAAACCGCTGTAGTGAAGGACGCTTCTCATTTTGCTTTGCTCCCAGTCGTCCCCTGCCATATTTTAAAGATATTTACCTTAATTACCCATCAGATATGTAGCAGAAAATTAGAAATTCAGCAGTTGCCTATTCATACAAATAACCAAATAAAAAACCCAGATCCATCAATACCAGCTACCTAGATTTCATAGTTTAGTTCTAAAGCAAGAAAGTAGAAGTATTTTTTAAACCTCTTAAATAAAGGAGCTGTAACATTTAGTCACGAAGGCTTATTTACCTACTGAAGCATATAAACCTAGCATGAAACGTGTAGCCTAAGCATTATTACACCAGAGATGCTCTATAAACTCCTTAATACAGGCACAGTTAGAACTGAAGAGTATTTAACCCTATTCAAAAAGAAACTCAAGTAACTTTACCAACTGCTCGATCTCCTGTTGAGTTTATCAATCCATTCATCTCCATCAGATTCATGGAGCTGAGCCTGGAGAAGAAGTTTGACACACTTAGTGTATTGGCATTTTCATATGTCAGCCTAGCCAGTTTTGGGAAGGTAAAGTGCCTCACCGTCTGGAAACCCTTACTTACCAGTGACAACCCAATACCTGCATTTCCAGCACTCCTAGGCAATGCTGCAATGCTAACTCTTCGTAGGGATGATGATGGCTATACAAATAAGAGGCATTACTGACTATCAAGGAATGACTGGATTACTCACTGATCACATAAAACACCATCTGTTTGTATAAAAACTGTATTAAAAATAGATAGATGTTGATACTTAGCTTGAAATGACACACAGAAGTATCAAAGCATAAGCACAGCCCAAAACTTATTCTTTAAAGCAGCATCTTTCCACATTAACTGCTTTTTCCCCTCCTAAGTGAGGCCGACTACACAGCTTCCAGCAAAACAAAAAAAATGCATCTAAAATTCCTCCAGTGGTGCTTACAGGGATTCCTACAATCAGTTTGAGTTGTTCCTATTATGTTCAGCTCTGTGCTAAACTCTTCCTCTGTAGCCCTGGTGAGAGAGCCATATGTGAACAATATTTCTTAACCATTGCATGGGAGCACAGCCATTTCAGAAGATGAAGCATTCACAGAAGCTGATGGGGCTACATGGAGTCCCCTTGGGTTAGTGAGGTTGATTGAAAATATATCCTTGTGTTTGATTACATCATCCCATATTTGAGAAAGAAAACCACTGAATCAAGTAAGTAGCAGAGCACCAGCACAGGAAAGCAAAGAAACAAACACAGACTTAAAAACCCATTTAAATTTCATGTTAAGCTGCAAAGGCTATTACCTTAAAAGGATTTGGTAGCTTTTTATTTGTGGATTCATCTGTGAAGAGATCAAACATCAGAAAGGCTTACAGGCATGCAGCGAGCTTCACTTGTGACTAAAGGCCTGACTCTACACTATCTGTTTAAGTGTTTAAGTCTATCAGAGCACTTTCAGAAAGCACAAACAATGTTTCGGGAAAAGGTTTCTATTTCAGTAGATAAGCTCATACTATTCATGCATTATACATCCTCTACAAGCATCAGTTTCTGTTGCTATCATTAAATGTATTCTTCTATTATCAAGGCAGTATTCTTTTACTGGACAATCTTTTAGTCAGGAATGACTGAATAGCCTGTGATTCAGAAGGCCCCTGGCAAGGGTTTTACCAACACATAAGGTGGAACTTTCAAGTTGTAAAATAGAGCAGTATTTTTTTCCCTAGAAGAATTTAATACTTCTCCTGGCAAAGACACAAGCGCACAATGCCATCTGAGAACTTGACCACTGTACCATCTGCTTAGAGGTGGATGTTTGGAGCACCTGTGCTTAAGAAGTCTACAATTTTTATTTATAAAAGAGTAGGAACGATCTGCAAAGAGCAGTCAGAGCTCAGCTACATAGAAGTAGCTACTGGGAGTGCTGCGGTGTGAGTAACCATCCAAATTTACTGCTTACAAGGATCATCATCACCGCATACAAAGCTCTTTTAGAAAAGCCAGAGCATTACTACAAACTTGCAGTGGGTGTCTCCCCACTCCATGGCAGTTTACATACACATCTAATTTCAGAGAATTATTTCTAATACTGTTAGTAAATTGCTGATTTTTCTTCTGTTTTTAGGAAAGGAGTTAAACAGCCACATAAACCTTCCACCTAAGGTCTTAAGCTACAAACAGATAAGGGGCTATCTGGCAGGTGCTAGAAGGAGAAAAGATGAAGCAGCTTTTCTTAGTTACCTCGATCTCCAAGAGAATTAAAGGTTCTTTCATTCTGGAGCAGGACCTGTTTCAGTTCCTCAAGTTCTGCATGTTCTTTTGCATACATGCGCTTCAGGTTTTCCACATGTTGAATCATTACTTCTACAGCTTTGCTGACACGGCTCTCCTAACAGAGCAAGAGCAACAGCAGTAAGAAAAAGTGACTCTGAGGAACTGCATCATGTTTGAAGACTTTTTCTTTTATTTTAAAACCCTTAACCATCTATTCTTATCTTGCATTACTGTGATGAAACATCCTCTCATTTTTGTCCATCTTGTCAAAGTTTCACTACAACCCATCTCAACACATGCCAAGTTACACAGGTCTCACTTCTCCAGTGATTATCATCTGAACATAAATTAGTCTTCATTTTCTTCCAAGCCCTTACAACTCCTCCACATCTCTTTCTTTGATCTACAGTCTCAGCTGCCACCACGCATTTGCTAGTATTGCCAAGTCATATTTTCATGCTGTTCTTTGGCATTATACACAATTACACATAGCATCTGAGCAGGTCTTTGTAAATTTCCATACATTTATTTTATTAGTTGCCCTTTCCATAAGGCACAGAATTACCATTAAAATATCAATCAAGACCGTGGCTACCACATCGCATCCTTGTGTTCTCTACTCTCTCTACATATATATATATCTATATCTATCTCTCTGATGCAATATTTTTAAATATTTTTTGCTTGTTTCTTTTAAATTTGTTCTGTGTTTTTACACAATGCTAGTGCAATGTAGCTGCTCTCACAGTGTCTGAGACTCCTTATAACACCACAAACAGTGATCCAAAAAGAGAAAACCAGGACTACACTGTCTGTTTTACATAGATAAGATTCCCAAAACTAATTCTGGGTTCAAAAACTTAGCAAACAGATATTTCTATCCCTTTACAACTAGATGCTTCCAACTCTGAACAAAACATATTTACATGTAAACAGTTACCTGATTAATAGCTCCCAACATCTCTGCTCTACTGGCGACTCGGGCTGCATACTGGCTAAGGAACTGCAAGCTTTTCTGCAGCTTCTTAATGATCTCCTGTGCTTGGTTATCTTCTTCACACAAAGGAACTAAAGCCTAAGAGGCATATTGGTAAGAAAAACAGCAGGGTCTATTAGTAGAGATGGGTGAACCCAACTGATGACACTGAGTGGTTATGTTCAGGCCTACACAGTCACAAGATCAGCATCCAACATCCTCCATCAGTGGAACTTGATACAGACATCCAGCGTGCAGAGACTCCAGCTTATCTAGCATAAAACCAGCTGGAGACAAGGACTCCCGCCCAACACCTCTGCAACTGAAAAACTATCCAGTGCCTGAGCACACAGTTAATGGTGACCCCTCAAATGCCAACTTTCATATTCCAAATTTATCACACAAGAATATCATTCAGATTTGCTTATAGTGTACCTCACACACAAATCCTAAAAAAAGCCGTATTGAGAGAGGCACTTTCTCAACCATTCATCCCACCCACCCTACCAGCCTTGGCCAGCACTAACCTCTAACATCTTTAGAGCATTTGTGATCTCCTTTTTCAAATTTTCTTCAGCCAAATCTCGGGATCTTTCTTCAAGCCTCACTCTCTTGTCCAATGTAAACAAGTCACATTTAAAACCTAAAGACAACCTCAGGAACTCAGCCTGTTGTGGGAGAAGAAAAGATTTTGGAACAATCAAATGATGCAGAGGCTTTTAACATAGATTTGGATACTGACATGAGGAACAAATCTATGGGAGTGATAGAAGAGAAAGCAAATGTGGCCTGTTTCCATAAAGTCACTCTTCCCATCTGTAGTGATGGAAGAAATAATCTGCAGCCAGAACAGGTGATGTCTTGGCAGCATGCAGTGTGCCATCTGTGTCTCTTGACAAAACCATCTTAAATCAGCACATTCTGCCTGGGAGGAGGTCACAGCTATGCTCCTTTGAGCTTGCAAACATGTTTCAGTAGTGACAAATCTTTTGTCTGGTTTCACAGTTGCCACCTCTTCCCATTCCATCCCTTCCAAAATTTCCAGGGGGATTGGAAAGAGATTTTAGAAGTCAGCTTATAAGAAAATACATCCAGTTTAAGATGCTCAGCATCATTCTTTTGCATAGGACAAGATACTAATCAGGGCTTAGAGACAAGATTTTTCTGTTTTCAGAGAAGCTTAATGATACAAGCAGTTAAGACTTACCTCCACTTCTTTCTCATTAGGAGAGTCACTGTAGGATAAGGAAAAGCAATCATGTAACAGACTACAACTTGAAATCTGTATCTGCAGGTGATTACTTAAAGTCAAAACACTTACAGCTCATTTTGCTTTGTTTTATCTGCTTTAATGCCACCTGTGGTGGGTGAACACCCTGAGAAGAGAGAAGAAAGTTCTCAGACAAAAGCAAAAGAAGAGCTGTTCAAACACAGCTTGTATAAGTTTAAGCTCCAACAGAAGCCACTGTTAAAAATTTCCCATGTTAACTCTTGCTAATAAAACCATTTCATGTGACTTTCAGTATGTTAGGGTTAGTGTCAGTAAGATAGCACAGCATCATCACTAGAAAGCCCCAGAAGTAAGTTGTTTAGCTGGCTTCAACTGGTATTTAATTAGCACAGGGACAGTTAATTATAGGTTTTGGTATAAGTCCCTAGCCTAAAGGTTCAGGATGTTATGCAACTTACTATATCACTAACTTCCAGTAAAATCCAAAGGCAAAAGGTGAAGTGATTAGAAGAGTAGAGGTGTCTAAGCACAGTTCAGTAGAAACATCGTCCTGCTCATCTCATTACCCCATCCTTTAGCTACAGGATGGTGCTTTACAAATCTTTAGGGAGAACAGGCATGCCAGAACTATTTCGAAACAGACCATCTCCTTTGGAACACCGAAGAAGTTTCCCCTACTTGTCTAGAGGAAGATGGAGCTGGTTAGATCCATATCCATAGAAATCAGAGAAGCAGGTTTTGCATGACAACATTTTCCTTCTCTTCACTGCTAATACATTTTGATTTCAAACCGTAGACACTATTCCTTAAAACAATCCTCCCTCATAACTGGCGTGGGGCAGCAGCTCTCTGCACCTCTTTATGCAGGTTTTGACACAAGTGACCAAGGTATGCACTTTGGTGAGTTACATAAATGTGTTCAGCAAAATCCTCTTACCTTGCCTATTGGGAACTACAGCTGGTGCATCCTCGCTCCGTTCTTTATTTTTGTTTTCCTTATCCACCTCCTAAAGGCAAATCAAAGAGCAGTTACACCAATGGAACAGCCAGAACACCACTGGAGGGACCTGCCCCCTCCTGCAGCATTTTCCTTTGGCTCAGCCAAATGCCAAACCAATTTTATGTTTTACTGCCACCAGAGCTCTTACCAGGTCTTGCTTTAAAATGTTTTGAACTGTGGTTTTGTGTTCTTCCGTGACAGGGCAGAATTCCTTCTTGGTCAAATCCACTCCTGGGGATAAACAGTCCCAAACCCAAATGTAATAGTATAAATAAAACAAGCCTCCAACACCCAGTGTATAAGCCATGGACAAACAGAGCTAAGAGAAAAAGCAGCAAGTGCCAGGAGAGGACATTAAGGAGGAGAGGCAGCAGCAAAGCACACTATAAAACACATGAAGGAAGAAGTGTGATAGTAATTACATTTAAGCTTGGAAAAAATCCCAGTAAGAAGTGTTACATGTCTACAAAGGAGGCTATCACTCCTGGTTGCAGTTGCTCTAGTTGAAGTTGCAAGAGTTACAGTAATATTCCCTTGGATAAATTAATTTCATCATTTTGGTGTCAGCACATTTTTCTGGGTATTTTTGTTCGTCTGTTATGTAAAGAGACAGTTTAATGTTTAATAGGAATTCTCTAGACACAGGAATAAATAACAAAAAAAAAATCCCATGCACAAACTGACAGGAGAAGCGATGAGAATATGTAGTTCTCTTCTTTTGCATTATGGACTGTTAGATGAAGTCAAGATATAGATGATACTTCAACTCAGCTTTATAGATGAACTTAAGTATAACCAGGTCATGAAACATACACAGTTGTGGTATTTCAGATGCCCATCCACTTCAGACAGTCTGACTCTTGGACCATCCGTTGTACCTAAAAACTGAACTAGCAGTGTGCTGATTAGAGGCAACAAAATAACTCTGTTTTTCAAAAGATGCATGGTGATGAACTGATGAAGTCCAGGAACTGAAAATGCCAGTTCAAAAGCAACAGAAACTTTCAAGTGCCACAATTTGGAAAAGCTTTAAAGTAGGCGAAATTAACCTCCAAGACGACAACTATTAAAAATATTTTTAAAAGAAAATATTGAAGAAACTCTCAGAAGTCCAAGAGTCACACTGATTTCTTGTGGAGCAGTAACTCGGGTAGCTACTTATACCTTTTAGAAAATATAGAATTTTTTTTTCTTTTCTGTTTATGTAGTCACACACAGGTGAAAGCCAAAGAGGTAGCATAGGAAAAATTTGCCAATCACCTTCAGATCTGAAGTGCTTTCTCTTTTCATCCTTCACATGAACAGCCACCTGATTAGCACTCCCTTTGTCCCTGCTGATTTTTGCAGCAGCCTTACATACCTGTCCTCACTCCCAAGTACCTTTAGAAGACATTTTGTGGTACTAGCAAAAACCACAGGTGGAGATCCATCAGTGTTCTCCGTTCCTGTAGCAAAGACTCTTTTGATTCAGAGATGTATGTCAAGCAGCAGGATTCTGACTTTAAAGCTATCTAGACTCTCTGATCTGTTTTGCATAGCTATTTCCTCCTTGCCAAAGGCCCCTAGACCACATGAAAATTAACAGTAGAAGCTAATTTAAGTGAGCAGACTGAAGTAGATTTCAGAAGACAGTACTGAAAAAACCCCCAACACAAACAAAAAGACCTAAAAATCCCCCCACCAAATAAGAAATGACAACAAAACATCTTATATTTGGGTAAAGGTTAAAAATGGTTAAAAATAAGTCTGCACTTGTATTCTGTAATGCTTTTTTCAAATCAGCTTTTTAAAAAATATTTTAAAAATAGCTTAAACACACTGGGTAGATGTACTCCAGTTTTGTTTTGCTTTTAGTTTTTAAGAGGAAGAAGTAACAGTAGACCTGGCAAGAATAATACTTCTGGGTGTTTATGGCTATGAAAAGCAGACCCAAAGACTTCTATGCCTCATCTCTCCTCTTGACCCACCCCAGCTTTTCGTTTGCTGAGCATCAGTTTTGAAAGAAAGAAAAGTGCTATTTAGTCCAGTTGTGTCACTAAACTTTAAAACCATGAAAATGTTCTGTCTCCACTGAAAAGTGTCTGGAGTATAGTACCCAAGCATTGCTTTGCCAGCTGAACAAGCGTCAAAATTTTACAAAATTATTTAACCTTTACTTCTTGCAGTGCTGAAGGCTACCAGCCTCCTGCAGGTCAGTAAAATCTTAATCCTACTTCAAGTTTCAAGGAAGTTTAAGAGCACTCGCAGGCAAGAGCATTTTCAGCACCAGAAACTCACAAATTGTCATTAAGATATTTCTTTTACTCAGCCTCCTCACTTCAAATAAGTACTGGAGGTAAACTATTTCCTCACTGCGCGAGTCCTTGTGTGCTGCAGTAGTTTCTGTACCTGATAGAGGACCAGACAGATCCTTATCTTTGTTTTTCTCCATCACTACAGAAGTTGGCACATCTTCCTTTTTTTCACATGAGCACTTGGGTGCTTTTTCCTCCATAACAGGGTAGCCTGTAAATTCAAGCAACAGAAGACATGGCTCTTACTCTTCAATAAATACATAGACTTGAGCATATATCATCGAACAGTTAGGGTTGGAAGAGACCTTAAAGACCATCTAGTTCCAGCCCCCCTGCCATGGGCAGGGACACCTCCCGCTGGATCAGGCTGCCCAAGGCCCTTGGGCCTGACCAACCTGACCTTGAACACCTCCAGGGATGTTGCAGCAACAGCTTCCCTGGGCAACCTGTGCCAGTACCTCACCACTCTCATAGTGAGGAAATTCTTCCTAATGTGTCCACTCTAAAGCTGCCTCTCTCCAGCTTTCTTGAAGGTCCCTTTCAGGTACCAGAAGGCTGCTATAAGACCTCCTTGGAGCCTTCTCTTCTCCAGGCTGAAGACACCCAGCTCTCTCAGCCTGTCCTCGTGTGGGAGGTCCTCCAGCCCTCTGATCATCCTTGCAGCTCTCCTCTAGACCTGTTCCAACAGTTCCATATCCTTCCTATGTTGAGGATTCCAGAACTGGACACAATACTCCAGATGAGGTTTCACAGGAGAGGAACAGAGGAGCAGAATCATCTCCCTTGCCCTGCTAGACATACTTCTTTTGATGCAGCCCAGGATTCATTTGGCTTTCTGGGCTGCGAGCACACACTGCTGGCTCACATCGAGCTTCTCACCAACCACCACACTCAAGCTGCAATACCTGATTTCAGTACACGATGGTAGATGATGTGATTGACAGTAGCCCTGCAGAGCCACAACCCAGGTATAGGACCTTGCACTTGGGCTTGTTGAACCTCAGGAGGTTCTCACAGGCCCACTTCTCCAGCCTGTCCAGGTCCCTCTGGATGACATCCTGTCCTTCCAGTGTGGCAACTATACCGTTCAGCTTCGTGTCATCTGCAAACTTGCTAAGGATGCACTCAATCTTGCTGTCAGTATCATTGAGAAAGATATTAAACAGCACCAGTCCCAGTATGGATGCCTGAGGGACACCACCTATCACAGATCTCCATCTAAATTTTGAGCCATTGACCACTATTCTTTGAATAACACCATCCAAACAGTTTCTTATCCACCGTACTGTCCACCCATCAAATCCATATCTCTCCAGTTGAGAGAGAAGGATGTTGTGGGGGACTGTGTCAAAGGCTTTACAGAACTCCAGATAGATCACACCCATCAGTTTGCCCTTGTCCATTGCTGTGGTTACCCCATCATAGAAAGTCACTAAGTTGGGTCATACAGGATTTGCCCTTAGTGAAGCCATGGTGGCTGTCATTAACCACCTCCACATGCTTTAGCAGAGCTCCGTTCCATGATCTTCCCAGGCACAGAGGTGAGGCTGACAGTTTGGAGGAAGAAGACTTCATCAGTTATATCTATTTCCAAGACTCTGTGCAAACATTTCACACATTTGTACCTTAATTAAGGGCTTACCTGTTGCTGGTGTAGCCCTTTCCAATGGGGATGCAGGAACTTCTTGAGGTGAAGTCAAGTGATCACTGCCAAAACAAAATTCTTTCAGCTATTCATCCCCATTATACAATCTTGGAAAAAATGTTTTAAAAGCTTGCACAAAATCTGACCTGGATGGGATCAGACTGGCTGGTAGTGACGGCTCTACACAGTCACTCTTAACACAAAGAGAGAAGAGTTAGTATCAGCAAAAGGGCTGCCATGCAAAGAGAAAAAAAATCAGTATGCCAAAGTTTTAATAATTCCCCCAGCTGTGACGAACTAGATGGTGAGCACATGCAGATTCATCTGCTACACTAAAGGCACCCATACATATGCTATGTGGCTTAGCATGTTATCATCATTAGGAGCGATAACTACATTTCTGCAGAAATCTTATCTGAGGAATATCATACTTAGAGATGTATTTTTGTTCCTGACTTCATGTTTTGCTTCTAACGCGCATCCAATGTACTTGTTACCACACCACTGTTCTATCTTCATGTTGTGCATTAAGATACATCTGTTTTCAAGGTTTTGACCCCAAACCCCATCAAGTGAAGTACACAGAGCTTTACCTAGCTATAGATATCAGGCTCTTTTTACCTAAAAGCCAAAAAGCATAACTATCAACAGCTCAACAGAGCAGATGATTCAGAACACAAATCTTGTGTGTTGTGTTCATTTTAGTGTGTGTTTGTGTATAACACTAGTTTTCAATATTGTATATAACAATTACCAAGCCAGTTCAGAAGGCTTCAGGCTTCCCCTCCTCTTTTGTATACAAATGGCAGAGGGCAGAGAGGAATTCAGCAGTTAAAGGCTAGTACATAGTTTTGCTCATGTTCCTTTAGCTGTTATAGTGCATTTCTGGACCCAAGAGTCTTATCACATCACAGACATAACCAACATCCTCTTAAGTCTTTTAATACACCAAAGGAGAGGCTGAGTGGGAAACAGCCCTCTTCCTCTTTCCACCCTGGATAGGTCCAGCTTGCTTATTCAATTAACAGGTTGGTCTCCTTCTGAGTTAAAATACTGGGTGAAACAGGTGTTCAAAGGGTCAAGTCTTGACTTATTTGTGATGAACTTCACTCACCACTGAAAAGGAGTGCTGAACAGAAAAAACCCAAACCTATCTCCAGGCAGGGAACGTATGATGCTCGTCAGCTTTGAATAGCTCCCTACCTATCAAGTGACCAAGAACATTGTTGAAGTGGGAGGAACACAACTGAAAAGTATCTGTGTTCTAATACCTTCCCTTCCCTCCCAAACATGCTTAGAGGGCTCAGGAAACTTGGCAAAGTTGAAAAGGAGGTGACCAAGGTCCACTTTCAAGAGCAGCTGACTGCTCCCGGAAGCAGTAAGTGCCTTCTCTCTCATCTCCCGCTCCTGCACCCATCAGAGGTCAACTGCACTCTCACAGCCATGCCCCAGCCCACTGGATGCTTCCTCTAATGCAAATCAAGGCTATTTTTATCCTTATTTGAATTCTTTATTAAGCTTCAGGAAGTACAGCATTGCATTTGTCTTGTTCAGGCTGTTCGGTTTACAGGAATATTGGAAAAGAGAAGGTGAAAGTGAATAACACGTTGGAATGAAAATAAAAAGAAAATTAAAGCACTTTTAAAACACCCTCCACCCAAACAAATAGAAAACCTTGCATTGCTTGGAATGGACTAAACCAATACATTATTGTAATGCCAAATGGAATTACAGAATGGCTCTTTCTAAATGAAAAGATTGTGTCAAGAAAGATCCAGTAGTATAATCTTAGTCACTTCTCCCTCCTCCATCCCTTTTATTAACAAAGTAATCCAAGGAACCTCATCACAGCAAATTCTGGCCACAGACTTGTATAACTCCTCCTAAACAACTATTAATGATTTTGAAGACCTGTCATGTTTTTTAGGTTAAGATAAGACTTCAATATTTATAAATCAAAACAAATACTAAAATACTGAGCTTCACCTGGCTCTCACAGGAGCTCTTCTATTAAATAGCCTCTAAGATCCTACAGTGACAATGCTAACAAAATAATTTGACTTACTTACATGTTAAGGAGCTCAATCTGCTCAAACACATCTGCAACCATGGTGTAACTACAAAAAAACCCAAAGCTAGGGAGGCTTTTCCTATTAAGCAAGAATATTCAAATTTTGCTGCACGTCACAATTTTTAGAACAGATACTGGACACAGCCTGCTTGCCTCTCCTCTGAAGCAAGCTTTAACAGTTGAATTTTCTCCCTCTAGAATACTGACATCGAAAGTTCATATATAAAGAAGCAAAAGTGTAAAGTGACATTTCTGAGACCAGCTGAAATCACAGAAAACTCCAGAGCAATTAAGTGCAAGCATTTCAAACAACTTTGCAGGGCTATGACTTTCTATAAGTACTGGATAAAGCAAGATCTGAGATTATCGTCTTTAAAATGTAGCTTAAGTAGTAGCAGCACAAGCTAGGAGTTCCTCACCTGCCCTACCCCAACCAAGCAGCGTGCCAGAACTGCAGGCAATTCAAATCATTCTCACTTTTTACCCTTACTGCACTTTCTGCCTTGATTTACTGCTACAACTAGACCACCGCTGCACTTGCATTTACCACACACCAGCTAGGGTAGGTTTGACTTTGCCTGTCATTAGCCTTGCAGGGGTTATTTCTAGGTTGACACAAACCACTGACCAGTATTCTTCCGTCACCACCAACACAAATAGTGGAGTTTGTAAAGCTGATTTCAAACTTTGCATGGCAGGGCTGAGTTCTAGATTTCAGTAGCGGGTATTGTGACACTAGCACAGAGCACAGGCAGGTGCACTGATGTGCAGCTCATCTTGCTGTTGCCACAAGAAAGCAACTGACAGCTCAAGCTGCAGATGCAGCATTCAATATAGCAATTAAAGCACATCTGAGCATACCAGCTGAAGGAGAGTTTTCATATAGCAAAGATGTCATTTTTCAGCTGTTACACAGGGAGAAAGTACGAAAGAGAAAGCACAAAGACAGCATTCACAACTAAAACATCTTGTGGCTTCTTGCACATGGATAAAACCCAGAATCACTCAGCAGAACTGAGCAATACTGCAGAAACCGCACTGTCGCAAGCCTTGAAACCAACCATGTTTCAAGCACTTCCCAGCTAAAAGCGTGACAGGTGTAAATGGACATCAAGCCATTTGGGTCTATAACTGCAGTATTCCAGAAGTGTGTCCAAACAGAAGGGACTACTCCATACAGAACAAGAGATCACAGCACTGTGTTGACTGATGACAGCTCCATTCACCTTGGGGCAGTGCTGCTTTATAACTGCTTAATCTGGGTCTGGATTCCAGTGAAGCAGTAAATGCTTGAACCCATTTAAAAGAAC
Organism: Clamator glandarius; assembly: GCA_033459285.1. Classification (NCBI taxonomy): domain Eukaryota; kingdom Metazoa; phylum Chordata; class Aves; order Cuculiformes; family Cuculidae; genus Clamator; species Clamator glandarius. The sequence goes on along the minus strand of JAUNZM010000660.1, from coordinate 746,283 downwards.
ACCTCAGGCACCAGAGATAGCACTCACCTCAGTAATTAAGGAGTCCATCGTTGTAGTGGAAACAGGAAGGTCTGCATCAGTATTATCAGCAGAGCATATTTTCCACCTAGCAATACATATTCTATTTGCATGTTACCCAAACAACAGCAAGGTGCATTGCCCATTTTCTTCAAGCACATAACATCTGAAGTCACCCCTATTTGTACAGTCAGACAGCTGGTCTGTCAGAGGAAGACAAATTCATCACTAACATCAATCCCTCCTCCCCCAGACAGCAAGAACCACCACCAGTCCTTCTCCCAGCCTCCTCCACACTGCACAATTCTACATAAAACCAGTGACAACAGCCTCAAGAGCTGCCGAATCTTTTACTGCAGAATGCCTGCCTCTGCATCTTTGGGAAATTCCTCATCTTTTAAGATATTAATCAACAACAGTTTGCTAGCTTTCATAACCTTAAGCAGTTCAATCTCAATTTTAAAGATGTAAGGAGGCCACTTTATAACCAAAGACCTCAGAATTCCTGCTTTAAACCCTGCAAAAATTAAAAAACACTGACTCCTCAAAGCCAAGAGTACTTTGGCTCCTAAATGGGAGTGCCCGTTGTGACTTAAATACCAAAAATAGACAAGAACACCTACATCATGCTTCAGTCCTCCAGCATGAAATGAAAAGGCCATCATTGTATTTGGCTGGTGGTTATACAAACAGTTTCAGTAGAAAATAATGTTACTTTTGTGAACAAAAGCAAAGTGTTATCCCATGACACCACTATCTGACCACTTAGCATCCAGTATTTCCTATTAGAGATGCATGCTGTTGAACTTAGCATGTGCTGGAGGTACATCTTTCCCTTGGACCATGGACTCTTCCACCCTTCCCCCTCAAAAGGTCAACCTACAATCTTACCTGCAACCCACTGATGTCACATCCAAAGCATATGTGTTCCCTAGGCTGCAGCGTTCAAATGTGTAGCTGCCAGATCTCTGTCTATGAAGCTGATCCCAGTTTTGTGCATGCGAGTTAGTTGGGTATGAAGTTTCCAAGGTCAAAGCATCTGTTAAAGAGAGACAAGGGTGAAGGGTAAAGTTGATTTAGTCACATGTCAATTTTTTAGTAAATCTAAAGTAGTCAAGCAGCAGACCAACCAAATAGAGATTTACAATAAGGCAGCTTGCATCCTGGTAGGAAAGGGTTAGGCTATGTGGCCTTAACACATTTTGTAGAAAGAATATGAACCCCTGAGGACAGGGATTTTCCATCAGTCATGTTATAGAAACTTCCAGGTAGGACAGCTCTGTTCCAGTGAATTGTTCCAGGTGGCAGAGAGGGCAGGGAAACAGGGTTTTTTTTTATCGCTGCCTGATTAGTGCAAGCCAAGAACACCTGCCTTGTGTGGCTGGGTGGTGCTATTGGAGGAAGCTGCAGGGTACACTGAGTGGACCCAATGAAACAGCCCTGCCAGAGCAGCAGCATGCTCTTCTAAGGAGTGTGTCCAATGAAGAAGGATTTTCTTCCATTTCCCTCAGTATAGCATAGAATTACATTTGGGCCTTTTATAGTTTTTGTGAGAATAGACTGTTTTAGCAGCTTACTGCTAGAAGAAACGCTTTGTCCAGAGTCCCAAATGCACTCTGCAGTTCTGGGGCCCTGCAATGCATATCTGTCAATTGTTGCTTATAATACTAGTAAGGCTCCTGTTTGACTGACAAGCACCCACCTTCTCATGCTTTTAACTGCAAGCATTATAAACATGGGTCAGCCTCCTGGATTACATGAAAAACTAGGCTAAAGCCAATAACAGATTTTCCACAGCCTGTTCAGCACTAGTCATGCTGTTCTATACCACCTGTCAACTCTTGCTGTATTTCAGGAGAGAGACTGAAGAATGACCAGCACCATTGGGTCTTACCTACAAGAGACGTACTACGCCACTGCAAAATATCCAAGGGCAGCGTCCTTGGAAGTTCAGCGTACAGTGTAGGTCCTTTGCTCCACAGTTGTTTAGAGCACTGGGGCTGCTAATTGAAAAATAGCAAAAGTGCTACTGTTGTTCAGTCACACTGACTACATTAAAGCCACCAACTCCCTCCCTACACACACAGTTGCATTTGCATAATGTAACACTAAGAGTTATATCAATGCATTTTCAGTTGCTTTTTTGTCTCGAAAAGATCACAGATACAGAAAGAGTTAGAATAATTCAACTATACATTTGCAACAGGCATTGGCTCAAGCTCAGGGGAAAAGAAAAAAGACACAAATCACCAATGAAAAAAAACACATGAAACAACTCATGAGAAATCCCCCTCCTTTTCAGCCAAGCCAATAGACTGAGAAGGAGAAAATTCCTCCAGCATCCAGTACCTGCTACACAGATCAGGTTTGTCTCAGCAGAAGGGCAGCTCCAGCTTGGCTGCATGGAAACAAAGTACTACCCCCTCCATCCCCTGCCCTGTCCACTTGCTTGCTGTTTACTGCTGAAGAGGTGTCATCTGAAGGCAGCTGCTGAAGCAACACATAACCAGCTGCATTTGACCTAATATAGACCTAATATTGCTTAAGTGATTATAAAGGAAAGAAATTGGAGGATCTAGCCCCATCTTCAGTCTCCAAGACATCTCAAAATGCAACTTATTAGTTGCCTGTATTTGTCACAGAGCCTGTTCAGAAGCAATAGGAAACCAGTTTTGCAATAAGGCTTTGAATACATTTTAAAATATGTTTATACACATGCATGTGTATATACATGAACATGTATCCGTCAAATTATTTTCATTGAATGTTTAACTGAATATAAGTTTCTCACAAGGTAAATCATTTATTTCCTTCTGGTCAGGAAAAAATAGGAACAAACAGAACTAGTGTCACATTTTAACAGGCTTAGCAATGATCATAGCAAACAAACTTACCTTCACTTTTACTGGCTCAGCTGATGTGGGCAGCAGACCGTAGTCAGATTCTAACTCTGCACAGCACTGTTGCGATAGGCAAACATGACATGGAAGAAGAAAATTAAAAAATTAAAACGTAAAACAAGGAGAAGGAACACTACTATTGATTATGAACAAAATTTAATTTTATCTTTTCAACTGAACTACTTTCAGCTACCAGGAAAAACATGCAGTTGTTTCCCCTTGTCACTTTCAGCCTTTAATTCTGCAGATCTTTAAACACAAACACAGGTTTTATCCATGTATTTTAAACACAAACACAGGTTTTATCCATGTATTGCTGGTCCACAGTTTTGATTCTGCTCCTCTGATGCCCCTGTTACAGTCTGACACACACCAGCACTTTCTGTTTGTCTTTATGAATACCTTATTCTGTCGTAAATCCAGATTATTCAAACCCTGAGCTATACCATTCCTTACTAGAGCTGGCTGGGGAAAAATGTCCTCCTACAATGCCGCCCCCTCCGCCCCTTTCCAAACTTGAAGAAAGTGTTTTTATTTAAAGCTAAGTACTCCAGAGTTATATAATTTCCAATATATTTTCACAGAAGGGCACAAAGGTAATAACTGTTTCAGTGCCTATTCCATTGCCTGAGCACTGAGAAGTATTACACTACAATTTTTTAAACGTTGTTTTCAAGACTGTCTGCAGAAGAAAAGGCTGATGGTGGAGGACAAATTTCACCCATGCAGCAGGGAAATCCTCCCTTGGCCACATTTGATATGATCACCAAGCGTTTACAGTGAAGACCAAACACCACACCTGTAAGTTCTACCCTATTTTCCCATAAATTTGTGCTTAAGAAAATAATGTGCAGATGAGCACACACACTGCATTACAGTTATGTATATATTAGAAAAGAAGAAATCAGAGGCTTCTGAATTGCTTGCAGTTCATCTTAGCTGTAGCTGACCCTCCAAGAGAGCACCTCCTGTACAAGCCTACCTTTTCTTTTCCCACCAGACAAGCATCATACCTGACACAGCAATTCACAGAGTCGCCTTTGAAGCAGTTCCCACCTTAGTGCATTAACAGTCACTATGAAGAGACATTTACAATTCTTACAGGATTCCTTATAGTTCGATAACAAGCACCCAGATGTTATAGTGTCTTTAAACCTGACCACTGCCCATCACAAACCCACTGCACTTAGCTTCAGTCTAGCTATACCTACAACATTTTTTTCCACAAGAAAGAAATTTAAAAGTGCACTTTCTTTTGTGAGTTCCAGAAGACACTGGGCTCTTTCTGCCCTCTGGTAAGAATTCCCCTTACTATAAAAGGAAGGGATGCTTTCCATCTTTGTCAGAGTTAACGTATCAAAGTTCCCTGAACATCATCCAGAAATGGACGGCTCTATTACAACTTATTGGGAAAGATGCATTTGTCCTTCCAATTTGACATCCCCTACAGATTTAAAGTCAATAGGCCTTACATTACAATCAAACATCCTTTGCTCAAGTTCAGTAGTGCCAAGGCCTGCCCCTGGTGACTTCTCTAACAGATTTGCATCAAGGTAGCTTTTATACCACAGCTAGTAATGAGTATTGGGGTAGAAAGGAATTTTCATTAGTGCCATTGCCTCAGTGCCCAAGCTAAATTCTGAAGGCAGCTCTCAAGAGCTTGTTCAGATTTTTGACTGGATGAGGGCTGTAGTAATTAGTGGCAAGTCATGAGTAGGCATCTGAAACATAGAAGGACCTGTGCCAGGCTGATACAGGCTGAAGTAGCTTCTTGGCCAACAACTTTCCTCATTTCTTATCTCTTACCATACAGGTTTGGAGAAGTAGAGGAATGCAGTGGATAGGTAGGCTGGAGAAGAGAATACAACCCAGCCCTTCAGTCAGAAGGGACACCAGACCTGTCTAGTTTTCTACAGGAGCAAACAAAGCATTGTCTACGCATCTACCAGTCTATTTCTATTTATCTACTGAAAGATTTCTGTAAAACACCTGGAGTAATTTAAAGCCAAAGTCTCAGCCATTTTTAGGGTGGTCAGACTTTCTGGGGTTTGTTTGGGGCTGTTTTGTTTTTTTTTTTCCCCCCCCAGTCACAGTGGCACCCGTCTCTTCTGCATATCTGGAGTTCCCTCATTTCGTTTACTCTACCTCCTTTCATAGGAAACTTTTGTCCATTCAGACCTGGAAAATGTTACATTTTCCCATTGTTACGCATCTTGCTAAAAAGCAGCCTCACAGTCTGAAGGAAGCAGTAAATATGAAAGTTTCACAATAACACATGAACAGTGCCAAAAATATTGGTCAGAAGTCTGCAAGCATAGTCTGGAGCTATTTCTGCCACATCAGTGCTTAACAGTTGTGCCTTAAAGCTAAGAGATAGGGTCCCAACTAAACTATAGATTCACATAAAGTTGTTTACAATGCGCATGCATGTTAAGTATCAGTCACTTGGCTCTGGGAAATATATATCTGAGGTCAAATGTTCAGTGGACTTCAGTCAGTCAAATTTTTTTCCAACAAGCAAATGATAGGCACTTCAGAATGTGGAAAGAACAAGACACATCTGCAATCAAACTACTACATTCTTAAACTGCCCAAGCTTCTAAAATGTTGATGTAAGCAGGAGGTAGTATGAAGTTTCCATGATTCTGTAGCAAAAGCTGCACATGTATGATGCAGTGACATGATTGTTTTCAACTAAAGAGAACAGCCTAACACCATATAGTTATTATAATATGAAAAGCAAATACGAGCAGCAAGCAGAACACAGCACAAAAATCGGATCTATTTGTTACAGGAAGCTTAAGAATGAATGATGTCTTTGTTAGGAATAAGGTGGGCTATTCTTGTGTGGGAACAGCACCTTTGGTAAAAGAGGGACTGTTACCCATGGAGTTACTAACCCTTCCTCCTAGGACTAGAGACTTTGTTAGTAGAGTCTGCAGCTTTGGTCCAGCCCAACACCCACTCACCGAGACCCCACCTGATTCTCAGCCTGAAAGCTATAGATTCACATCTCTAAGAAGAGAAGGAAAAACAAAGAAAGGAGCCTCTACAATGTATACAATGTATTTTTGTATTTTGTATTTTCAGGGATGACCTCCAGATCAGTTCTATTCCATTCCCCCTTGCCATAACTAAACCCGAAAGGATTTACCCATGCAAAAAGGAATGCTAGCATGCTGCCAGCAGTTACTCACTTTTCTGGTCTTCCACCTTTTCTTGAAGCAACTGGCAAGTGCTTGTTAAAGCTGCATTCACACCCTCAAGCTTTTGCTGCTCAGAAATGGCTTCCTTTAACTTGCATTTCAAGGATGCGGCTTCCTCACAAGCAGAGTGAAAGGCTTCAACTTGATCCTTTTCCTAAGCACAAAAAAGTATTTAAGAAAAAAAGAATGCAAGAAAAAAATAAAGCAGCCTGGCCAACACAAGAAGCCTCTACAGTCCATGTAAGTGAAACCAAATTGCATCTGTTCTTTCTCAGGAAGTGATAAAGCTCCCTCTGAACTTCTGCATTTTTACTTTGGCATGGACTGTGTATGAAAGCTATTTTTGGTTTTTTCTCTTTTCTTTTTTTTAAAGCCACCACAAATATGCAATGCTGCCTCTTTCATCAGCAAACTGTTGTCACCACCCCCTCAAATTTTACTTCCTCTGCTGGTTCCACTTTTGCAATGAGGCACTCCATTCCGAACATGCAATTTTCCGCCCCCCAAGAGCGGCGATGCATTGTATGGAGCCTTTTGCACCTGTTTGTTTCCTGTGTAGAAGGAACTCGACTGTCCCTTACCTTTTTGCTAGCATCTGCAAGCTGCTTTGTAGCTTTTTGCAGCTCTAAACCAAGGGCTTCTGCCTGGCCAGCAATTTCTTCTTGTAACTGTTTGACAGTTTCTAACTCACGTTGCCTGCAGGATGAGAGAGCACAAACCGCAATCCGTTACTGACATTTTAGAGCGGGCATGCCTGGGAGATGACACACACTAGCTGTTGAGACATGCACCAAGACACTGTTATGTATTTGTGGCTCCCCAGGATCCAGTACCAGGGATTTAATTCTTGCTAAGCACAATTCAAGCCAGTAGGCAGAGGAAGCTGCTCTACAGCAGCTCCAGAATAAGGAAAGGGATGGAGGTTTTTTCCCCTGGTTTCTCCCCAGCTGAACAGCATGATGGCTGTGCCAGCCTCAGCCCCACAGGGTACCACAGTGGAAGCTCATGGAATATCCAGAAATGATACCCTGGAGCTGTTACTGCAGATACTCAGCTTCATCAGATCAATTTCCCAGTGTTTCAGAAGGTATTTCACTCCACAGCAAGTAGATGGCGTCACAACCGATGTCTAAGGTGATGACTTTCAAGGAACACTTTCTTTTCCACTCTTTGCCCATTCCTTCTCTAACTCACTTTCATCTTTTTTCCTTGATGCTACCACCACAAACAACTTTGATACAGAAAGGCAGCTTTAAGAAACTAAGCCATCAGTATTTTTATCATCTCTTTTCTGAGTGAAGAAAGAGAATGTGGGAGGTCTACATCAACAATGCTAAGTGGAAGATAAGTCAGGCAAAAGTGCAGTATGGCTGCTCCACACTAGATCTTCAGGGATGCAAAGCCCTAAGAAGCTGCTTACACCCCAAACCGAGATAAAGACATGCATGCAAAAATTTACATTTAGTGTAGGATAGCAGAAGGCTGACACTATGAGTAAGCCCAAGTTCCACAAAGATAACAAATTCAGAGTAGTTAGTCTGGAGACTTAAACAACAACAAAACCCAAACAAAACCCAACTTGACTAGCTTCTGTCGTGAATGTCTAAGATGAGGATGGAGGGCAGGGAGGCAAAGGCTCACACCTTCTGTCTTTTGCTGCCACATTTGCAATATCAAAACTCATTACAGGAGTCTCATGCTAATGAACTAAAATTTAAAGTTACATTTTCTTAGTTAATGGCATAACTCATTGAAGTTATACCCTTGAGAAACTGAGACGTTATGTCATCTGGGGCTAGCAATCGTCTTCCAGAGCAATAATACCCACAGGCACATATTTTACAGTTGTTCTACTTCACACAAAGCCAGTGGTTTATTCAATGGTTGCACCTGCTAGATAGGCAGTTCCCTCTTGTTTTAACTGCTTAGTCTGTGGTGTCCCTGCTGTTTTCAAAGACATCTACAAGTTTGTGTGTTACATTGTATGAAAACCTTAACTGCCATGCAGCGTAATGTTATGCTAACACCAGATCCACTCTCCAAATAGCAGATAATTTCTTCTATTAGAAGAAAAAATGTCTTCATAATTCAGTAAACATTGTTCCATGGGACAAAGAATCCAAGTCAAAAAACCAAAAGAAAACAAAACACAAAACACCACCGAACAGCTAAGCAATCAACACCACTATCCTCTCCCCACAAAGAGACACAATGCTTTGAAGAGATACCTGGCAGAGAGCTCTTTACTTAGGTGAACCTGTTCTGTCTTGGTTCTCCTTAGGTTGCTTGCCATTTGAATAAAATCCTTATCTAGGCGTTCTTTGTATTGCTCCAAGAGGTTAAGTTTCTGGATCCAAAGATGCCTTTTTTCTCCTAGTTCTTGCTTGAGAGCCTGTGACATTTTGAAACCAAGTTGCCACATGGTTAGATGAGGAGTAAACCAGAGCCCAAATTTACACAAAAATTTATTTTCCTGCTCCACATGCAACATTATCAGCAATAAAGCAGGTAGATGACTGACAACACTTCCTAATCTACTGGCAGAGTATCTGGTTGCAGAAGTGAGGAGAGAGAGAGAAAGAATTAACTAGAGTTTAATAAGGAAAATATTATATAGGAGAAACAGGTGTTTGTTTTGTGCAAAACAGTTTTGGGCAGTCTACTAGATCAACAAAGCTACCTGAACTTCAAATCTGTGCCTTATGACTCTGGAATCTGATGGGACGCGGGGACAGACAGTCTAGACTCCTGTAAACAGTTAATAGTTTAAGACTTGAAGATACAACGATGCATAACCGTTTGCACAAGAATTTCCATACGCTAGTTCAATTTGCCAGACGGCTCTCACAGTTATCAAAATGTTGCTTCTAAGTCACAAGCCATTCTCAACCTTTCTTTCTGGGCAGATCTAGGGTATAGAGATAGTCCTCTTCCTCTTTGTCTTGTAAAATAAATATACTGTTCATAACTATTTATTGTAAGCTTGGCAAGAGACTACATGGTACACTAGAGTGTCTTTACAACTTGCCCTGGAAAAACTCAGCCACAAAATGCCCAGATGCCGCAGTGAAATGCATCGTTTTAATAATGACAATCTTGCAGAAAGCCCTAAGACTGTTAATTTTTACTTTTGTGGTCCTGTCCTCAAAGTACAATTTTGTACTACATCAGAAGAAAATAAAAGCAATAAACCCACATTTCACTTTGTCATACATGCTTAGCAGATTAAATCTATCCAAGGGGTGATCCTCGTAACAAAGCCTTTCAGTTTTACCCTCTGACTTGAAGGAAGAAAAGAATGAAAGAGTAAAAAAGCAAAGTGTTGAGAAATACTACATCCTCTGTATTTTTCTGAAGAGTGGCCTGCAGTACAAAATACTGAGAAAGAAGACTCTCTGACCTTGTTCAATTGAACATATAAAATAGACTCCTCTGCTTTTAAAGAATACTTAATGAGAATCAAACAGGTCAGGTAAGAATAAGGGTCATATTTCTGGGATTTTACATGAGTTCAAAGGTGAAAACATCAATCCTACAAATATATGCTGTGTTATCTTACTGCAAATTGGAGTCTAATGTTGTTCATGAGCTTCAAGCAAAACGCATAGCAGATTAAGTATCATAATTAAAAAAAAATAAAACACGAAACTAAGAGCTTGAGCAGTTTTGCTAGATAGGTTTGCCAGGATGACATGGGATGTGACCATATACAAATGCCCACATCCTGAAGATCAGTTTCTCAGCCAAGGCAGGCAGAATTTGCTTTTAGATAACATGGTTTTGACACATTAGTGGTGTAGACTTATCAGGGTACATGTACCAGAGCCTTATCTTCCAGCAGGAGAAAAAAGTTTTTAGCGTCACCAACTACATATGCTTGTATGTGTGTATATAAAAAAAGCCACATAGGCACACTTAAAATTTACTTTATGCATAATTAATTTAAAACACATTAAAAATAGTAAAATCCAGCAAAATCTCTCCATATTACCTTGAACACAAAATGCTGGGGAAGAGTTTAAGCTTCAAGTGATAGTGCATGGTCCAAGATTTAACTTATTTTTGTACAAAGAGCTTTCTCTATGGCTGGAAGGAGCTGTTTTAAATAGTTATAATTTTTTTTTAATCTACTGTTGTTCAGTTCCATATATCTTATTCCCCACAAATCTGGCTTGTTCTAGCTATGTGAAGGCAACTTTTGACACGAAGTCGTTTCCCATCATGACAGATCCCAGAAATGTGGGACCTTTCATTTTTAAAGAATCTTGTTCTCCTTTGATTCTCCATTTCTTTAGTTTCCAACTGCATTACCCTCTAGGAGCCAGAATAGGATTAATTTGCCACAAACAACTCCACCACCTACACCAAAAGTTTTCAGCCTCACATTTTTAACAGAAATTATGATCCAAACATGAATAATAAGTTAACAAGCATTTTTCAGCTGTGACAACTTTGAAGGATGAAGACTTTAGTCAAGAACAAGAAGTTACAGCAATGCGTGAGCCAGCACTTTCCTGGAGTTTAGCCAAAGTCACAGCAGCATGAAGAGACTGAGAAGCACCTTCTTCAAGAAGATTTCAGGAATTATAAGAAAAATGAAATACCTAAAAATCCTGGCTGCAGGACTAGATGGTTCCAATGATTGCTCCTGCCCACTCAGGAAACATGAAGAGGCCCAGCGACAATATTTTGCACACTAGAGGAACAGAAGGATAGCTTTCTGCTTGAAAGCCAACAGTTTAAGGGAGCATATTCTGTGGTGCCACCTGCTATTATCTAGGTGGGTTTTTGCAGCTATTAAGGAGCTGAAAGGTAGTATTAATATACAGTTTGGTGGACTTTTCAGTAGCAGTGTTCTTACCAGATTAATACAGAAGGAGCAGATTAGAGGAAAAAACTACATCCAGCAAGATGAAAACTTCAGAAACCATGCTGTTACACAGGAGGGAGGGGAACCAAAGACTAGCAAGAGACTTGAACCATGTCCACAGACTGCTGCTACCCCATGAGGAATTTATTTTTGCCAGTTACCTTGAGCAAAAGTCTTCACTTTCAAGTTTTGCTTGAGGTATGAGGAATAGTACAAATAAATAATGTACGATTAAGTTGCATGATGTTTTCTTAGAAAACTTTCCTATGGAATGTGTCCAGCAAAAGCAGAACACTTCACCTTTAAAAAAAAGCAGTACCTGAAGGAGCTACAAGAAAGCTAGAGAGGGACTTTTTTACGAAGGCTTATAGTGATATGATGAAGGACAATGGCTATAAACTGGAGTGGGGGGGCAGTTTTAGACTAGACAGAAGGACGAAATTCACGATGAGGGTGGTGAGACATTGGCCCAGGTTGCCCAGGGAAGTTGTGGCTGGCCCATCCCTGGAGCTGTTCAAGGCCAGGTTGGATGGGGCCTTGGGCAGCCTGACCTAGTGGGACACGTCCCTACCCATCACAGGGAGGCTGGATGAAGCAACTGGATGGTCTTCAAGGTCCCTTCCAACCCAAACTATTCTATGATTCTACACCCTATGAAGGTTTTGGTTTGGAAACCTCTCGCCTCCTCTTGATGGTGAAACCATCCGCTGTTCTAGTCAGACAGGGAAACTGGATATTAGGCATACAGAAACATGCAGTGGGCAGAAAAGCTTTATAGCTCACACAATATAACATTGCCATCTGACCTAGTTTTCCCTCTTCAAATTGAATTGCTTTATATCTAGGCTTTACATCAAATAGCTTTAAGAAAATGAGATCTTGCACAAGACAAGTCAGGAAAAGCACAACATTCAAGCGAAAAAGCAATCATTCCCTTCCTCCTAAGAAGGATTGCAAAAGAACTTTCTGTCCATATAGGCATCTTTGATCCCCAAATGGACTGTTATGGTCTCAGGCAATTAATATACATAGCGTGCAGCACTAAGATACCCGCATTTAGGTTTTTGCGCAGTCCCAAAACTTCATGAAGTAGTTTCAGAGAAACCAGTTTCTTACCACAAGTTTTCTTTCCCAAGCCTGTTGGGTGTTCACATCAGGATCTCTTAGCCATTGTAAAGAAGTCGTGACAAGCTCCTCTGCTTCAGAGGCTTCCTCTTGCTGTGGGATGGTGTTGGGAGAAGAGGAGGGAAGGAAGAAAAAAAAAAGAAAATAATTAAACTGGCATTTCTAGTACAAGCCTGACACAGCACTGCTCAGAGTTACCCAAGTTATAAATTACAGTAGGTGCTAAGTGACATTGTCAGAGTAAGAATGCATCCCTCTCCCCTCCACAGAAGCTATTTTGATTTTTTACAAAAGAAGCAAACATGATCTGTTCATCAATGTTTGGAAAAATCCTACTTAAATGATGCTGATAGAAGACCACATCCCCATGCACCTAAGCCCTACCACTGACCAGGTTTTGCATAACAGCCTTGAATTTTTCTCCCACGTATTCAGGTCCCTGAAGTAAAAGCAGCACTTCATGGTCCAGTGTTTCATTCAGGAATGTCCATTCAGTCTTGGTACTCTTTGAAGAGATAGAAAATCCAGCCAGCTTATTTTGACATCTCCCTAATACAAACCAGCATCAGTGACATTTAGAATTTCCTGAAGTATCCCTGCATTGTATTTACCAGAGGGTCAGATCTCCTGAAACTTGACATTTGTAAAAGCTTTTCAAAACCATTATGTCACAGGAATTAAAAAAAAAAAAAAAAAAAAAAAAAAAAAGAAAGAAAAGCAAGCTGCCAAGTCATCCAATGTAAATTTTTATGTCAGGAGTAGCAAGAGGAAGTCAATAACTAGTTATGTTTATTCAGAAGAGGCTTTACCAAGTGATGAATAAGCAGAGCCCTTACTTGCTTTACAGGTGATTTGGTGAAATCATTTCTCGTTACAGCATTTGAGAGATAAACACAGTGACTCACTGTGACTGTGGGAAGGTGGAATAGGGGACAATAAGTTACTTTTGAAACAGAGCTACCTAGCCAAGTATACCTTTCATTTCTGGGCCTACAGTTTTAGTCTGTTATTAGAACTTATTCTGTTGCAAGTGCTAATGCTCTTTGTGAGCACCCTACATATAAAAGCAAGTGGCAGCATGATGAAATCTTACAAGAAAACATCACTGCAATAGTATATATTATCAGCTCTGCTGTACAGCTTGCATCTGAAGGGAAGACAGCACTATAAGTAAGGGTGAAACTCCATAGAATGTCTTTAAGGAAACATAATGAAGAAAACTTAAATAATTTTTCTTCAGTATTTCTTCATTGGAGTGCTGGAAAGCTATAAGAACAGTAAATTAGAGACCAGATTTCCAGTGTTAAGTGAAGTCTGTCTCATCAAGAACATAATTTTCCCCCAAAAGTCACCAAACCACCTGCTGGGTGTTCTGCAGAGGAGACCCAGGGCACTGACTCCAAACCAACAGGCTCAACTGCAGTACCAAGATTTTTGTCAGCCTGTACCAGACTCATCAGAAGGAAGACTTTCCTGGCCTCCCCTGAGTCATTATCCAAAAACCTCAGGAAAAAAAAAGAAAGCAGGCGGGGGGACAGAGGACTTCTAAAGATTGGTTCCCATCATACCTGCTGAAGACAAGAGAACAGTACCTGCAGACAGATGCTTATCAGAGTTTCTAAAGAATAAATTAGATTAAGACACTATGACCTTGCTTACTGTAATGCTTAATCTTCTTTTTCACCACATTAGACTATGAGGAAAGAAGCCTTTCCTCCTGGTGTAGGCAGTACAAGAAAAAAAGGGTGGTATTTTTTCAGCATAATAGCCTTGATATGTTTGAAAAAATCATATCTTCTCCTATCAGTCTGTTCTTTCTGCCAGCTAAATGCACAGCACTAGCTCTTTCAGATTTACTTTGCAAGTCTCATTTTATTGGATCTCTGTTTTGTTTTCTTTTCTTTGGACTTTCTCTTGTGTGCTTGGGACAGTATTGCAACCTTCACATCCTATGCTTGCACACTAGGATTCAGACTTCATTAGGCCTTGAATTCCAGGGTTATCTAATGATCTACTGAGAATGAGCTTTGTTCTTTCTTTACTGACGCAAGACAACTTGGACAAAATTCAATAAAGACTGGATTCATACCTCAGAAGACTGAGCAAGTTCCAGTTCACAGTGCAGTGAATTCATCCCTTCAGGAACATTACTGTTAAGTTTACACAGCAATGGGAAACTCAACCCATTTCTAAAAGAAGACGAAGAAAAACAGTGTATCAGCCCTTTTTGATTTTTGTCAATCTGCAGTTCCTGGCCCTTGTTCACAATACTCACGAAATCAGCTCTTGCTGCACATGTTGTATGTTCTCCAGTAGCTTATTTTTTTCTGCCCGCAAAGTCTAGAACATATCAGACCTGATTAGAATGTTGATCACATAGAATATATAGGATATCCATGCTTTCCCCCTCACATGGTCAAAAACTGAACTCTGTCACATACCTCTATTATCGAGGAACACTCCACAATGGTTAACTTCAGTTCTTTGATGTCCTGCTCCTTCTGCAGAGATTGTGGGGGTGGGAAAAAAAAGCACATAACCCATCAACCAGGGCACTGAGGTGCATTTGTAATACTTACAGGTATGATGATTTGTAATCTTACATTACAGCAGTAAGCTGTATGATTTAGGTTGAGCAGCAATCTAATTACATAACAGAAGAACAGTTGCAAATTTGGAAGAATACATTAAGTTACCTTGCATAATGGCTAACAAAAAGAACTCAGATGATCTTTTCAGGAGTTATATAGAAATTAAGGAGACAGAATCTCTCTTTCCAGATACCGTGCTTTGATTTATAACTTATCTGTTTTCTCTGCCAGAAATGGCAGATTAAACTAGACAGAAGCACTCTAGTTTTAGTTGAAAGCATGTACTATGCTCTGCCTGGCATGAGTTTTAATCCCAACCGAGCCTTAAAACAAGTTGCAGTTTTCTGAGTTAGTAGAAGTAGGAGCTTTCTTAGGGTCATAAGCTAGCAATGGGCTCCAGTTATGTTAAACACTTGCAGCAGAAGATGCTGCACAGACAAGCAGGGTGTTTCTTAGAGAAAACAAGAACAAGTAGGAGCTCTGGTCCTCTCACCTCTTATGACATTTCCCTAGTCTTTCTTTTTAAAAAGAAAGGTTTTTGAGAGAGATGATATACACAGAAAGCTAAGCAAGAAAAGTGACATTATAGTAACAGGTTTCCAGTCTTGGCAGAAACAACAAATGTGTTGTGCTAAAGGTTATTAAACAAAAGAAACTTCCCCCAAATCCCAAATAATCAGGAATCCTTCTTCACATACCATCTGCAGGCCTGGAAAAGAGTTTGCCATAATAGTTTTCAATGATTATCAAGCCTATCCAATCTGCCTTTGGACAAAGAGCTATGAGAGGAGATTTTTACCTTACAGGTAAACCATTATCCCATAAATCCTAGCGTCAACAAGCAAAGTCAGTTTTCCACTCCAGTTTCCACTTCAGCAAAGCCTAGAAAATTATTTTGCAGTAGTACAAAAGGACAATTTTGCTTTCCCATTGGTCTCCAAGTCACCATTTCTAGCTTAACATAAAAATTAAGTATTTTATTTATAGACAGCAAGGGAAGAACCTTCTGTGTTGTTTTCCAACTGTTGAAGGAAGTAGCATTTAGAAGTTTCTGTATATTGCCTAAAGTCTAGTTTGCAAATTTACTTTGTTTTAATAGGTTGTGATTTTTTTTTCTTCTTTAAATAAAAGCAAAATCTTGAAACCTTTAATTATGCTGACTCATAAGCAGGTCCTAATGCAGATCTCGCCTACTTTGAAACCATTTATAGGATCAGGTTCTGTAGTGCGAGAACAGTAGAAATAAAAGTGCCACAGTGAAGATTATTCCTTGCCTTTTTACAAATAAGCCCATAGTCACTATTTTCAGTCAAGACAGCAGTGAAATAAAACCAACCAACCTGGATCAAGCTTGCCTCTTTATTCACCACAGTGCTCTCATACATGTGTACTTGGATCTAAAGAATGAAAAGATCAGAAATAATACCAGTCATCTGCATGCACTATGAGTCTCTTCTTATCTCCTACTTGGAACGGGGAAAAGGTATCAAGAATCAAATTCTTCCTTGAGCACTTTGCACAGTGCTTTTTAAAGTTTAAATCTTGCACCCATTCAAAAGCTAAAGCATTCTGTGCTTTCAGTCACCTTTGTTTGCTCTTGCATGTCCAGGCTAAGAGTTTCAGCAACATCAGCCAAAGCATGACTTTCTAATATGTTCTCACAAAGAGCAAGACAAAGGTTTCCTAGGAGTTTAACTTAGAGAAGAAAATAAAACTGTTTGTATTAGCCCAGTTGTTAGCCTCCAGACAGGAAGTTTCTCAGTCAAAACTGCCACTCAGTCCAAGCTATACTTGCACTGCAGCCCTTTAATAAAGAAACATTTGCAGCTATCTACCTTCCAGAGTCAGAAATTCACAGCACTAGACCTGAGTAAACTAGACCAGGCTGCCCAGAGAGGTGGTTGTGTCACCTTCCCTGGAGGTGTGTAAGGGACAGGTGGATGAGGTGCTGAGGGGCATGGTTTAGTGATTGATAAGAATGGTTGGACTGTATGATCCAGTGGGTCTTTTCTAACCTGGTGATTCTGTGATTAAACTATAAGCTGTCTCTTTTTGTTGCTCCTAGAGTTGAATGGCTTACTTGAAGCTCTGCTGCATTTTTAGACAGCTCCAAAATCTTCTTCTGAAGTCCATCAGTGTCCATGTTATTCCTAATATTCTGAACAACATACAGAGTGTTTAGACACAGCTGAATGTATTGACAGCTTTTCCTTGAATTAAACAGGCGAAATGACATCTCCACCCCCAAAGTACTGCCTACTCTAAAGTACTGCCAGCATTTATGCACATACAATGTACATGCTTGCCCCACTGAAACTTTTTCTGCTCCCTTCCCCTGGCTCCCCATTTCTCTATAGCACTGTTAAAAAGAGAAAACTTCAAAATGTGACTTAAGTACAACCACACCTAGAAAAACCAAAGAAAATTTTTCAGGCCTGCAGCATGAGAGTTATTTTTTGAAAGATGCAATTTAATAGCTATTTGGACTTCAGAGATTTTCAGAAAGATTAATCTTGAGCATGGTAAGCAGGCAAAGAACAACTACCATGTTATAATAGAAAATGGATTCCTAATTCCATGTCGTGCTTCTTTTCTTAATTATGTATGATTTAACCCATTTCTCTAGTTCATCCTAAATAGTCTAAAACACAGGCTGTAAGCAAGTATTAAAATATTACATCGCCTGATAAAAAATGGTTTACTAAATACTTACTTTAAAGTAATAAACAAAAGAAAGCAAGAATGAATAACTCCTCTGACCCAAGTCTCCTGTAGGTCCTTGGCCAGCGTCAATGTCTGTCTTAACTAGACATATTAGGAATTGATCTACAAAGTATTGAAAGTGGGGGAGGTGGGAGAGGAAGAGCTGTTTGACACTGTCATCCCCTACGTTTCTGCAGCCTCACATTCTTACCCAAAGAAAACCTGAAGCACAGTGCAGCTTCAAGATACAGAGCTTTATGATGTCATCCTTGTAAAATATAAGATATTCTGATAACCCAATTAGCATATCAGGCTTCAAAGTCTGAAAAACTTTTCATTTCTTAATAATGAGGTTTCAGCTAGGCAAGAACATGTACTTGCAAAGCCATGATTTATTTTACCTCTTCCTGGAGAGAAGCAATTTTGGTGACGAGCGACTGATTTTCTTTTTCCTGACAGGGTTTATTTAAAAAAAAAAAAAAAAAAAAAAAAAGACAGAGAGCAGTTAGTTTTGTGCATCAAATTCAACACTCAAAGTCAAACTAAGCAAAATAGCATCAGATCACACACACTAGGCCTAACAGGGAGCAAGTCTAGCTGTGCTCATGCTTGAGTTAAGACAAGTCTGGAAAACATGCGTGCCACACTACTTTCTTCATATCAGACATTAAGAAAGGTAGTAGTATCCCACTTTGTCTCCACAGTATATGAAACAGTAACAAAGAGACTTATAAGCAAAACTACAGAACTCCCACCCCACTCCCTTCTCACTAGGAAAAGTATGCATGTAATCTCAAATTAAAATAAAACAAATATACGCACACACTGCTCCAGGATAGCACCAAAAGCCTTGCATTCTTGCTCAGCACAAAAGACTCTGATTTTTAATACCCACCAACAGCAGCACACAGAGCCGTGGAGCACCAATTTACAGCTATGCTCACACAGCAGGACATAGAGTTACCACTGCAGTGCAAATGACACGTATGGCAGTAACACAAATATACGTTCTCCTGAAAGCCTGCACTCTAGTGTCTAGCATCACCTGCTAAAGCTGCAGCCACATCAGCCTTGTTACCAGGCTGTTTTACAACTCTTGCAGTCACACAGGCTTTGCTATTCAGACACCTGGCATACAATTTGGACACTCATATAGGCAGCTCATGCTCTTTGAGACACCAAATTGTTCTTCCTGTCTTCGAGCTGTCAGTCCAGAATAGACAGGTTTCTGACAAGCCCTTATGATACCTGTCAGCCCATATGGCTGCTGGCAAAATTTCTGGCAAGGGGTGTTTTGGAAAAACCACTCTTCTGAGTGGACATCCAAACAGAGCCTCCTGTCCCTACTGGCAATAAAGTCACATGAATTTCTGGCAGCACATCAACCTCAAAACAGACAAGGCTCAGTGGCAGCACCACATGAGGTGTTGTCTTAAGCAGAATTACATGCAAGACTGACTTTTTAGTTGTTTTTTAATTTGTAGCTGACAATAGTTTGAAGAAACATCCACACAAAACTTCAGTGTTTTTGTTACACTAGTAAATTACATTTCAAACATGCTCAAAAAGCTTCAGTACCTAGTTGTACAGAGACAGTTATACTGCTGATTTTTACAGTCCAAGCAGTCATGCCAGGATATGAGATACTATACAACGTAAGTTAAGAACACCTACCAGCTGTTTATTCTGGCTAAGAATCTGCTGTCTTGTCTCTTCTGACAGGTTCAGGTTGGTTTTTGCTTCTTCTAGTTCTTCTTCCAGTAATTTCACTTTAAGCACAGAATGCTGGATGCTGTGTGGAGGGCAGTAAATACAAAGAGAGTTTAGCAAGCTACTGTTGGTCATGAGACAGACTTGAAACACCTAAAATAGTATTTTTATTTAGAAGCCATCAGGGATTTATTCTTTGGCACAGATACTCATCTTTACAATACTACTTTGTTAGCAGTTACAGAAATCAATTCAGTTCAGTTTGCAAGTATAAGCTCTGAATCGTGTTCTAATCCTGATCTGCTATCCCAAACAATGTATATTTAGCCAGTGGGGCAAGGCCCTGTTCTTGGCTAGCTCTGGGCTGGAAAGCACCTCAGAGCACATGATCCAACATGAAGGCAACACATGCCATGCCAGCTACACTGCAGGACTCTTGCCTCAACCTCCACAGAGGTTACTGGGAGTAGTTTGGCAGATGACATAACTATATCACATTTGAATCAATTGGGCCAGATGAACATTATGAACTCAATGTACAAACAGCCTTATACTTGTGGCATTGACAGGTCCCCAGCTGCAGTAGTCCTAAGCTAGCGAGACAGTTCATTTCAGTCCCTAAAGGGACTAGCAAAATGCTCATGCAGGCTCAGTTTCCCTTTGCTTGGCAGCAACCATGAAGTCCCAGGTTGAAAGTCTTCCAGTGCTTGGCTGCTCTCTTAGCAATATTAAGGCTTTTGAATTTTTTTTTTAAATTTGTTTTGTTTGGTTTTACTTTATTCTAAGATTGCCCAATATGCTGCAAGAGATGGGCTTGTACAAACCAGGAGGTGCAGGGCAGAACAAACAGGCAAGAGGGTTAAACCTTAGAGATACTACATTAAGTCAAGAAAGTTGCTGTCATGAAGAACCCAAGGAGGCAAAAAGTCTAGAGCAAAGCTGGACCATTTGGAAGACAAGTCTGCTCATAGTCATTTCAGCATAGACCCGATACCACTAGTCTCCCACCTTTTTATTTGTTGACTTAGATTCTCATTATCTGCTAACAACTTATTGTTGGTCTCATCCACAGCTTCCAGTGTGAGCTTCAGCTTGTTGTTCTCTTCCTGAAGTTTCTGGTTGTTGTATTGCAGGTCCGCAACACAGATTATTAAGTCGGAAGTCTCCCTGTTCCAATAACAAAAGCAAGATTTCATCCAATTTAAATCTTTAGAAAATCTAGTGCTGTGCTGCACCAAATAAAGAGGCAAAAGGAAAGCCCACAGAGGACTTGTAACACTGCAGTGTACAATCATTTGCTCCACACAGAGCTATCAAATCATCTTCAGATCCATTCACTAATTCTATGGACACCTGGAACTGTTTTATAGTTTTAAGGTCTTTTTCCCGTGCCTGCAAGTGAAATCTGCCATTTGACAAGTGCCACATCTGGATGTCTGTATGACAGTTACCTTAAGCCTTTGCTAATCACCTCTTAGTCCACCACTAATACTTTTCTATTAGCTCCATAATTTCTGGATCCATTCTTTTCCTCTCAGCCACAACCCATTCATGCTTTCAACTGAAACTTGACAAAAGGCTCTCACTTTTGAAATTCTGAAAAATGATAGGGAAGTATCAGAAAGCAGACCTTAAGAGTTTTGACTATGAATACAATGAAAAAGTAATTTTTGAAACTTCTCGTGTTTAAGTGCTTTGTTATTAACAGAATCTAAGTCAAATTAATGACTACAGGGGAAAAAACCCAAAAAAAACCAACACAAAACCCAAACAAAACCAAGGACCAAGCATTGTGGAAATATACACACAGGAACTCGGGGGAGGGAAACAACCATTTTAAAAAGGAAAAGAAACAAGCAGCAAAATTCTGACCACAGCAAATTTTAAAAAGTGAATGCACACAAAAGGACTAAGAAATTAGTAGGAAAAACTACTAGTGTGGTTTTAAGTCTGAGCAGAAGCTGTGATGAAAAACAAGACAGCATCAAGAGCTAGTGCAGACTGAGGTCAGCATTAGAAACTGTCAAGATAGCTTTCTTAATCCATGGATTTAGCAAGTGCTCTCAAGTAATCAAATCTAGAAGTACTAAATTCTGAGAAAGAATTGCTTCAGTGGACTTACATGTCTCCTTTAGACACATCACCTCCAAAGGCCTCCAAACTTCCTGATGTTACATTCATCCGGCCTGGTGTCTTTTTAGCTGAAAGAGGAGGGGGTTTTTGTTATAGAGATAAAAAGCAGAGTTATTTCAGATAAAAACATTATAAAATGGTCTGCACCTTCAGAGATGTTTTTATGCACTTTTTGTTCTAGGTCTTCCATGCTTGCTGTTGGTTCTTCAGTGGCACTGTATTCCCTGGGAGAAGGAAACATCAAGACTCACAAAATCAATACGACTGGTTTCCTTGCCTATTCTAACATTTAAAAGCTTTCAGCCAAAACCCACACTGTCATCACAGCATCCTGGTACTATCTTTGTTCCAGAGAACAGAAGACGTAAACCACAGGAGAACTTTCTACTCTCCTGTTTTCAACAGATGCTTTTATGAGATAGACTGATAAAAAGGTATTACCAATTGTTCTTGCAGTCTTCAATCCACTCTTTCATGATGGCATGATATGTTTCCAGGTCTATGGAGACATCTTTCTTATCTGGGTCAAGCATGTTGCACAGCTCTTGAAGGGCACTATCTTCCGATCCTCGACTCGTTGTATGTCTCAAATAATCGACTATTTTGGAAACTGCTACTTTTCCTAAAATAGATACAGACAGCCACACACCAGATTCTGAAGTTTCTTAGGCCTTTATAAAGAGATCTAAAAGAGCATGCTAATAACATGCACTAATATATATTCAATTTCCCTTAAGAGCTGTATTCAAGCAACTGATCCCTGCAGATCTAGTGTGACCTGGAAAAGGAATAGTTTAGAGTTTTTGTTTGGTTTTTCTATTACAGAAGTTTGAAAGGCCAATCTACTAGTTTTGTGGACTTCAGTTTAAGAACAAACTTGACACATTTGGCATGCTACTACTTTCAAGTTTCTCAGATGGGGCAAACCCTGGGACCGACATGATCTTATTCTGCTGGATTACTCTCTTCTCTACCAATTTTATTCATGTTTGAGGTGGAACTCAGAAACTCTCTCACTCTAAATTTTCCCAAAGCTCTCTTTTCTAGCAGGAAAAAGCCTAAAAGAAAGAGTCATTTCTAATGAGATCGATTTCTAGAAGCATTTGGCTCCTTTACTCCCTCTGCACTAAAATACAGCAAGGGTCACCTGTGGGGGGGAAGGGGAAATGTGATGGAAGAGACAGGCACTATGCAAAAGAGGCACAATCATTCATTCTGTATCTGACACACATGCAGCCATAAAACTAAGGGAGCTGCACAGTTTAAGAGTAACAGATTGGCACATATCAGGAATGGCAGTACTGTCTCGGCCTTGAAAAATCTGGTAAGAGGAGAATAAAAAAGGAGCAAACAAAAGCCACTGGCAAACCTGTATGCTCTATGTCACATGCACAGAAGATAGTGGTCAGTAAGTCTTCTTCACAGATCAAGCTCACGTCATACACATCAGTTTTGTACCCCAGAGTCTGCTTCCGTCCTACAAAGAATAAGTTTTTGTTGATCTTTATTTACTCATAGTAACTTTCATGCATCACAGACACTAACTACAGTATTATACTTGTAATAGCATGAGCACACATCACATACCACCACTTGAATGACACTTATAAGATGATTAAAAAACCAAAACCAACAAAACAGCTTCATCTCCCCTGCCAAAAGAAACAGAGATTTCACAGCCAAATAACACCAGGAACTATTCATAGCTGGAGCCTCCAAGTTGGGACATTGTTTATGCATCTACTTCTGTACAAGCATTTTTGGCAATCCTGGATATACTTTGTATAAATTCAACATGACAACAGAACATCAAATGGCTAACTATTTCTTTCCTTTCCCTCCTGATATATTGTACAGAAATCACCATGGTTGGATTAAGCCATTAAGAAAACAAACCTTAAAAAAAGATTAAAAATGCACCACACCAATAAACTCAAAAAAAGCCACATCCAAACCCATATATGTTGTTATATTAAGGACAAACTAAATTTAAAGCCAAATCACTTATCCACAAAAAAGACTTTGCAAGTTTGGAAAAGGTTTTAGTGCAACTTTACTTTGTTACTTCTTACATTTATATTTTTGAACAAAACCCCAAAATTTTAACCCAGCTCCTTCTACAGTATTATTGGATCCAAATGATTCCAAAACACACTGCTACTAGTTTAAATAGCAAATAAACACCATCTAAGCAGGCTGAATGTTCAGATGTCTAGGATTTTGGATTGGAAGGCTTGGGGTTTTTTTCCCCAGGATTTTTACCTCTTTCAATCAAAGATAATCTCTTTGGCACAGTAGATTTGATTACAACACTTTCTGACTTTTTATCAGATGGGAAGAAGTATAAATTTGGACTTGATGTAAGATAGTTCTGGTCACAAGGCACATCTTTAGATTTGATGTTTGAGAAAGCACAAAGTTTGTTCTGGGTATTAGCCTCTCTGAATCTGAAGTAGGATGGAGAATGGTTTTCCACAGGGCACACTGGCATCCATGGGCTGCTGGACCTCTCTTCACTTTCAGTGACTGAATAAGTAGTATTTGCACAACGGGAGTCAGACAAATGCCTGAGAACAGGCGATACCAACTGCAAGTCTGCAGAGACCACACTGTCGCTGCTGGGACTGAGTAACTGTGAATCAGTACCATCGTGACTTCTAAAAGTTCTTTTCTTCAGTATTTCTTCTAGATTTTTTTTAGTATTGCACTGTGGACTGTCGAAGTTCTGGGACTGGAATTTTGGTATCTGCAAAGCAGTGTTAGAAGCTTGGTCCATCATTTGGATAGATTTGATCTTTCTGCATATACTATCCACTGGGTTATGATGCCGTTTGTTAGCTCCATGTTCTGAAGACATTGTCAATTCACCTCTTTTGAAATGTATCTGGAAAGAACAGGGACAAGATAAGAGTCAGGATTATCAATTGTGCCAGTTTTTCCTTTCAGCAGAAAGCTTGGAACTTTGGTATCAAATGATTTTGAGATCCTCAGTCCGCATACCAGCTGTGACAGAAACCTTCCCTCACAATGTTTAGTTTTCGAGAGAACTAGAAGTGATGCAGATTTTGAAAAGAAAGAAATACTTTCTGAAGTCTTACTTCTTATTCTTAAATACAATTAATGTGTTAGGGACTGGGGGGTGAAAACAGAAATATGAACTGAAAAACTCTCTGCAACCTAGCAGTTGACAACCTTCTTAATTAAGGAAGTACTACACAATGTTACTCAGACCAACTTATCTCAAAAATGGATATTTCATTTTCATATAAAGGTTGTTAACAAAGACGACAAAAAAAGCCTCACACAGCTTTTGTGACTATCACTTCTGTTCACATCTGCAGCATGCACTTCCTTGCCTGGTTTCATGGCTTTTTCTTCAGGTCTAACAGCAAAAGCTATCAAGACATTCACTGAAGATATCTCCTACAGCTATAGACATTATCGGCTTCTCATCTCTTTCAACAGCCTCCCAGCCAAACCCTGCAGCCACAGGTACACAAATCAGTTGAAGTATTCTCAGCCTGCAGCTTTCTTGATACCATCTTGTGATAGGTTTCAGAAGCTAAGATTTAAATGAGGCTTACATTCAAGAAAAGGTTAGCCTGTATTTCTGGGTTTGCTCTTTGTGGGTACCAGCTGTGGAAGGTGGGAAAAGCAAGGGCAACTGGGAGTTTCAGCATTTCAGTGAGCCTACAGGATCAAAACTCCAAACTCCAGCTGTTTCCTATACTAAGAAGCCATGACAACAGCTGTCACACTACCACACAGGGAATTACCCAAGAAATACTCTACAGAGGCACTTCAGTTCTATTTGTATTCATATTATCTGTTCTCCCAGACACTATTTAAAAAAAGATATTTCTAATAGGCTAGGCATGCATGTGTGAGACCAAGGCATAGAAAGTGCATGCTGCAATCAAAGTACACATTTCAAGTGAGATATCCTCCTCTACCTTGCAATTTGCAGCCTTCTTCCTTGAACTCAGTTATTGGGAGCTTTCATCTGATGCTGCCCCACTGTGGGTTTCACTCAGTTCCTCACCCCCAGAAGGAGCAGGTTCTGAAACATCAGTACTAAGAAACACCATCCACCAGTCAGCGTAACCCAGTGAACACAAACAGACTTGAACAGAGCTCTGTAACAGCCATTAGCATTTTGGCTGAATCTTTGACATTAGAAAGAAACAAGAGGGGAAAAAGCAATACAGTTGGAAGATAGTTATGGCATTAAGGTGACAAGAGATACATTATTTAAAAAAAGCCCAGCCCACCAGATGAGGCTCACTGAAGCTGCCAAGAATCCGACATAAAGTGATATTTTGCACCCAACATCACAGGTATGTACCTACATTCCATCACTCTACCACTTTCAACTCCACAGTTCTGAAAATGCATTGGACTGTATATAATCTTTGGAACAGAAGCAACGTTAAAAAAAATAACCACACTCCCGCACCCAAACCAAAATCCTGCTCTTGCTCTGACAAAAGAAGAAGGGAAATAGTCAGAGTCCATTGTACATTAACTACATATTCTACACAACCAGCAATGACAGTCATTAGATGTTCCAAGGTGGTTTTACTTGTAGCCAGCCTACCAGAATAGTACCATTACAGACCAGAGCTCCATTAGGGAAAAAAGGAAGAGGAAAATGAAGCAACAAGTATATAAACCAAGCTCACAATATGCTGTGTGAATGTTAGAGGGACTGACACAGCTGCCTGCAGGGGCAGAACATCAGACTCCTCGGTCCTGAAGGATTTTTTTCCTGCATAGCAGAAATATCATCTTGTCTACAGAAGGATAGAGACCTCAGGGAACTTCATATTTTCACTCAAGGTATGTATCAAGAAACAAAATGAAGTAACATCTCCTACCCATCCTTCCACCAAGAAGTTAGCTACCAGCTTTCCTTCAAGGAGGGGGAAAAAAAAAAAAGAAAAAAAAAAAGAAAGGGTTCTTTTCTCAAAACCAGCAACATGCTTTCCTAGCATTTAACACAAGAGTTGCCATGCATACTCTTGTGAAGCAAAGAGGAAAGTCACATGTAAGTATTAATCTAGATTGCAATAGACAAATACTCAATATGTTGCTTAAATTGGTTTATTACAGGCTTCTTGCATGCCAGCAGCTTAGTTTTGTATATGTTGAATCAAGACCTCCAAGTTAATTTTTCTACTGTTATTTCTGTAAGCAGTTACAGTTACCTTAATGAACACGTCCTTAGCAAGAGGAATACTTAAAAAAAAAAACAAAACAAAAACCACAACCAAAACCAATAGTAATAAACTCAGAATAATTTTGGAAAGGAGACTGCTTTTTATTATTATGGCTGGTTTAAAAGACACAATTCTTAAAATGCCAGTAACTTGAAGCAGTCTCCTACATTAGAGACACAAAATACCATTTAAAAGATAAACAAAAAAAAGATAGTGTTTAGATTTAACTATATTCTCTAAGAGCACAAGATCCTTCAAACAGGCACAGCAACCCTCAAAAAAAATTAGTCTTTTTAACTACAACAATATTTAATATTGCTTCTAACACCCCATTAAAAACAAACAAACCCTAAAATAAACCCCAAACCAAGACTTCACGCTTACAAGAACATAGGGAAAACAGTCCTCTCTAGCAGAGTTGCTACAGGATGACAAGAGCTATTATAGCTGCTCCTCTGAGGAGAAACAGCTGAATGAACTTGGCCACTCAAGCTAGGAGAGGAGCCATTTGCTGGAAAATCAGCTTTAGGAGGTACACCTGTTGTTACCTGCCCCTCAGGTCTTGGGCTGAGAAAGACAATGAGCTGCAATGAGGTGCAGATCAGCCATCAGTCCCTAGCTTTCTAGCCCTCCTATTTGTTTTCTCCCCTCTTTCCAGCAGCTGGTATATGAATTGCCTGGAATTTCAAAGTATCCTGAAGTCTCTCTGCTATCCTACACTTATTTTTAAAACAGT
Source organism: Clamator glandarius (assembly GCA_033459285.1). NCBI lineage: Eukaryota > Metazoa > Chordata > Aves > Cuculiformes > Cuculidae > Clamator > Clamator glandarius. The sequence goes on along the minus strand of JAUNZM010000660.1, from coordinate 719,072 downwards.
GAGGAAAATAATTATAGACCTCACTGCTGTGCCTGATCTCAGGTATCTGGGATGTTTCTCACTTCTCTCAGCAGTTCTTTCTTACTTTTCCCATCTACTGCAAACTTTCAGGCAGGAGCAAATCTCTTCTAGTTTCTCCTGGACAGTCTGAGAAGAGAATCCGGGAAGTGTATAAATTCTATAGCTCTAGCTGCTTTTAAAGGGAAGACAGAAGTTGAAAAGACTTGGGCTGATGGGAGCACATAAGAGTTTCTGTGTTACTGTCTGCTCTGCACTTGGTACTGTGAGGGAAGGGGAAAGAGTTTTGACTCTTGGATGGTAAACAAAGTCCTGTTTTTATTATTAAATTCTCAAACAAGATTTGCATTTGAACAGTGCAAATCTTTAGGTATATGCTGTACAAATAACTGGAAACAGAATAATGTTGTTAAAGGACTAATATTCCCTGCCCACTACCTACTAACTGCAGAGCCCATCAGACTTCTCCAAACACTTGGAGAAATGACACCTCCCAATCTACTGCAAGCTATTTCAGCCCTCTTGGAAGATAGTAAGAAGTGCTCTCATAGGTGCTTTCTGAATGAAAACCAGAATGTGGACTTTGCTGTTCCCTGTTTTGTGGGTAAACTGTTAAATAAAAACTTCTCACTGTCATCCGCCAGCATTACCAAAGACCATGGATATGATGCCATCCATTCTATTTTGATTAGCAGATGGATGTTTTTAGCTAGACACATTTTCTTATAGGATTAAAGCTGATAGTAATATAGAGGTAGCATTTCTGAGATCAAACCAATCCAAGTAAGGATCTCTTTTCTCTTTATCTTTGAGACATCTATGTGTATGGTTAGATATTTAACATATTGAATAGAAAATCTCTCATATTAAAACAACAACCCTATTTTTTCATACCTTGATAGCAACGAGTGACCTCTACTTAGGAAAGCTCCTCCAGGTGACAACATTATCTGCGCTCCTGTACACCTAGTAGAGTATCTATTTATATTTCACTGTGCTACTGTTAGAAAGCTGATCTACGCATCCATCTTAAATCCGCTTACTGCAAAATAAACACAAAATTATTTGTTTGCAGTTTCCTACTTTGCAGCCCCAGCTTTCTAGGATGCTGTAGTTGGCATGTAAGATCCAACCCAGCGCTGTGCTGGGTGCTGTTCAGGCAGGAGTGAAACGTATTCCCCAAAGAGCTAACAATCAAGCATGAAATTGAAATGAGAATAAGCACAAGAAGCAAAGGTCACGGATCTCAGGAGGTTTATACCCCAACACTGTCAGACCACCATATGCACTGACGTACCCACTGGCCACCTACACATGACAGCTACACCTTTGACTCAAGAGTAAACAATGGATCACTGGTGTCCTTACCCGCAGTTTCAAAATGGACAGGCACGACAACTGTAGCCTGTGCTTTTAGGGGAATATTTAAGAAAATACATGGTTGTGACGCAAGTCAGTGATGTGTGTTTGATCCCACTGGGTAGAACTCCACTGTATGAGACGTTTTTCACTCACCTCAGCACTGAAATTCAATCCCAGCAATTGGCTTTTTGTCATTTACAGTGTCAGGATAAGTAGTCTTTGCCCTTTAGATCATCTTTAAGATTAAGAATAGGTTATATTCTTTGTAATAAGAAGTCCTGCTGCTACAGCAAGATTCACTCTATTTCCCTCACTTAGGTTATTGATTACATGCCAAAGCCATTTCCTCATTTATATGAATCAGCTGAGAAATGGCAGGATTGACAAAGAGTGTTTCATGTACAGCTCATCATCCTAAGTGCTGTAGTTTTTTAGTGTGTCATGATCCATAACCCAATTATAGGCTATGTCATTTTACAAGAGTACAAGCTTACATATGGGCATACATATTAACATGTTTTTTTTGTGAATGCAAACACCATCACCACGTGCATTTCCTTCCCAAAGTACTGCCTCCTGTTGATGTTTGCAAATAAATTGTTTCACATGCCATCTCCGAAGTGGTGATATTTCTGGGAAGAGTGAGATGACCAGCTTCTCATAAGAACATGACAAGAAAGAACTATGAACGGAGAGAAGAGTCTTTTAAATTTTGATGACTAAAGTAGAATTGACAGACCTGGAGTTCTTTGTTCTGCGTGCTGACTTCTTACAGATTTCCAGGAGGGTGGGTTTGAAAGACACTTTTTTTTTTTAAAACACCAGCTTGTCTCTCGCTACTGCTTTAAACTAAACTCTTTGCTTTTAAGACACCATCAAGGCATCTGATGGTACAACATTAAAACCATCTAAGAGGATGTTGTCTAGGCCCTGCATTTGCTCTTGAGCTGATGTCTCGCTACCTCGTAGTAAGCCAGCTTGGGGTTTGACCTGTCCAGTTCAGCTCCCTGCTGTCCTCCAAGCAGCCCCTGGAGGCTGTGGGGCTTTGGCGATACAGCCAGGTTTGGAAGAGAGAGGGAGACTCCAACACCAACTCAGAGCAGCCAGAGCGGTTGAAAGATAAAGAAAAAGCTGAAGCTGCCCTTCTACAGTGGGATAAAAGAATAAATATTACACCATGGCTCTCATTCTCTTTCTGTTCTCCCCAGTTTTGCAGGGGAGACTGAGCTTGTTGTCTTCAGTTTATTTTGGGTTTACTTGTCTTATTCTAATGGAAGGAGAAGCAGAACTTATTTTCAGTGCCAAACATATTCTGGTTTTCTGTTCCACAAGGAGAACTGTTCTGAAGCCATTGTTCGTTACATTGACCAAAACCAAAGGCAGGGTGTTAATGTGCACAGACTCAGTGGTATGATCTGATTCTGGCCCTGTGGTCTGTGCATAAAGGGAGTCTCTGAAGTCACTCCAGAAGGGAATAGGTGAGTAGCTGTATCTGTTCCAAGTTTCTGCTTGTTAAACATTGCTTAGACGCAATCCATAGCCCCCTCCTAAGGGCAGGGGTTAAACATCATGAAGAAATGTCTCTGATCTGTCAGAGCAAGAGGAAAAGAGCAAGGAAAACGTAAACTTCACATTGACATATATGCAAGTAGAATCCCTTCAGCTGGCTAGGGTGCATCATAGCATGGCCTTTAAAATAGGATACAGGTATAACAGCAGCTCCTAGCCATCACAAGAGCGTCACGAGGCCAAACCCTGAACTGCCCTCTAATTTCTTGCATCTCTATCAGAGTGAGCTGCAGCTAATGCCAGTTCTGTATATTCCATGAACAATTATGTCTGGCCTGAGCAGAGAACAGAGCAATTTCCCCCAAAACCATGAGAGCAATTGCACCTTAATTAAGTGTGCTTCAGAGCAGTCTCCACAGACACATCATGTCAGGGAAAAGCTCATAACAAGTCTTAGCAGTGCCTGTCTGCACACTCCTCACTCACCCTCCACATATATGAGCCTGAGTTTGCCACACACATGGGCTGACCTTTATTTTTGTTATACTGCAGGCTTGTCCTGTTTTTGAGGCTGTCACATTAAGATTTCTATTGATCAGTCTTCTAATCAGCTGATTTTTTTTCTCTCTGTTTGCTTTGCTTCCCCTTCTGCTTCCTTCTCTGTTTTCACAATCGAAAATATTAAGGAGGAGAGATAAAAACCCTAGCTACATAACCAACATGGGTAGGTATCAAGAGATTAGCTCTTTGCCTATCAGGCTGTCTGGTGAGACTGACTTCCTCAAAAGGAATGATTCAAATCAGGCATTCGTATAGTCGAGGTATTCCTCAGTATTGCTTAAATGTGTGTGTAAAGCAAAACAGATGCTGATATGCTTTGCAAAAGAAGCCCTCGTTGTAGCAACTAACACCGTTTATCTGTCCCAATAAGTTACAGATTTCTCCAGTGTTGTTGTTTCCTTTGGTTTAATAAGAATGAATTTTCTTGTGCTATGATCTTGAATAAAACAACTGCAAATGATTCAGCATAGCTGAACTCTACAGCCTTTTTTTTGCCTTGTGAAAAAAACAACAAACCCCACCACACTTTCTGCTGAGCACAGTTCGAGCAACCAGTTGTCAGACCAGGCCCTAAAGACAGATGGTTTTCAAGAGAACATAAAGAAGTTGGGCTTCATTTGGAGAAATTTGCTATTTTATTTCTGTAATACTTTGAAAATCCCTACTATAGCATGTGCACAATAGTGTAATAATTATACCTGAATGCCTTCAAGGTTGTTTATCTGTGTTAATAAGGAGAGAAGGCTTATGGAACTATGCTTTCGCCGGCACACTACTGATTTGCAAACTTATTCAACCACTTTTTAGATCAGAGTTTGAAAGTATACTCGGTTAACACAAGTTCAGTGAAAACAGGCAGCCAGGTAGACAAAAGGCAAAAACAGGAATGAAACAGTAAGGAAGAGAGTGAGAACTATTGCAGTTCTCTGGATTTAACTTTATTGTACCAGTGTTAGAAAGTTAATTTAGCTTGGGAGAATGAATAGTTTTGTTTAGAAGGCACTTAAATGTTTCTGTATTTTTATTTTAAAAAGCAATTTACAGAGCATGCTGCCCACTGTGGCTGGTAGTAAAAATTTTTTTTCTTCCTGTAGATATTTTGTTCAGTATGACTGCAAAAGGGCTTTAGGTTGTTGCCTGAATAAAGTAAAATAAAACCTCTGCATATTGAAACTAAATCTGACATTATAAAATTAGCACAATTTTCACTTGTTTTTTAAAAAGCTTGAAGAAAACTTATATGGATATTTGTCTATTTTTGAGATTATCTCACTCTTTAAAAACAAATTACGTAACACTTAGAGTAGCTGTTGTTACAATATTGAACTCTTTTTCTTGATCCATGTCAATGGTAACTTCAGTCCTCCCTCTGTAGCATCCAATGCAATGTTTTATCTGGGCTCAGGCTTTTTTTCTTTTAAAGAAATTATTTACAGGCATTTTTGTCCATAACATTGATGCCTTCTAATAACATTTAATTAATTAAAACTTGAATTCATACATATATGTAATATATACATAATTACGTATAGAAAAATATGAATGATCCCTTTTATTTGAAAACATTGTTTAATTTCAAATTCCTCTTGATTGTCATAAATAAATTCTCCTTCAACACATGACTTGTAGGTGCCTTATATATTTATTTATTTGCTTCATTTTTTTCATGGCAATACGATCGTACCAAACACGTGATTAATGATATAACTCATTTTGTCAGTAAAACCTTATTCCTATATAAAGAATTTGAATTGACTACAAATTTAGAGCAGAATTAATCTCTTAAAAAGCTCAGTACCAAAAGAAGAAATTTCATAATCCAGCTGCCTTTCTTTCCTTGTATTTCAATTCACTGTTAAAAGATTCAGGGAACACCAGCAGATGGTGCTGAAATGCTGCAGAGTGTAAAGCACTACAAGCACATGGGCTTTTTGTGCAAAAATGAAAAATAATAGAAGTGGGCAATTTCAATGTCTTAGTTTAAGCACCACTTCAGTGCGTATTGTTTTGGGTTTGTTTTTTTTTTTAGTTCAGGATCCACCTATGCAGGAGGACACAAATGAAAAAGAAGAAGTGATAGCTGATGAAAACATTGTTGATTTGCAGCAGTTTGTACCAGTGGGTGGCATGTACCACATTGAGGCTCTGCAGCTGCCACCTCAGGTCAAACAAATCAAAGACTGGAGTGTGGTGGAGGTAAGTGAGGAAAGAGATTAACCCCTATGCGCTTTTCTTCCCTGCCATCCCCGAAGAGCTGTTCCTGAGGTGTCTTATCACCATGCAAATGCAGTGTGCTTAATTTCCTGAACAGCAAACAGAAGGACTGAATTTTCAAATAATTTTTTGATTTCTGTTGTCCAATTTTAAGACCAGTTGTGGGGAGATGATGAGCCTGCACTTAGAGAGGCGTGTGCCTGGGGAGTGCTCATCAGCATGGCTGGCATAGACTGTCATGCTGGAAAAATGCTCATGGCCAGAGAAAAAGCAGAGAGAGGTGCTCTTAGGTTTTCATATGTGAAAGGGACCATTAAAGAGGGTAACACAATTACTGCCCGAGCAGCTGCAGGCTCTGCAAGATATTTGAGGACTATACCCAGTGTGATCTTGTTTTCCCACTCATGAAACCTGATGTGGCATTAACCTACGTAACAGTTTTTATTGCAAAGCCAAAAACATTTAATAAGTGAAATCCCTGTCCAAACTAAGAAAGCAGGACTGTGAACAGATCACGAGGCACAGGTTCCTAGCTGAGCACACAGACCTGCATTACCAGTTGTATATGATCTCTCTCATTCCCTTTAAGTCTGTGGAAAACGTGGAATTATATCTGCTTTTGTCTCTCAGGTGCTCTTGGTATTCTTTGAGACTATGGATCTGTTGAAGACTGACTATGCCTGCTGTGTGGCACTGACACCCACAGCACGTGAAAGGTTCAAAGGTCCATTGGTAGTCACCCTTCTGGTGACTTCAGCATTGTAGTTAAAAACGTGCAATATTAGCAAACCATTTATACTAATAAATTTTAAATGTTGGGTTAGGAAACTCTCCAGGCAATTAGGTGGACTTAAAGGAAAAAAAAATTAGTCTGCTGCATTTTCTAATAAAGATGTTATCTGGCCTTTTCCTGTTTTGCTAAATGTTGGATTGGAAGCATTCCCATATCCCACAGAAGATGCTGAAGATGCCACACAGACACCAATACAGATAACTCTTAGGCTTTCTGACACTGTGATGTATTTTGAGGATCCTGTGGTAGCCCGATGGGATGCTGTAGGTACAAAATTAAGACATCAGTTTATTGTGAGGGTGAGTACTGGAATTTATACCTGAGTCTGATGGTTTCCAGAATCCAGCTGCAAAGAACAAGAACCAATTCAGAGCACTCATCTCAAACAATGCCTTCCACCTGCTTACGCTCTTATTGCAAGAGCTGGAAGATTTGAGGTTGACTACTTAGCCACATTTAGTCAGGTGTCAGGAAGACTTCAGAGCCTGCTTTGCCATTGCTTCACTCGTAAGATCTCTAATGGGATGCATCTCAGCAACAGACACTTGCTCACATGCTGGGATGTATATCCACTAGATCATTCATTGAAGGTTTAGCCAAGGCTGAAGTGATAGAGAGGGAGGCTGGTTTTCATGAGTAGCAGCTTATTCTAACTGAATAGCAATAAGATCTGCAAGTTTTATTAATGTCTGGAAATTGCTTCTAGTCCATAGGGGTTTTCATTGTTTTCCCCTACAGTTAAGCAGGGAAAAAGCAAACTTAAGTGGTGATTTGTTTCCATCTGTGAACTAAAACACATGTTAACACTTTTTCAGGGGGACAGAAAAATACTCCAAGTTATGCTTGTGGATACAGAAAGTGTCATGCTAGAGGGAGAGCTTCAAGGTTTCAGTCTCTTGAGTTAACAGCATGTGACAAAAAGATTTAGCCTAATGCTTAGTCCCAGAAGCAAGAACTGAAACAAATCATAGCCTTTGCCCCTAGCTTAACATCTCTCCACAGGAGTCAGGAGCTACAAACACACTGGAGTGGCCAAAATTTGCATTTATAGAGGCAAAGTAAGGGGAGGATTTTTGTGTTGATACAGTGCCAGTACACAGTCTCTTAAGAGAGCCAATATTGTTTAAGAGTTCAAAGCAGCACTTTGGCTTTGCTTCTGTGGTACACTCACAAGTATACTAGAATTTAGAATTTGAAATGAGAATAAGCACAAGAAGCAAAGGTCACGGATCTCAGGAGGTTTATACCCCAACACTGTCAGACCACCATATGTACTGACGTACCCACTGGCCACCTACACATGACAGCTACACCTTTGACTCAAGAGTAAACAATGGATCACTGGTGTCCTTACCCGCAGTTTCAAAATGGACAGGCACGACAACTGTAGCCTGTGCTTTTAGGGGAATATTTAAGAAAATACATGGTTGTGACGCAAGTCAGTGATGTGTGTTTGATCCCACTGGGTAGAACTCCACTGTATGAGACGTTTTTCACTCACCTCAGCACTGAAATTCAATCCCAGCAATTGGCTTTTTGTCATTTACAGTGTCAGGATAAGTAGTCTTTGCCCTTTAGATCATCTTTAAGATTAAGAATAGGTTATATTCCTTGTAATAAGAAGTCCTGCTGCTACAGCAAGATTCACTCTATTTCCCTCACTTAGGTTATTGATTACATGCCAAAGCCATTTCCTCATTTATATGAATCAGCTGAGAAATGGCAGGATTGACAAAGAGTGTTTCATGTACAGCTCATCATCCTAAGTGCTGTAGTTTTTTAGTGTGTCATGATCCATAACCCAATTATAGGCTATGTCATTTTACAAGAGTACAAGCTTACATATGGGCATACATATTAACATGTTTTTTTTGTGAATGCAAACACCATCACCACGTGCATTTCCTTCCCAAAGTACTGCCTCCTGTTGATGTTTGCAAATAAATTGTTTCACATGCCATCTCCGAAGTGGTGATATTTCTGGGAAGAGTGAGATGACCAGCTTCTCATAAGAACATGACAAGAAAGAACTATGAACGGAGAGAAGAGTCTTTTAAATTTTGATGACTAAAGTAGAATTGACAGACCTGGAGTTCTTTGTTCTGCGTGCTGACTTCTTACAGATTTCCAGGAGGGTGGGTTTGAAAGACACTTTTTTTTTTTTAAAACACCAGCTTGTCTCTCGCTACTGCTTTAAACTAAACTCTTTGCTTTTAAGACACCATCAAGGCATCTGATGGTACAACATTAAAACCATCTAAGAGGATGTTGTCTAGGCCCTGCATTTGCTCTTGAGCTGATGTCTCGCTACCTCGTAGTAAGCCAGCTTGGGGTTTGACCTGTCCAGTTCAGCTCCCTGCTGTCCTCCAAGCAGCCCCTGGAGGCTGTGGGGCTTTGGCGATACAGCCAGGTTTGGAAGAGAGAGGGAGACTCCAACACCAACTCAGAGCAGCCAGAGCGGTTGAAAGATAAAGAAAAAGCTGAAGCTGCCCTTCTACAGTGGGATAAAAGAATAAATATTACACCATGGCTCTCATTCTCTTTCTGTTCTCCCCAGTTTTGCAGGGGAGACTGAGCTTGTTGTCTTCAGTTTATTTTGGGTTTACTTGTCTTATTCTAATGGAAGGAGAAGCAGAACTTATTTTCAGTGCCAAACATATTCTGGTTTTCTGTTCCACAAGGAGAACTGTTCTGAAGCCATTGTTCGTTACATTGACCAAAACCAAAGGCAGGGTGTTAATGTGCACAGACTCAGTGGTATGATCTGATTCTGGCCCTGTGGTCTGTGCATAAAGGGAGTCTCTGAAGTCACTCCAGAAGGGAATAGGTGAGTAGCTGTATCTGTTCCAAGTTTCTGCTTGTTAAACATTGCTTAGACGCAATCCATAGCCCCCTCCTAAGGGCAGGGGTTAAACATCATGAAGAAATGTCTCTGATCTGTCAGAGCAAGAGGAAAAGAGCAAGGAAAACGTAAACTTCACATTGACATATATGCAAGTAGAATCCCTTCAGCTGGCTAGGGTGCATCATAGCATGGCCTTTAAAATAGGATACAGGTATAACAGCAGCTCCTAGCCATCACAAGAGCGTCACGAGGCCAAACCCTGAACTGCCCTCTAATTTCTTGCATCTCTACCAGAGTGAGCTGCAGCTAATGCCAGTTCTGTATATTCCATGAACAATTATGTCTGGCCTGAGCAGAGAACAGAGCAATTTCCCCCAAAACCATGAGAGCAATTGCACCTTAATTAAGTGTGCTTCAGAGCAGTCTCCACAGACACATCATGTCAGGGAAAAGCTCATAACAAGTCTTAGCAGTGCCTGTCTGCACACTCCTCACTCACCCTCAACATATATGAGCCTGAGTTTGCCACACACATGGGCTGACCTTTATTTTTGTTATACTGCAGGCTTGTCCTGTTTTTGAGGCTGTCACATTAAGATTTCTATTGATCAGTCTTCTAATCAGCTGATTTTTTTTCTCTCTGTTTGCTTTGCTTCCCCTTCTGCTTCCTTCTCTGTTTTCACAATCGAAAATATTAAGGAGGAGAGATAAAAACCCTAGCTACATAACCAACATGGCTACGTATCAAGAGATTAGCTCTTTGCCTGAGGTCCAAATCCACTGTCCATGACTGCAATGAGTTCAATGATCACTTAGAAGTATCTCATGGAAATGGCTTCTCTGATTCCTGATTCCTGCCTTTTTTTCTGTTTAGTGCTCCACCGATTGACCTGTTGAAGCCTATGATGCGGGTTTTTACTACAACTGATCCATGAGACAGAAAAGAGTTTCACTAGTAAAGGTTAGGATTTTTTTGGTGTTTTTTTTATTCATCTTTGTATTTTTACTTCTGTGTAAGAAAACTAGATGCAAGAGATTGCTAGGGAACCAAACAAGACAGTGTCCTCTAAATGTATACTAGGAATAACCTCAAGATATTGACATTGGCTTTTTCTTGATCTTAGCACATTATGACTGGAGAGTAATTTAGTAACTGTTCCAGCTCCCACAATGTACACCAATCTGATATATATTAGATTACCTTTGGTAAATACTCATCATCCATATTAATACCTGCTTCTGGTTGTGTTTATCGATCATCTAGCAAGAAGGTGACGTACTGCAAATGCACAAGGATGATGCTGATGTATTCAGAAGGTATTCACCTGGCTAATAGGGTGCATCTCCAAGGGTATTCATCTTTCAATCATTTCCCTGATTTCCTGCCAGACTACAGGTTTCCCTCAGGAGCCATCAGAACTTCTGCTTCTCCATTTACAGTGCTAGTAAGAGATCCCTTTAGACTTCTCCGCCCTCCCGCAGAAGGGGAGGGTACCTTCACTCCAAAGATTTAAAAAGGAACCCCCAAACCTGTAGGAGGTCTTGCAACACGTTATCCCAAGAAAAGAAGACTGAAGATTTGCCACTGAATTAAGTATGAAGGTGAGTGAAACTCTTTTGGTCTGCAGGAAACTTTTAGCTTGCAATTTATGCTCTTTCATGTGAGTATAATATTTAGGAACTGCAAGAAGTCTTAGTAATTTTAACATAAATATAACCTGAGAGAAATAGATGCATATTTATATTCAGGTTGCTTGAAACAATTGCATTAAAGAAAACACTAATAGCACAATGAGCTCTCAAAACCAGGATGAAATAAACCTATGTAAATCATAAAGTTAGATGCTCTCTGTTGCCCATCACTGTTGAATATGAATAACAACATGGTCTCTGTGAACAATCAGAGATGCAACTTGCTCACAGAGGATTCATGCTCAGTGCTTTCATTTGCATGTGCTGCATCAGTGAACAAACTCCAAGAATCAAAAAAGCCTCTCATGACATGTATGTAATCATGGTTGATGCAAACAGGATGCTAAGTTTAAAAACCTTCTTTCCTGAGCCAGTAATGATCCAGTCTCTTGGATGGCTGGGAATGGCAGCTCCTCTACATTTGCTAGTTGTCTAAATTATATGATTCCACATTTGGTAAAATCAAACTTTACTTTGTATCATCTTTCCTCTTTAGCTTGCACATTATTCTCATTTCTGAAGGATCTAATGTCCTTATAAACTGCTCTTGTAAACAAAACGTGCTTGCCTGTATGGCAGTATGGAACTTTTATTATGAATATGAATAATGAGAATAAAGTGTGTTTGATTTAACCTTCATCCTCCCATCTGATCACTGTGTATTGAAGCTGAAATAGCCACTGAACAAAAGGAGGTTTGGCAGCAAGTCAGGGAGAAAGGAGCAACTGGAAATGCCTTCACATTTAGATTTGAAGTTGTGAGGATCTACAGATCTGAAAGGTTTTGCCTGGACCTTCTGATTCTTTGTCGTGCACAGGGACAGCGTAAACTGACAGCATCTGCAATGTCACTGTTCCTTGCAGCATCTTTCCTGTCTTTCTCCTGGAGTGCATCTCAGGTAAACTGCTCACTCAGGCTGAATGTGCAACATCCATCAATCTCACAGGTTGGTGCCACTTAAGTATTTCTACTAGTTATTAATGGCATGCAACACTGACATGTCTCTTTTCTCTTTTGTTTTTGGCACAAAGGCTCATTTCCAAAGGAGAAACTGGACTCCTCAGGCTATGCTCTATTTGAAGGGTGCACGTAAGTCCCAAGCTCTTTCCATCTGGATGAGATAGCTTTCTCTACCACTGGGTTATTCCTGATCTGCTTGACTCCACACAAGCAATAAATCCCCGAAGATGCTTTGAAGATGAAGTTCTAAGGCCTGCAGCGATGTGTTAATTAGTTATTTCTTCTTGCCTCTGAAACAGTGACATCATCAGTATTATTATTAATTTTAATGAAATAAAATTGAAGAAAGTAAGTATTGGAAGAGGAAAAGCAAAATAAAGTACCAAAAATGTATAGAGTTTGAAGTTTAATTGTAAAATCTTTTGGAAAAGCAGTTTTCTTATCTGAAATAATCTTAAAGTGAGTTTAAGGCATACTGGATATAGTTATCATTCCTTATTCTCACTCAGGCTTTATTGAAACATCCTCCCAAGCAGTAGGAGAAAATACATTTTTATTACAACCTCCTAGCATTAGAGAAGCAACCTCTTCTAAGGAGAACTTGGATGTCAGTGCTATCAGTGTTGTGTTGTTAAGGTTATGCAAATGACCTTTTGAGTTTCTGTTGCCAGTCCAGAGTTAAAAAAGTATTATATAGAGACATAAAATTTAGAACCAAAGAGAAATCTAGTTCTTTCATGCAAACCCACAAAACTTAAAAGAAATATTTATATTTTTAAAATTCTATTCTGAATTGTTGTTTCAAAATTAAAAGCTGTCAAGCAGGGTAGGTATTAAGAGACCGAGAAAAATAGCTTCTGTGAAATTAAAAAAAAAACCAAACAAACAAGCAATTTGAAGCTCATAATCCTAGGAGAAAGGCGAAAGGGAGACAACTAAATGTAGGCTTCAAAAAAACTGTAAGCATAAATGAAAGGAGCTCTAGTGGAGTAAATAAAACTATTTCTATTCATAAAATCAAAGAATCAGGCCCTCTCTTGTTTTGTCTGATTCTTCCAACTGAATAATGCACTGTGCTACTTCTATACCAACCTGGGTATCATTCTTATTAATGTGTAGGAAGTATGTGATTTTATTTTTTCAGGGTATTTTTCATTTTTTAAATACAAATATCCCTTTAAAAAGGCAATGCTTTATAGTCCAGCAAAGAGATTGAACGCTCTTTACTGTACAGCAGGTGAGGAAAGAAGGAGTAAGCACAGTAAATTCCTCCCTCTGTACAATTCCTACAGCAGATTAATACAAGAATGAAAAGTGCTGCAACACAAGTTCTATGAAATGAAGCATGTTTTGGAGTGTTTCAGGATGGGCTGTTGCTGATTTGGGAAGACCCCAGGATGGACATATTCCACTTGTTTTGTGTTTGTAGAAGTAATGATGTAATATTCTGTTTTGAAAAGGTTGTTTTAGGGATTGTAAGGTAGGAATTACAACAGATTCAGGAGGTTTTTTTCACCCTTTTCCCACTGCTTTTGTAGAGGGACGTCGATTCATCTCAGATGAGAGCCAGCGAAAGGATCTGTACAACAGAATGCAGCTTGGTAAGTACATGTGCATAGGTGTATGTAACACATCAGCCTTTCCTCAGATGAAGGGAGAAATCTGTGGAAGCTGGAGTGGATTTGTTTTCCTGGAATTATATGCAAGAAAGCAATTAAACTCCCTTTTGTTAGTTCCTTCATTCCAAAAGACTGGGTGACTTTCCTCTTTTGTGTAGCTGTGTGACTTCAATTAAATAAGTTCCAGACTAACCTGGCTCTTAAGTGGGAGGATTATCATCAGTACTTTCGACTTTTTTTTTCCACTAGAAAATATTCAAATCAAGTTATTAATTGTGCTGAACAGACAAATGACAAAAGTAGACAATATTAATCCATGCCACATAATGTTTCTGGAGAAAACAAAATATTGTAGCAAAAAATCTGAAAAAATCCAAAATAGTTTTTTATCTTCTAAGGGATTTTGAAATAACCTCCTTTTAAAAAAGATTGCTAGTGTCTTCTATGCTAAATATTTATTGGACTGTTTTTGAGCAGAGAGTGCTAGAGAGTGAAGGAGACAACAGTATTTTTTTCTCTTTAAGTCTCTGGTTATAGAGATGAAAAAGGCAAAGAGCAAAATAAAGAAATGCCATCAAACACTAACAGACCATGCATCTCTGATTTTATAATTCTAGAAACACGGAGCCAAAACACAAATCCTTTATCTCTATCTGAAGCTGCAGCACTGTTCCTTAGTTCCTTACAGAAAGCACAAGAACAAGGTAAATGCATGTTTTGCCTTACCCTGACTTTTTAAAACAAAGTGTAACAGTATTTCATTTACTAACAATTCAGTAAATCGATCTAAAATATCTCATTTGAAATGTACATTTACTCAGGTTGAACATGGATCAGATAAATAATAGTAGATAAACTACTACATTCTACTTTTAATTTGCTTTTCAGATTTTCATTGGTTTTGATTAAAGGGAATTTCTATTTTGTATTGAATTTTCCAAAACAAAACTCTGCTGGGGTTTCTTTTTCTACAGAATATTGTTTGCCTATGACATTTGCCTTCCTCCGTTGAATCTTATGTCCTGGTATAAAGGCTTAGAAGAATCCCTGAAAGTCTCATCAGAGCAGCTGTAGAATTCATATCTGTCTCCTGAGAGCTCTTTTTCTGGCACAGCTGACAAGGGCTCCCAGTGACATTCGGAGGCAGAACCCTGAGATACCTTGGAAAGTCTCATAATTCATTCATGTGTTCCCAGCCTCCTAGCGATATTGTCTAACACTCCCATCTCTGTATTCTCCCCACTTACTTCCTCACCACCTGCTAATGTGCTTCTGCTTCTCACTTCAGAACCTCAGAACCCGTATCTCCCTTTCACAACACCCCCTAGCAAACCCAGCTACCGTGCCAGGCTTAAATAACTTGTATTCCTTCATCTCCTTCGTGCATATTGCACTCCCTTAGGTGAGGACTCCTATCTTATGTTCCCCAGCTCCCTTGTCCTGCTATAGTTCACCTTTCCTCTCCTCCCTAAATCAGCTTTCTGCAAAGCCATCACCCTGAACTCATCATCTGATGGATGCATACAGTTCACCAGGCTGAGACCCTAAATCCATGTTATCCATGTCCTCTGTCATTCTACCTTTCACTTTTTTGGGTACATAGACTATTTCTTGGAAATGGAACCAGGGAGATTGTAAAGGGAGGGTGTACCCTATAGTGCTGTGACAGTCTGTGCTGTGCTCTGGTCCCTGGGTTCTGGGGAGGCTGTTGCAGCTTATGCAAGCTCAGGAGTTTGTCTAAATTAATGTACCTTGTCTCTTTGGTCCAGGACATGGAGGAACAAAAGGTGGTGAGAAGCTACCTTTGTTTCCTGTTGTTCTGGTTCTTGGTTCCTTATTTAAGATTCTTAATTTCTGTCATCATAACAGGAAGAAAAAGTCTTTTACTTGAATTGGGAAATGTGAAGTGAAACCCTAGAAATATCTGCCCTGGCAGAACACTACTTAACCAAAAAAACCCCAACAAAACAGTGGAATTTTGACTGAAAGAGAAAGCCAGAATTAAAAATTACATTCATGCTTTGGACATCTAAAGATGAGTGAGGAGAAAGTGCATAGTAACAAGAAGAAGAAATTCTCTGAAGTTTATGATTCATGAATTTTAGTGGTGTTTTTCTGCCTGTAGTTGCTATTCCAGAGGTGACAGTGCAGAGCAATAGCTTCCTGAGAAAAAAATATGACATATCTGACAGAAGCAGAACTGGCAGCTTGTTTGAAAAATATTTTGTGGAATAATATTGCCATCATTGTATCAGGGATTAACAACACAGTCAAACCTGGTTAAACACTACACTTTCAGGAGATCACTTTCAGGTGATTTTAAAATCATCTTGACTGAGAGAAACATGCAAATAAAGAACAAATACATTATTTTCTTCTGCATAAAAAAATTATCCCTCTGGACATGTGTTGTATTTCTGCTCTTCAGCAAACAGAAAATTTCCTACTTTAAAATGAGAGAGGATATGCAGATGCCTGCATCTCTTAGCTAAGCAGTCAGATTACATTAGACCTGTGCCTAAGGCACATCCATCCATCCATCCATCCATCCATCCATCCATCCATCCATCCATCCATCCATCCATCCATCCATCCATCCATCCATCCATCCATCCATCCATCCATCCATCCATCCACCCATCTATCTATCTATCTATCTATCTATCTATCTATCTATCTATCTATCTATCTATCTATCTATCTATCTATCTATCTATCTCGTGAAAGCTTTGGCTGACTGAATTTTCCTTTACCTACAGCTTATTTTTCCCCCATTATATCTTGTTTTACAGCTGAAGAAGAAAACAGTGATCACCCTGGCTACTTGACAGAGAACATATCAAACTGATGAAATATTTCAAATGGCTTTAACATTTGTATTGCATATACCCTGAAATCATGATTTGTGCAAACAGTATTTCATCCATTCTCACTTAAGTTCCAAAAAGGTGACGTATGTACTTGTTGCAACATTTTGGATGCAAACTGATTAGAAGCTACCAGTTCAGATAAGGAAATTATTTGAAAAGTTCCTGTCTCATTTAGATCACTTTGTATGTCACACCCGTAATTTAAAATACACTACCATCTTACCTGCAAAGATGATTAAAACTATCTTTTTGGACAACTACTTCATTAAAAACAATTTTTCAATACTCTTTGAGAAACCTTTTACCATATTCCACTCAGCTGTATATTGAAGTCATTTTATTTCTGATAAAAGCAGATTTTTTCATCACTTCACTGCTGTCCCTGTAAGTTGCTCATGGTCAATAAAATCAGTGAGATATTGAAACGATCTGTCTATCTTTGACTGCAAATTGGGTTTTTCTGCAGGTATCTGTCACCACAAGTATAGGCAGCAGTGCTGTCTTTGACCCCAGTGTTGCCCCAGTTCCATGCATGCAGAAATGTACACGCTGAACAATCCAACTGCATAAAGATAATACGAGGACAGATCTTTAAAGGATCAGGGCCTCATTAATGACTATGGCATACAGTGACCACTGTTGTCAGGAGGTGCAGTACTGCTGGAGCTGCTGGTGGTGAACTAGGTACAAATCTGGTGTCAAGCATGGCAAAAGCCATATTAATTGCATTGTTATTGTACTTTTTGTTGTCCTTTGTTTTGAGTTGCTAAACTGGAATTATACATGAATTGGTTAATTATTATTCCATGGTGATAAGGATATAGTTAACATTATTTATGTAGTTTTGCAGTCTTACTGGAAAGCCCTCTGTAGTTCATATGTAATTAAAAACTAGCCACATGACTCCTGTGTCCAAGGAACAGTATTTTACTTTTTCACCTTTAAACCTAGTCATGCTGTTCATCTTTTAATGCTGCTTTCCTCCCATCTTTCTCATGACACTGCTAATTAATTTTGTTAACTCATACTAACTATAATGTTGCTTCTCCTAGACACAAAAACCCACATCTGAAGGAAAGAGGAACTAACTTCTGTCATAGGACTACAGGCACTTTCATTAATGGTTTATAATCTACATCATTTTATGGAGGAACAAAACTGGAGAAATCAAAATATCTTTATTAATTTTTAAGCACTAATAAATCTTTCAATAGCACTATGTATAGTGTGACAGATTACATTCATGGTGAAGTCCATCTAAAGGTTAATGGTATCTCAGAATCTGAGGTGCTGAGGGGCATGGTTTAGTGATTAACAGGAATGGTTGGACTTGATGATCCTGTGGTTCTTTTCTAACCCAGTGATTCTGTGTGATTCTGTGTGATCATAGACTCATAGAATAGTTAGGGTTGGAAAGAACCTTAAAGATCACCTAGCAAGTTTGCAGATGACACCAAGCTGGGTGGAAGTGTCGATCTGCTGGAGGGTCGGGAGGCTCTGCAAAGGGATCTGAACAGGCTGGACCGCTGGGCTGAGACCAACGGCATGAGGTTTAACAAGGCCAAATGCCGGGTCCTGCACTTGGGGCACAACAACCCTAAGCAGAGGTACAGACTAGGAGAAGCCTGGCTGGAAAGCTGCCAGGAGGAGAAGGACCTCGGGGTGTTGGTTGACAGCCAACTGAACATGAGCCAGCAGCGTGCCCAGGTGGTCAAGAAGGCCAATGGCATCTTGGCTTGTATCAGAAAAGGTGTGACCAGCAGGTCCAGGGAGGTTATTCTCCCTCTGTACTCGGCACTGGTGAGACCCTCTCGTCCTGTCCCCTGTTACTTGGGAGAAGAAGCCAGCACCCTCCTCTCCACAACCTCCCTTCAGGTAGTTATACAGAGCAATGAGGTCTCCTCTCAGCCTCCTCTTCTCCAGGCTAAACAACCCCAGCTCTCTCAGCCGTTCCTCATAAGGCCTGTTCTCCAGACCCTTCACCAGCTTCGTCACTCTTCTCTGGACTCGCTCCAGAACCTCAACATCCTTCTTGTGGTGAGGGGCCCAGAACTGAACACAGTATTCAAGGAGCGGTCTCACCAGTGCCGAGTACACAGTTAGAATAACCTCCCTGGATGTGTTGGCCATGCCATTTCTGACACAGGCCAAGATGCCATTGGCCTTCTTGGCCACCTAGGCACACTGCTGGCTCATGTTCAGTCAGCTGTCTGTCATATGCCTCTAAATGTCCCAGAGATACAAAAACTATAGTTGACTGATTTTGATATGTATTTCTTATCTAAACTCACTAGCTTAAACAATTCTTTACAAATTTCATGAAATAGAATAAACGATCCACCTTGTTGGTGAGCCATTTTTGAAACTCTAATATGTTCAGTCTGACAGATAATCGCTTATGTAACAGATAGCTACCACCAAGCCTGTCAGATGTCAGTAGCTGTTAGAAATATGTAGCATTCAAGTTAGGCAATCTGTCACCTTGACTGAATGCAAAGCCATTCCTTCTAACACTGCAAATTCAAAAAGCAGAAATGTTTTCCTATAGTTAAATTGCCTTGCTACTGGCAGCTAGCCTTAGAGTTCACAGCAGGACTTATATAAACCAAGAGGTATGAGGCAGAGGTCACTTTGACCAGTCTGGGACCATTTCTGAGAAGAATGGGTGTAGTATTCGCATTAATTGTAGATCAAAAGTCATGCACTTTCTGTCACCGGGCAGGTGCTCAAAGCATGCTAGCGTGCTGTAACAGACACAAGTGGGTTTGTGTGAGACATCACGCCAGCTCTCTACTCTCCCCAGGGAACTCAAACATGCTAAACACATCTAAGAGAACTCGCATCCTGGATCATACATGTTGCTTTTATTTTACCCTCTGGGACTTGTCCAGAAGGAACAAGTGCAGCTATCTTAATGCAACCCTAGCAAAATCTTTCCACTTTCCATAGTGTCTGTGTTGTGTCACCATCACTCAACTGTTTACAATACGGCTGTAGTGATCACATCTTCCAGCACTGCAATGAAGCTGGGTTGAGAATTATGATAAACAGACACTCATCAGCCTGAGACTACTAGAACATTTTTAGGCACCAAAGGAAGTGCTGTATCGCTCTTAGATGGTGCTAATGTAATTTTGATTACAGGGAATTTGGGGCAAAATGCTTCTCTTCAGTACAACAGCGTGTTGAAATACAAGCAATAATGTCATATTCATTTTTTTTTAAAAAGAACATTAATTTTCAGTCAATATGTCCTTTAAATGTTCTTTCATTAGGACTCCTAGCCATTACATTCTTTGACACTGCAAGAGAACTTTGATTAAAAGCACTTTGGGAAAGAATATATATTTCTGAACTCACAAAATGTAGTCTTCTCCACTTAGTAAACTGTATGAAAGAAAATATTTGCATTCGTCACTTTGTTTTAGTTACTTTTAAAATTGCTGAAAACCAGTGATTCATTTTATATCCGATTAAATATATGCCATAAAAGCCTAAATCTCTCTTCTTAGAACAGTTACTCTTTCAAGTATTCAAATCAGCTTAAGAATCTAAGTTGAGTTTTAAACTGATTTTAGGCGCCCAAAAACACAAACAGGCACCTAATCACTTTGATTATATGTGGCCTACAGCAAGAACCACCTAATTCAGTGTTGGTTAAGTGTTTGAAAAGTAGGTGTCTAATCATCATTGAACATCTAGGCTCCCTCGGGAATGATAATGAATGTAAATACTTTCAAAAGTTACATTTTTCTACCTGCTGAAGAACAGGATGAATCAATTCCTGGAAATGCCTTTTCTTGAATAGCATGAGAAACTCTTGATGCACATACTTCTAAAAGAAAAGATTAATCTCCTTAAAGTCTTCACAACTATATCTACTTCTGAAGAGCATGTTCAGGCCCTCTCTGGTCCCTAGGAACTGAAATACTTTTGAAAGCTTTCTGTAAGGCAAATGAAATGTCTAGTTCTCGTTTTAAGCTTCCATTATTTCCTAAGCACTTTGAAGTTTCAGCTGCTTTTCAAAATTATGTCTGTGAGGCCATGTATTCTTAGAATTCTTTTAATATTGTTTGTTATGATTATTTGTCTTATAGAAAAAGTCCATGGACTAATGGAGCAACTGGAGGAACTAGATTTACTCATCTTCAAACATTGTCACATTGCTCTGTGGCATGTAGGTTCATCTGCAAGGGAAGGTGTTACTTAAGGAAATTTTGACATTCTCTGTAGCAACTTCCTCCCAGACTAGCTTGTTAACAAACTTAGAATCTAATACTGGATGAAACAATAAAATAGACATACCAGATGATTCAGAAAATAAATGGTCTGCTGTTTATTGTGGGTCTAAATGACTTCAGAAAGATGACTTCATTTGTCTCTGAAATTCAAATGCCCACTGCCTAAGACTTTATATTGTTCCACAGGAAGCATGTTTTACCACTGGATCAAGACACTTCAGTGTGCTGAAAAAAAAATGTTTTAAATTATGTAAGCTTACATTAAACACCATAAGGAAAAGAAAGACTATTTCAGTGTATCTTATTTTAATGCTGCCAAAGAGTCCCCAGTGTAACACTTCTTTCTCTAACTTTTTTTGAGTCCTGTCTTACATTTTATGTTAGTTTAGGAGAGGAATAGGGAGAACATAAATGAAATGGAAATACATTTGGGACTTCCATAATGGAACTATCAGCATCAACTATGATTAATATAGATGATTATGTAGACAAAGGTATGATCAGCAGTTTGTATAAGCTCCTGAGGGGATTGTCGCATTCTCTAGGTTTATTAAGCCTGAGAAATCTCTTCTACCTCAAAGGGGCACAGAAGAATTGTCATTTAAACTACTTTCAAGGTGAAATAATATTAAACTTTCCAACAGTGTAGCTCAGGTAACATTTAAGATTCCCCTAATTATATCAGACTGTCCTTAACACAAAGCTTGCCAAGGCTACAGGAGAAACTGTTGAATGAATGGAGAAACCCTGCCAGACTGAGAGCAACAAATTCAGTTCCTGTATTCTCCGTGCTGCTTCTTTTTTCCTTGCGGCAATACTCCAAGGGAAAAGGGAGACTTGATGTTTTGCCTGTCCCTTTCAGCTTCTTCATCCTCATCATATCTTTCATCCTCATCTTCATCTTCACCTTCACTATGGTGAGGGCTGGAATGCTGAGAGACAGAAGGTGATGGTGGCACTGATGAAGGTCTGGGATACCTGAAGCCTTCCGTCTGGCAGAGAGAAAAGTAAGTTATATATATCATCTCAGTGTTCCTCAATTGGTTGTATACAGCAACTCAAGGCTATCCACGTCTCAAAAGAAAACAGTGATGGAATGTAAGCTAGACCTGCTCTGCATTCTAAAATTAAACTCACTTGAACCTAGATCCCCTCAGTACTTCTCTGCCAGTAAGTATATACTTGTACAGCAGTGATCTTTACAAACTTTCTGAAAGTGTGCCTTCGACCTGACACCTTGCAGTTCCAGCCACATCCCCTTCCTCACATACCATGTTTAGATGGAGACAATATTTTGCCTCACTTTCCCTAGAACTTCCTTTCCCAGCTCCCCTTCTATTTGCTTTGTGCAGAACATCTCCATAGTATTTGTTAGTAGCAAAATTAGAAGCTGCCATTCTTCTAATAGGAATTTCAAGGGCCAGTTCCTCATCTGGTCTGAACTGGCATAGTCCTGTCTAGGTCACTCTAAATCACCTGAAGCACTGTACTTGCATTGCACTTGGTACTCCCAGTGTTTGCACCTGATACCATTACAACTCCCAAGTGACGCTTGGATCTATAACTTGCTGAGCTTTTAATTATGAGTTCCTACTTCCCTTCAGCTAAAACAAGACTTACTCTTTTCTCTCTCTTTCTGTCACAAGCATACCCTTTCTCTCTCTCTCTCGTTGTAAAGTAGCAAAAATGCAGATGAATTAATTTCCAAAACTCAGACTTTACCTTTGGTGGAGCACTTGGTTCCATCTCAAATTTATCTGGGAATGTTCTGCTGAGGGCCAAGTGTCTGGCATGCATGTAATACTGCAACATAAAAGAGAAGCCTTTACAAGACAAGGAAGTATTGGGTAAATTTAGGCAGGAAAAAAAAAGAGAACATAAAATGACTATCTTCTAAAAGATTATGCTGAACGAAGGCTGAATGTTTTCAACTAAGGCGGATCCAATTGATACTGCTGCTTGTAATGAGCACATTGCTGTGTCAAGTAGTGAGCCATTCATGTAGCAGAGTTTGGAACAGAAGCTGAATAAAGTTTTAGTAAGGCTAAGACATATCAAGAAGAAAACCAGCACTTGTCTCAGTCAGTGTTGTTCTTATTGACCGATAGGTATTATTTATCTCTCAAGACAGAACTGTCTCTTTTTTCACCAGGAAGAATTACATCTTTATGTGGGCATGTGTAGATGCATAAACTTTGGACCCATCCTGGCATAGAAAGCATGTGTAACAGTTACAGAGAAGTAACATTTATGACTTTACTGAGGCCTGGTATGTAAGAACTCTGCAAAAAGTATTTATAGATTTACCATATTAATATTTATAGATTTACCTTATTAATATATAAACATGCCTATTAAAAATAGCTTCTTGTTGTGCTAGGGTCTTATGTAAACAGAAAGGTTCTCACACAGATATTGGAGCAGGACAAGGTCCAAAACAGTTACAAAACTGATATATGTGCATCCACTTGCTCCTGTGGACTTGAGAATACTACTTTGCTACTATCTTCTTAGTAGGTGGTACTGCAGTGTTCCCTGTGTCAAATTAAAAACACTATTTTGCCCTTAAGGCACAGAGTTGTTTTAGGAGTATTAAGGCACCAGAAGGCCCACCAGCAATTTAGAAAAAACATTTAAAACTTTTGAAGGAGTCCAGATGACTTTGGAGCACAAATCCTACTTAGTGTAGGGTTGCCAGTGTTGTCAGAGACACAAGCTTATTACACTGTCTTTAGCACAAGTAATACAAAGACCACAGTGTGACTGGCTTCTCCTCTAACCTATACAGTTAAGTCATGACTCTCTTTACCCCTGGAAATGGAAGCACTATATTGCAGTCTAAAGGGAGGTTTTGTCTTTAGCACCTTTGAGAGGTGCTTTTCAGAACAAGGGTATCTCCTTGCATTGTAGCATGATGCAGAAATTTGCTAGTTAGACTTAAGTGTCCGGAATTTTTAATACTTTTATTACGTAGTTTCACACACCCTGCCTAGGTATCTCCAGTCTAACAGATCTGAGAGCCTCTCAGTTCGGTTTCTTTGGATTATCCTCTGGCGACGGGACTGCTGACAAAATCCATACAGGAACTGAGTCAGCTGGTTGCACGATTCATCAGGTGAGCGGAACCTTCTGTCAACTATGTAGATGCCTGAAAGAGAAAAAAAGGATGAAGGTGAGTGGAACTGAAAAAAATGGGATCTGACTTCCTACATTTCCTTTCTACCTTCTGTCACATAGTCTTACAAACATTATATGTACTATATGTCCTTTTTAATATTAGAAGGAGCTATAACTGGAACATGTGTTACTATTCTGACGGAATAAAAGGCTACAGAGAAATATCTATTTTTTTATTTTAATTTTCTTTACCTCTCAAGCTGTAATTCATAAAATTATTCAAAACTCAGAAGCATTACTGTTGCTATGTAAGTAAGTTCAAAAGGATTCAAGAGCTTCTGGATAAAGATATATCATTTTTATCTCCCTTAATTTTTAAAATACTGACTGCTTAAAAAAATATAGTTCTTTCCTAGTCTGCAGTAGAATTTGGACATGTGGACGATTAGAAACAGTCTGTAGGAGAGAGGCTGTGCTTGCTAAAGAAACAGAAGTGTTTCCATAGAGACAGCCACTCATATACATTAGTTGGTGAATTATACAATTCCTAGGCCCACAAAAGAGGGCCTAGGTAAACTTTGCCTCTATGTAGTTTGTTGAGATCAACACTTTATTCCTTACACCAGGGTGATGGAAAGAATATACCAGAACTTAGCTATCTGAATGGACAAGAGATATGAACAACTACCTGGTGTCCCCTAGGAGGGAAGAGTAAATTATGTTAGCACTCACAACTATGTTTTGGCCTTAAAGGGACCCATGCTTTTGGTCTATGACCTTTCTGAAGACTCTCAAAGACGTGTACCTGGGCAAGTGTAGCTGCAACTGGCTATACCCCAGCCCCTAGATCAGGGCACAGTTGGTACCACTGTAGAGCTGTTATTGCCCAATTGTGCAGACAAGCAAAGTTACTTAGAAAGAGGCCCTAGTTTGGGCACGTTTTCAATACTGTCTTCACACACACCAGGAGCTGGCTACTCTCCTTACCACGCTCCAATCATGAACCATTTCTAAACCTTTATAAGCAGATTCTTATTTGTATTTATTATTTTAAAGTTCCTTTTATTTTCACTGGTTTATTTTTTAGTGTATATCATAATTTACTCTTTGTTTGGTGTGGGCAAGTTTCACCAGCCTTGAGGTGCCAGTACATCTTTCTTGGGCTATTCGAAGAGAAGCAGATTTTCACTTTTCTTTTGAAGGGCTCAAAGAGTTAGACTGTAGCCAGAGGCATTAAAGTGAAGTGCTGGGAGACTCCAGATTAGGCATGAGGAGTGCTGAGTTGGGAAGAATAAAACAATCAAAAGGTAAAAGAGAGACAAAAGAGAGAGAAGCAGGGAAGGATTTGGATAAATCTGAAAGTCTGAATGGCTTCTTCAACACTGCAAGTTACCCTGAGCTCTGAGTATATTCCCTGAATGAACTCCATTGCACTAATGAAAGCACAAAACTGAGGAGTCACAGTATCCTTGCTATGCTTTTTGCATTCCTAACTCAGATGCAGTATTTTGATATGGTGTTAAGAATTTTACCATAAGCCGCTGGGTCAGCAACATGTTCTTGCATGAAACAGCCAAATCCAGAAAGGTTTGTGGTCACACTGGGAATGCCCATCACAGTACATTCAGCTGTCGAAAGAAAGAGATAGAAAGCTTTACATAGCGATATATTTCAAATGGTTTCACCTTGAGAGAAAAAATAAAAAGAAACAGGCAGACAGAAGGTTTCGTAACACTAGATCTGCTCTGAAAATGTCCAGTGAAAACTATTATGCTTTGTTGTGGATTTGGAGAAAAAGATAAAAGAAAGAAAAAAAACATTATTTTAAAGAGAGAATTTTAACTGGAAACTTTCTAGGAGACCAGTGTTGAAGCAGAGAACCTCAATATATGGTCTGGCCAATTTGTTTGGATTTTAAACTGAATCATGTTGTACACATACACTCATTAGTTGTTCACAACTATTTACAAAACTGAATCTCTTAAGTGCAAGAGCATATTAGACTTTGTATTTTGACATTTATGGTCACCGTAGCAATAAAAAAAAACCAACAAACCCCACTGTTAACTCCAGACTGCATTCAAAGCAGATGTGGATCTAGTTTTATAACATTAGAAAATGGATGTATTTACTGTAGTTATTTCTATCATTGCTGTGAGTGAAGAGTCTTAAGCCTAAGACAGCATGCAGATAAAGTAAATACTCTAGCCTTTGAAGTGCTGAAAGCCATGTACATTGCTGTCATTAATATGACAATAAAACCAGTGTCTATAAAAGAGAGCTACAAGTCTCCCTTAAAAAAAAAAGTCACTTTTTGTTTCTGGGAGAATTAAATGGGTATCAACAAAGAGAATAATTTCTGAACTATTAATGGAAAGATAAACTAACTTTTTAACTAGTGTAAATCACAGCTTTCCTCGAAACTGCTAAATACCAGTCTAATTTTTCTATCCAGATTTACTTTAATGTTCACTTCAAAATCATCCCTGGATGTCATACTTTTTTTATACCCTAGCTAAGATCATAACAGCAAGAGAAATTGCTGGAAAGCAAAACAGTTGTCTTACTTGGAATTGAGTACAACTTTTACTGGGAGAGGCATAGCTCTGGAGAATGTCTAAGTTTGTAAAATCTCTATTCTGATTCATTGGCTTACAACAAATGACTTTCAGGGAGGCATCCCAACTTTCAGATGTATATCAACACTACAGAATGTATTTTGGAGGACATAAAAAACCCAGATGCCTGGGTTCTTGTCTTTGTAGGTATTCAAGTTCATAGCTTGCACTGATTTCATTGGGTGTTAAGAGCTTTTTTAAATCTGGGCTGATTTTTTAATGTCAGAAATGACATGTTCTCTATATCTTTAGAAAATTGCATTTAATTCTTTGAGATTCACAGAAACACAGGAAGGTCAGGGTGGGAAGGGACCTCTGGAGATCATCTAGCCCAATCTCCCTGCTAAAGAAAGTTTGCCTACAGCAGGTTACACAGGAATGTGTCCAGGGAGCTTTTGAATACCTCCAGAGAAGGAGGTTTCATAACCTCCCTAGGCAGTTTGTGCCAGTGCTCTGTCACTCTCACAGTAAAGCTTCTCCTTATGTTAAGGTGGAACTTCCTATGTTCCATTTTGTTCCTGTTGCCCCTCTTCCTGTTATTGAGAAGATTACAGCCACATCCTCTTGACATCTGCACCTTAGATATTTATAAGCATTGACATGGTCACCTCTCAGTTCTCTCTTAACTACTGCATTCTCTACCACTTCATATATTTGTGGTAAATATCTTAAATATGGTGTTACACAATTGTACCAGAATTAACTCTTTTCTCAAATGAAATCCACTGAAGTACATCAGCTGGTCGTATCAGATTTCTCATTCTAATTTTTTAATATGTACATTCTTATAAATCTTTATTTTAAATCCTTGAATCAAGTTAAGATTAAGTTTTAAGAATTATTTTTATTTGTTCTAAAGCCACAGAAAATCAAAAGATTACATGCTGCTGTGGGAAAGGGTCCAGCACAGGGACAAATGTGAGTAGTAAGTCAGTAGATGCCATTTTATACCACCATGCCTCCAAATTTTGCCAGCAGTAAGACCCTTGTACTGCAGAAGAAACAGAGCCAAAAGAGTTTTTTCATCACTCCAGAAGAAACTGGCTGCAAAGCTATACTGCATCAACATAATGAGTATTCATCTTTCAATACTAGCCAAGTGTACAGATTGCCTACCTGGAGTGTAACCCCAGGGTTCATAGTATGATGGAAATACACCGAGGTGGCATCCTCTAACAAACTCCTCATAGTCCAAGGGCAGCAATGGGCTTGTCGAAGAAAGAAACTCTGGATGTACGATTACCTGGATATTCAAAACTTACATTAGAGATGAAAGGAAACCATCGTTGATACATTTTAATTCTCAATAAACATAAGCAATTTCTTCATTCTGATCTTTTCCTAAGTATCTAGACAATACCTCCTTTGACCATATGTAATCTAATTAAATTCCCACACCAAAATGTATTCTGCCTGTGTGCAGTTTTGTCCTGGAAATGGTACTGATAATGAACCCTGTTTCTTCAGCTTTATCCTCGTTGACCAAGGAAGATCATGTGCACCAAGAATCATGCCCCAAGGCACCGCAGTTAGCAATTCTAAATTAGTTTTCTTAGTTTATTGCACCAAGGTACATAGTAGTGGGACGTCTTTCTCTAGAGGAGGCCTCAGGAGGATACATGACTTCTGCACTTCATAGCATCCAACTGAAACATAGGAATGCTTATGGTACTCAATGGATCTCTCAAGAACTGAGAGAATTTTGAAACCAGACATACTATAGCCCTATTGTCACAATCCTGTGCCTAGGCTAATCTTGCTGAAAGACAAAGCTTATTAACTTAGGCTAATGTCCTGCTTTCAGGACCCAAGCTTATTTATCTGTGTGACTCTGCAGAGCTTGGGGTCACAGCTCCATATTCCACTGCTAAGTAGAGAAGTGTCTTGTGAACGCTATCCAGTCATCTTTGTGAGGAAGAAGTGTGAGGGAAGGGTTCAAGCTTCTCTGGGGTTTTTCTCCACATAAACATACTGCAGCCATTATTCCATGTCAAGCATATACTTTTATCCCTTCTTAATAATACAGTCATGCTACTCACTTGAATAAAGTACTGCATGAGCGTATTCAACAAGTAAATGGGTTGTAAACTCATTACACAAGCTTATTTGATCCCAGTGAATAAAACAAGATTTTCCATTGGCATTGCTGAGGCTACTTTTCACATGCTAACTCCATCTGTACGGATGTCATACATCTCTCAAAATGATTTCCCCTTTGAAGTTTACGGAACTTTTGTCCATCACATTCAGTTCATTCAGTATTAAGTTTGCTGATGCAGTAGGTAATTTTCCAGTGGTAAGGACAGTTTTGTACAAACTTGTCATATACCTAGCCAGTCAAGTCTGCTGAGAGGCAGGAAGAGGTATCTGCAGTGTTATATGCTATCTGCTTTCTAATGACTTTGAGTAGTTAGTCCTAGGGAATTTTTTATTACATTTATATACAGTGCATCTTTCCACCCTTCTTTTGTTATATCTACTATATCATTACCATGTTATGCTCCCAGAACTCACTGGAGACTCATGTTTAGCAGAGAATAAGTTAAGCTAAGAAGCAGCAGCTAGGAATTTGAGGAAAATGTTTGCTCAGTTATTGTCATGGGTTTAAAAGCCAAAACTCTGGGAACAAGTGATATGTCATTGTCAGAGGCACTATGGATCTGACTTTGAAAAGATGGTTTGGAAAAGCAGTAATTTGTAGTTTTGGGTTCTACTTTGAATAGACAGACAATGAAGTAGTCATAGTCAACAGAGAGAATGCCAGAGGTTGCCAGACCAAAAAGAAGCTTTGGCAGACTTGTGAAAGTATGAGCTGATCATCTCTATATTCTGGTGATATAGACAAGGAAGTAAGGAGAAGATTTATTTACCTGCATTTAGCTTCAATGGCTAATGTAAACATGAGCACAGCATGAACTAGAAGTATTTCTGCTCAGGATCAAAGCCATGGTTAACTTCTACAGCAAATGCTGAGTAGGCACTGTTCTTAAGATATGAATCAATACTCCAGAAATGTCTGTGCTCAAACTCTGGATCTCCTGTTGTAAGCAAATGAATCTATTACAGAGTTTCACATCGAGGTGCAAACAACCTGTGGCAATTTCTGTATTTCAGGAGCAGTAGCTTCTCATCCACAACTTTTCGGGGCAACCCATTACAGTGCCTTACCACCTCCACAGAAAAAAAATTCTTCCTAACTCATATGCATGTTGAGAGGAAAGTTTTTACTGTGAGGGTGGTGAGGCACTGGAACAGGTTACCCAGAGAAGCCCTGGATACCTCATCCCTGGAGGTGTTCAAGATCAGGCTGGTTAAGGCTTTGAGCAACCTGATCCAGTGGTAGGTGGCCCTGCCTGTGGCAGTGGGGGTGGAGCTAGATGATCTTCAAGGTTTCTTCCAATCCAAACTGTTCTAAGATTCTATGATTGAGTACATGAGTCAGAAATTAAAACAGTTCCTAACATCAGATATCTAATTCGAAATTAACTTGGTTAAACAGCAACTCGGGATATCTGTGAAGTGACTAGCTGTTATCCTGGAAAGGGAGGAAGAGAGAATGAGTACTCTATGAGTATAATACTCCCCACACTAATGATCCTAACTGAGGCTTTTGAAGAAATTCCATTTTATATCTAAAAGGAAAATTACAAAATGTACCTTTACTCTGTCTGTCCGGTTATTGAAAAGGCCAATGCGTCGGATGGTATTGAGGATTGGATCATTGCCATCATCAATCATGTTGTGGGTGGTCACTGGAGGCAGACAGTGTCGCTACAGAGAGAAAAGGGAATCTTTAGACCAGCAAAAATGGTCGACAAAGACCCCTCTTACTATTTTCTAAGGTTAGTGGAAGACAGTGGGAGATTTTGTCATCAATGTAGATAGTTATTTTTACTCTAAGGTAAGAAAGGAGAGTTATAGTCATATAATGTTATCTTCTATACAACTAAGTCCAAAATTAGACCATTAAATCTGTCACAGCACTTGTTTCATTTACCTCAAAATAAACATATTTCTACTAACTTTTAGAAAACCCTAACATTTAACTTTAAGGGTTTAGTCAATACTTTATGTCTCCTTAGGAGACTTGTTTTACATATTTAATAAAAATAGAAGAATCTATGCTTCAGGAACAATGTGAAGTTCACGCTTAATGCAGAATTAAAAAATAGGAATTTTGGTGCCCTGCATGTGACTAGAGGAAACATCCATGGACTTCCCAAAAGAACTAGTTTGGGTCATTTTCTCATTTAAAACAATCACAGCTGATCTTTAAATATTACCAGAGAAGTATATTTGCTGAAAATTTCTCTTTCAAGGCATGCATATTACTGTATGTCATATACGATCTTTGTACATAGTCATGTACCCCTATTGACATTTATAATAGATGTTTGTGTAAATAATACATTTTCTGACCTGAGTTGAAAAGATGGCTCTTTTCATAATGGTTATATCATCTCGGTCAAGAATCTTGTTCAAGTCTGGAATTTCTCCTCTGCAGAGGCAACAGAGTTTGTTTCATCAAATGGCTTATTATCAGTTGTATAAAGAAAAAGAAGAAATGGCAAGCAAGGTATGATCTGAAGTCTGCTCATGTCATCAATACTCCTTCCTTTGTCTCCATGGCCCTTCTATATTCCCTACCTTTTGTTTTACCATATACTTGCTGACCTTCCAGTTAGCTTCCAGAAAAGCTAAAGAATTATTTTTTGCTGTTTTTCACACACACCTTGTTCTTGCTGAAGTCATCTCATCTGTGCTTTATGTCATTCACTTTAAACCAGCTTTTGAGAGGCTATGACTAAGCCACTAATATGTATCTGTCTCTGGTGTTTTTCTAAGCTTATTTTTGCAGTGAATAAGCCTTTGTGTTAGACATCCCCCATGTCTCTTAAGACTCTTTCCACAACCGAGTGCTACTACCTTTAATTTTTTTCTCTGTGATTTGCCTATTGAACAAGTAACCTGCATATAGAACAGAAGGTCCCATAACCTTCCCCTATGCGCTTCCTATAGATGTCAAAGTTACTTACACAAAGAGTAGAAGCACAGAAACACCACAGGTAAGCCTGCTGAATACGTGGCTCTGCAAGGCAGAGCAAAATAACCTACAGACTCACTTTAGCAGGGCATTGTAGAGTTTCTTTCCAAACTTTTCTTTCACAGATTGTGCAGTGTCCCTAAGAAAATAAACAGGAAAAACCAAGTCAAAGACAGAATAGAAGAGATTTCTGCTATTGGAAATTAAATTGTACTTTCATGTA
The DNA here is from genome assembly GCA_033459285.1 of Clamator glandarius. Taxonomy (NCBI): domain Eukaryota; kingdom Metazoa; phylum Chordata; class Aves; order Cuculiformes; family Cuculidae; genus Clamator; species Clamator glandarius. The sequence continues at coordinate 687,386 of JAUNZM010000660.1, read as the reverse complement.
TACTGATGGAATCAAGAATGCAGCAGCAGACAGAAGTCCGGTTCTCAAAGTTCTTTTATGCAGCCTGCAGCCACACTGATGGATTTCAACACGACTGAGGATTTGACCTGCATCCAAAGATGAATGCACTGTGAAAGCCAGGAACAGACCTCACCAGTGATTACTTCTATTATTTTGCTCTGATCAGTAGACCACACTTTCACCTTGGCTATAAAAAAGGAGCACATATATGACTCTATGTGAACAACTGGAGTTGCAAAGAACCATTTATATTATCCCTCCTCTAGTCAAAATAACTTGAAAATACACCTGGAAGTGCTGTTGTAAAAATAGCAAATGCACTCAATATGAGTAAAACACCTGCTTCATGGAACTTTTCCTGCCTTTCTGATTTCCAAGAATTATACTCTGGGCTAAGAGAAAACTCGTTAAATCAAATCCTAAACTTTACCAAGCTGAGAATCAATATGCTTTTTAGTTGCTCTCTCTCAACTCACATCAACACAAGAGAGGATGATTTAAGTTTGGATGAGTTGTAAAGCAGCTAAATGTCAAACCAAATTGATTGAAATCCCAGCCAACTAGTACCCTCATAATTATATGTATGAACCATATCCAAAGGTTAACCCAAATAGGCTAGATCACTTTTTCAAAAGCAGAGGAAACAAAGAATTTTATATACCAGATCAGCCATTGTCTATTTCCTTAAAAGTGTAAAGCACTTCTTGTATTTAATTTTTTTGACATCCTTAAAATCATCTAATGCTATTACGTAATACTTATGTAAAGAGGTTTTATGCATGAGCTCCAGATCATGACCATGATAGTGCTGAATATGATGATGCAGAGGGTCTTTTGCTTTTCACAGAGCACAGTGGGAAGAATATCTATAAACAGCCCTTTTTGCATGGTTTCACATCCTTAGGCTTATGCTTACTGTTACTATTGTGCCTGCATTAATGAATACCAGAAAAATAACCACGTAGTGGAGATACAATATGGGAAAACTCTTGCATATTTCATTTAATTTAAACTTTTCTAATATCCATATTAGAATACGGCATATTATTGGCATATTATTTTTTTAATATGTACCTGTTGTATTATATTCAAAGCAGAGGCCAAAAGCACTTGTTGCAAGCACAGCTGTTTCCTGCTGCACTCACATTATTTTCCTACAGTTTTTGCATACAGAGTTCTCATTAAAAACTCTGGCTACATTCCCCCACTTTAGTCACCTGCAGTTTAAGCTAGTTGCACAGATCCTCCACACAGTGCAGAGGGTGACACTCCATTTCACAGGACGATTCCCTTCACTCATCTTAGGCACTTACTGAAGTGGTATAGGATGAAGCCATATTTGGAGAGAGCCATCACTCTCCACTTATAGTGAAGGCAGCTCATGTGCATTACTTTTAAGAAGCCAGAGTTGGACAATTAATTCCAACCTCTACATTTGTGGTACCTGGTTCCAGAGTGATAAATGGGTAGAATGTTTCTTGTAAGTCCAAAGAAGTTGCTGTGTGATGACTCCAGAGATAGTCTAGAGAGTAGATAGATTTCCAATATCTGTCTTCTCTTCCAGATTAGACAAAAGCTAAATTATTTCAGTGACGCTTGTTAAATTATTTCTGTCATTATTTTTGTTCAGGCTTAGCATCTGTTAATCAAAGACTCCAACTTGATTGCTGATATCCAGAAAATGAGACAAAGATCACCTGCTTGAGGCAGTTAATGAGATAACAAGAGAAATAGCTTCCTTCTCTTACACAGTGCCTTTCATCTATAGATCTCTAAGTAATTTGGATTTCTGACATTTTATAAATACAGAACTGGCATCAGAAAGAGATTAAACACAGTGAGACATAGGTATAAAAGCAGAAGCTAATTCTTGCGCATTTTAATCACTCAGGTTTAAGACCAACTTCCTTACTTCTTCAGCAGTTTAGCTGCTCTAGCAACCTAATAGAGTACATATTACCATTTCCCAGCTTAGATGATTAAACTGCAAATAAATTGAATGAAATGGCATTTTTCACTATTTTTTAACAAAATTCTTCCTTGATAACCCATCATTGACTTTCTGTATGATTTTGAACCTTCATTTTTGCCACATCTCTTGGTTTAGAAGTACCTTACAATACGTGTCTTTTCCTACATGGAATCACATTGAAGTTAAAGCGAGATGAAGGTTAAGATAGCCCCTGCCTTGCTTTTTTTGTTTGGAAAATTGTAAAATGAAAACTGTCAGACTGAGAAGGGCTGTGACAACTTTCCCTCATAACTGTAAGTTCCTGTGCTTGTATATGACCATTGCTTATTGTAGGCTATATAGAAAACTTCACTCAAGTGTTACCAACTGTTATTCCACTGGATTAGACAGTACAATTTTCATATTGCTAAACAAAAGAGGAGGTATATCTGATTTCTTTTTCCCATTGGTGATAGAGAAGCTCACTCTAACAAATCCAGGACACTGTATTTTCTAAACCCTTTGACTTTGTCACTGCAAACAAGTACTATTGGCTAACTCGTTACAAAGAATGGCAAGTAAATTTACTAAAAATAACTTAGAACAAAAATTATAAATATTTGCCCTTATTTGTCATTCCCTCTTCTTTCATCCCCACAAATATATTCCAGTTCTGCATAACCCTTGATTTTAGCAAAGAAAAAAAGAAAGAGTACTATTCTTCATCAGAAACTTCTGCGTGTCTCCTCATTTCACTGTACAAGCCCCTCAGTAAGAAAGGCAATTACCAGAGCTGCTTCCGAACTGCTTGTCCTTTCAGGGTTTCCACATTGAAATTGTTTGTCTTTGCTGGCATGATGAAGAACACAACTACCGTAATATCAGTCTTATGAACCTACATGCACATGAGATGGAGAAGAAAAAAAAATCTCATTACAAGGTATCCCAGACAACTTGAACAGTAAGAATTAGTCACAGGAAGAACCAATGCACTTCGACTGCTTGTCAAGGAAGGCTCTGATCTTATGCCTCTCCCTACAACTGTGAAGTTTCGGTCAGTTCAGAGAAATAGCTGAGGACAGATAGAGGTAAATAGATGTCACCTACTTCCAGTTTGGGAAACTAAGATTGTCCTGACTTTTCACAGTTTAGAGACCATGGCTTGAGATGTGAACATAAACTGCAAAAAATAAAAATCCTACACACATTTTCTCACCTGACACAAATTTTGTTGGCTCAAAAGAGTGTGCACTTAGTTTATTTGCTGGGGTATGCCTAGGTATGGTGTGAAGGATCTCCTGCAGTAGCAAGCAGAACTACTTTCTACAGCAACAATGCCCCAGAATTATGGGCAGAAAGAGGTGTGATGGCAACCACTGTCTACCTGAACCCCTGGCAAAGAACCTGCCAGACACAAAAAGCTGCAAGTAACTTCTTGCTTATACCTCACAGCCAACTACTGCAAAGGCAAAAAGCTGTAAAATCTGACCCTTTACTTATAGATGGTTTTACTTGCTGTTTTTTCCTGTGCACTGACAAGATTCAGAATACCAGGTCCCTGAGAGACTCCTCACATGGAGAAGAATGTACTCCTGTCAGTAACTGTTTATAGAAAACCTAGGGGCAAACTCTGTTCAGAGCTGTAAAAATTAAATTATTTTCAATTGCCTCCTGTCTAAACTTTAGAAACACAATCATGCTATTAGCCTGACTTTTCCCAGACTGAAATACAGGGAAATGTATAGTATAAAATAACCTATGGGAGCGATTTATCATTTTTATCATTTTAAGGTTCTTCCCTTCCTTCTCTTTGAGGCAGGTTCAAAGTCCATCATGCTGTGACCTCACTGTACATGAACAGTCTGTCCTAACATTCATAATTTATTTCTAACATGTTAATAAGTAGCAAAGTAAAATTACTCTATAAAATAAAATCACTTCATCCAGTGCTGTTCATGGTCAGGGACACCACTGGGACTTGTTTAAGAGCCACCTCCATTCCCCGATTCACAGGTAGTACAGGTATTCTGCAGTTCCCAATGGAATTACCTCTGGAAATGATTAATAGAGCAAATGTTCTTTGAATGGCTAATCCAGTCCTGATATGCATGTTGAAACAGTAATGTTATAAAGCCAGGCTCATCTTATGGGAGAAACAAGTCTCAGTATGCTATTCTAGAGAGCTCTCAAAAACTAGCCTGAGTCATTTATGTCATACAAACCATTAGATACAATAAGAGATTGCTGCAATAATTGCTCAAGCAATTCTTTCCCTCTTAGCACATAATACCTTCCACACTGCCAGCATTTACGGTTAGTAACTTTGCAAATGTCATCAATAGGTAACTGACATTGCACAGCACTGCCAAATGACAGTCAATTGTCTGGCAAAGCTGTGGAAGAAACACTTAAGTTACATCAGGTGACCTGTTGTGTGAGTGAATGGATTAAATAATTCCAGAAAGTTCACAGGCTCGAAGAGTGCGTTAATAGAAGATGGCAGTAGAATAAGTGTACTTGGGGCTTGAAAATTAACCTTTTTTTGCCCCTCGTGACAATACAGTATTGAGTTTTTCATCTAGGTTTTCCATGTCATTTAAATGATGGAGTGCAAAACAGAAAGTCTGGGACTACAGCCAACTGACACTTGTTAGATGACTGAAAACTGATTAGCATTATTTTTAATATTTTTATTTTAAATGCATTTGTCTATGGGACACATCTGGGGACATTTTCAATGACTTCATCCGTAGATGGTAAGTCGTCTGCTCTTTCTTCATGACAAGGCCTAGGTCTTACCTACATTGAAGTAATATTGAACTCATTTTTACCAGAGGAAACAGAACACGGAGAGTGAGTAGTGGCTTCCCCATGCTTATTGATCAGGCCACTGATACACTGTAAATTTTAGTGCAAGATTCCAATCCAATGTGACAATAATATTCAAAGATTTAAAATATCATGATCAGGTACTAATAAATGAAGTAATTTTCTTAAAAAGGTATTTTTTATTTGCATCATTAAAGGATTATTTTTATTTACCTTCTAATACATAAACCTTCAGGGTAAATTCTTGAATCATATTTTTGGTTTTTTTCTCTAAAAACAAGGGAAGTAACCATGGATTAACTTCTTGAACTATGTAACCAATTATTTCTAAGCAGCCTGAGATTCTTATATACTCTGATGATTTAGGGATAGCATTTTATGGAAACCCTAAATAACTCATAATTATTTTCCTATAAACCATAGTAAGACATGGAAATCCTTGCACAGGTGACTTCCACAGTAAGGCACGTTTGAGCAGAGGTTCTACACTATGTACATTCTCAGAAGTTTGCTTACCCTCAGCAAAAAGTTTAATCTTGATAAGGCTTCTAGAAACATATCAGCTCCTTTGTTGGAAAATTCATATCTGCCAGCAATGAAGAAAAATAAGGTCTTCTCAAGACTGAAGTCAAGGTGGCTGAAATAAAGCAAACAGTCAAACACAAAGCATTTCTTGAGATGCAATCAAACAAAACACATAAGAGCTTTCTATTCTGTGGAATTTATTATCCCAAAAATCTAATGGAAGTCGGGCTTTTCTGTTGTTATTTAAATTAAAGTTACCATCTTCACCTGATAAACTGCATCCTGGGCAAATAACTTAAAATATCAAGACCAGCAATCTGTTAAGCAGAGTGAGAACCAATGTATAAGTTTCCTTCAGCCTCTGACTGAGAAATGCCAGACAGACATTTGAATAAGTTGGTAATATTTCACCTCCTCTATAAAGTACCTGCTAGTCTTTCTGCTTTGTTCTTACTCTGTATAGTGTTGGACAACCATTGCTAATTTGTGTAAAGTAAAAGCTTACCCATAGAAATGACCTCGAATGAACTCTTGGATCCTAGCCTTGTACATGGAATGCAAATTCTGGAACTCATGCATTGCTGAAAATTTCTTAATGTTCAAGCCATTTGGGGTGACAACATCTGGAAAAGCAGAGAAAAGACAGAGGCAGACATCTTCAGAATCAAACAAATCTTGGATGAAAGAAATAATGTGCCTTTCAGTGGTCAGTGTGTGAATGGGTTATGCACTTGTATTACTCACAGGTAGGGAACAGCACTGTCTAACACAATGATCTCCACCAGCTTACTTAACAAAGCCATTGCACATGGCACTCCAGTGTGACTCCATTGAAATAGCTTGGTATCATTTTGACCTGTAGTCAGCATTATTGTAGACCCTGTTGAGCAGTGAAGTTGTCCCATGCCCTTTTTATCTGCCAAGACTTAACCAATACCTCCATGTAACCATATGGGTTTTGTTTGATATTCCCTTTACCCCTTTATTCTCGATATCATTTTTGCCTACTTCATCATTATAAACTGAAAACTCTTGAAAGCAGAAACTCTGCTGAACTTGTTTACAAGAGAGGTCTGTTCTGTCAAGGCTTCTGAGGATTTACCAGAAAAGAGAGAACATAAAAAACCTTTACAAAAAGTCCACCTTTCAGTAATCTGTTGCATTTCTCCTAAAGTAGCCACAAAATGGTATGCTTTATACTTTTATGTCTGATTTCCTCAAAGATTCCAATGTAACCTACAATTAAAATTGGCTCATTTCCAGTATCTTCTAAAATGGAATTATAGGATATATATAGAGTTATAAGGATAGACATAGTTTGTTGCAGCCAACACTGAAATTCTGTCACTCTTCACCTTTCTGGTAGAGCACACCAGCTATTTAAAGGCTTGCCTTAAGTCTGAATGTAAATGGAAAGAATGCCATTGTCTTTGCATTTTTTTCTTTGCTTTGGTTTATGAAAGCCATGTATGGAAATGAAAGAGGAAGACAGTTGCTCAGCAGATGCATTTCATAGTAACACAGTTGGCTTCGGTAGACTTCTATGATAGACTTCTAATCTACGATATCAGAGATTCTTCAAATACAAAGAATCTTCAAAGAGGCACTGTTTGAGGGTTCACTGGTGCTGGTTTCATACTTGTTCTCCTGGCAAGCATCTCTGGATGCCTAATAAACATAACCATTAACTGCAGTAATTTTCAAAGTTCTATGTATCATCCAAAGGGCCTTCAAGTAATATAGCATTCCTTACCACGTTTCACTCATGCAAACAAAACATCACCTTCTTTGACCTCAGTGTACTTGGTTAATTTCCCTCCCATACATCACAGTTACTGATGGGAGTAAAGCCTCTTTCTTGCAACTGATGCAGGACTTGAACATTACTTCTGTTGTGGTCTTTCAGTCAAGGATGTCTGACATTCATGGTTTCCTGTCCCTTCCTCTAGAAGTAGAGATTTGTATGCCTAGCATTAAGTATCTGACCTAATATAAAACTGTCTCATTTCCTGAGAGTTAGGGAGATATCTTCAAAATGTCTATGGCTCCTTTGGTTGATGACATATCAAAATGATCTTAAATATAATCAATGCTCCATATACTGCCCAGTATACTTGCTTGGCATTTTTCATGCAAATGCCATGGTCATTTTTAACGACTTCCTTTGAAATTTAGTTTGCTTTTATATGTATTTCCCTGCCAGGTAAGCGATCTCTGATTACTCTTTATTGTGTAAAGGATTTTGAGACTTTTTAGGTTAACATCAGTAGATAAAAATATAACCTTTATTAGTCACCATGCAATACCAAAAATTTTGATGGATCTATCTTGAAACACCACATTTCAAACTGAATATCAGCTTTCATTATGAAATACTTTTTAGGTATTTGGGATTTGGTTCTCAGTGACAAGAAAGGAGAGTCATGGTGGGCCTGCCAAGAGAACTTGTGTTCTGTTGCTGCCCAGCAGTAGGAGCTGCTCCAAACTAATCCCTTTGTGGCCTCATATGAGTCAGGGATCAACAGAGCAGAAATAGACTCCATTTCTCTTTGTCTTTACCAACAACATATAGTCCCCTTCCCCTGATCTGCCCCTTGTTCAGCATAGAATAATTGGTTCACACAGGACACATCTTTGAGATTGCAACCAATTCAAGCTTTTCCCAAGAATCCTTGACTGGGTTCCAACTACTTTCTTGCAGTCCTTTATCAGGGAGTTTTGGGTATCAGTCTGTCCCATGTTCTTTGATTGCATCTTCATTTACCCTTTCATCAGGAATGGGGCTCAATCCATCTCTCATTTAAGCCTTTGAAATATGGAACAGACACAGTGGCCCAAAACATCTATTTCACTATTTCTGATAAACATACAACAATACTTTGAATATATGTGAGGCAATAGGCCCTTGGCCTAGGGAGGAAGTGATGAGAAAGATCTTTGTTCCTATTTTAAGTGTGTCGGATTTTTTGTTGTTTAATGAATTAATTTTTTGTTTTAAAATTGTTCAAGTAGGTCAAATCAGAATGATTTGACAGAATATTGCAAAGAGAAGATTCAACTTTAGGTACTCATGCTTTTGAATTTACAGCACTTGAAATCAGTGTAATGCAAGCAGTCAGGCTGCCAGGTTTAGATTGGCAAATCAGCCTTTGTCCTGGTGCAAAAGCTCTCTATGCAATCATATCTACTGAATTTTAAAGGGGCTTTTCCAAATGATGAGATTTATTATTTGAATTATAAAACAAGCCTAACATTAATGAGAAGTACCAGAGAGAGCTCTACTTACCACATTTCCTTAGTTATTTTTAGTTAACTTTGTTAAATTTAAATGCAAATAGAAGTTAATTGTGCCAGTTCTGCATCCCCCTTCTAATAGTTTTTATTAGATTGAGAAGTGTACAAATTATTTCAGTAATCATGTTCCTTAGCAGAATTCAAGCTTAATGATCTACTGAAGGATTGCTGACTTTTCTGAACAGCCAATGTCTATGCCAATTTCACTACTACAGAGAGAATAAATAGTATGAGAGTAGCCTCCTACACAGTTTATTTGTGGTCTAAGATTCAAAGAATCTTATTAAAGTACTTATTCCCATCAGAACTTATTTTCCACTTGTAATTACCTCCTAGGATTTGGGGTACAATTTCCTACTGAATTTCCTTATAGCTCTGTCAATAAGAAACACAATCTGTGGCAACAACTTTTTACCCCAAACATTAAATATATTTACTTGATTTCTTGAAAGCCTTTGATACAGTTTCTCACAGCATTCTGCTTCGGAAACTGTCGGCCTCTGGCCTGGACGGACGCACACTCTCCTGGGTGGAAAACTGGTTGAATGACCAGGCCCAGAGGGTGGTGGTAAATGGAGTTAAATCCAGCTGGAGGCCAGTTACAAGTGGGGTTCCCCAGGGCTCAGTCCTGGGTCCAGTCCTGTTTAATGTCTTTATCAACGACCTGGATGAAGGCATTGAGTCCTCCCTTAGCAAGTTTGCAGATGACACCAAGCTGGGTGGAAGTGTCGATCTCCTGGAGGGTCGGGAGGCTCTGCAAAGGGATCTGAACAGGCTGGACCTCTGGGCTGAGACCAATGGCATGAGGTTTAACAAGGCCAAATGCCGGGTCCTGCACTTGGGGCACAACAACCCTAAGCAGTGCTACAGACTAGGAGAAACCTGGCTGGAAAGCTGCCTGGAGGAGAAGGACCTGGGGGTGTTGGTTGACAGCAACTGAACATGAGCCAGCAGTGTGCCCAGGTGGCCAAGAAGGACAATGGCATCTTGGCCTGTATCAGAAACGGCGTAACCAGCAGGTCCAGGGAGGTTATTCTCCCTCTGTACTCAGCACTGGTGAGACCGCATCTCAAGTACTGTGTTCAGTTCTGGGCCCCTCACCACAAGAGGGATGCTGAGGCTCTGGAGAGAGTCCAGAGAAGAGCAACAAAGCTGGTGAAGGGGCTGGAGAACAGGCCTTATGAGGAGCAGCTGAGAGAGCTGAGGGTGTTTAGCCTGGAGAAGAGGAGGCTGAGGGGAGACCTCATTGCTCTCTACAACTACCTGAAGGGAGGTTGTAGAGAGGAGGGAGCTGGCCTCTTCTCCCAAGTGACAGGGGACAGGACGAGAGGGAATGGCCTCAAGCTCTGCCAGGGGAGATTTAGGCTTGAGATTAGGAAAAAATTCTTCATGGAGAGGGTGGTTAGGTCTGCCCAGGGAGGTGGTTGAGTCACCTTCCCTGGAGGTGTTTAAGGTGAGGGTGGATGAGGTACTTAGGGGCATGATTTAGGGATTGGTGGGACTCGACGATCCAGTGGGTCTCTTCCAACCTGGTTATTCTGTGATTCTGTGATTCTTTAAAGTTCAAGAACAATTAAAAAAAGCTCAGCCCTGCGAATTTCTCTGCATGGAACTCTCTTCAGCTTCAACTGATGTTCTCTCTGTTAGCAAACTGCAGATCTTCTCTCCCAAATTAAACTGGATTCATACCCATTTCAGCCTCCTAAAATCTCCAAAGATAAACTATGATTTTCAAGAGCAGCTCTTTTGCAAAGAAGCCCCATGTGAACATAAAAGAGCTTCAAAAGTTTGATTTTTAGAGGTCAAGTGCTCTGCACTTACTAAAAAACAGGACCTTCCAGAGATATCCCAGATTAGAAGACCAAACACTTGAGTTAATTTTACAACATGACCATCAGATTTAAAATAAAAAGGAAAAAAAAATCTTCTAAATTCGTCATCCTTTGACGGTCATGAATGAGGGAAAGAATCCAATGGACAACTTCTTTTATCCTGATGCATGAAACATAATGTGGTTTGAAACATTTAATTTAACAGAGATAATAGTCCCAAAACCATAATTACGACTGCAATTCACGCCCCCAAGAAATCTACAAGGAATAAGCAAACCAGAAAGCCAAAGTTAATTTAACCATTGCTATATTTAAAATATCCAACCAATATGTGAACAGATCTGCTAAATAGTCTTGGATTTGTTTTGCAGTTTTCTCCCTAGGATTCTTACCTGCAGATGAAGCATTGTGGCTTATCCTCATAATGCACTAGTTTAAAGAGAACTTTAATAACACTTCAAATTGGGATCATGACTTTATTCAGACTCCGTGGATGGAACACAGTAAGGTTTGTTGCTAAATTCCATATTTTATTAGATTAATACAAAGAGAAAATCAGACGAACGGTTTGGCACATATCTCAATTAACTTTTCAAACTGTACTATTTGGTCTACTAGAAAATATATCTATCTATGAAACTTATCATGTTTAGATCCTAAGATCAGGATAGCCACAACCACACGGCCACTCTAGCTGTGAGAGATACAGGGAAAGTAACTGCATTGATTTACAGTTTGGTTTTTGCCTTCTTGTCTCTTTCAATGTTAAGCAAATAAAACCAACATCAGCACTAGAAGGTAAAACTGATGTAACACTGTGTTTTGGATATTAAACATTTTGCTGTATTTCTAAAAGAATAAATAACTCATCTCTAGCAAGAAAACAAACTTCACACTGTAAGAGTTGCTGAAATGTATTACAAAGGTTCCAACTTCTGCTTTTATCAGTCACCTGAATATAGTACCATCACTGGAAACCCTGCTATGGACAAAACTCCTGGAGCTGAAATGTATGTGCAAAGAAAGCCTAACATCCATGAAGTTAAACCAATGCTCTCCTGAAATGATACTGAAAGCAGTTATTAAATGGTGCTGAACTTTATTTCTTCTGGATTTCATATGCTACTAGAGCATGTTTCAAGTTATATTATCTGCACCTTTCTTTTGAAAATTGGTTATTCTCTGTAGTGTAGCTGGACATACCTAAGCATGTGCCCTTGCTCTTGATGTTTGTATACCTATCACTGTTATTTTCATTCAGTCTGATGAAACATAGGTATTCAGAGGAAAAATAATAAAAACCCCATACAAGTCTTACCAGGATTTCTTTTAAGCATATGTTCTGCTTCTATAGCTGTTATCTGAGAGACTGTGGTAAACACATGAGCACAATGTACAGCTGCCCGTTCCATACAGTACCGATGGTAAATCTGCCTCTCTCCTGCTTCCTTGTCAATGTCAAACTGTTAAATAACAAACAAAAAAGACACCTTTGTGTTATGTTCATCAGGTTTATTATGACAAAAAAAAAAGTCTCTTCTGTTAAACTCTACCCAGGGGAATAAGAATCATGTGATTATGCTGGTGATTTTTCTTTCTGGATTTTGAACCATTTTATCAACTTCAAAGAGTCTGAAGGAGCAAGACAGGTCTCAGTTCCTGTATGCTCATCAAAAAAGAATGACAGCTCTGCAATGGAGGGAGATCTAGATTAATTATCCCATGAAATGTAAGGATCTGTGCTACTTGGCAATATGTCATGCTGCACCTTGCCTGGCTTGTTGGAAAGCCTGGGAGAGCAGGGAAGTTGCTGGTAACAGAAAGTATAGGAGAGAGAAAATAAAAAGGAATAGGGATGAGGACAGACCTTAGGGACTGGGTAGAAGAGTAGGAATCACGCTTAGGTTGGAGAGAAATTGAGATTTAGTAGAGAGGCAGGGTGTAAGAACTTAGTCACAAATCCCAAGGGAACAAACGAAACAGAAAATGAGATATTTTCCTATACTTGGAGGTGCTCTTCCTCCAACTTCACTACTATTACTTGTTGCTCCTTTTACTTCAATTTGAATTTCTGGAGGCAGATACAAGTTAAACTGCTCAATAAGATCATCCAAAATACCATAGCATTTGTAAATCACTTTTAAACCTTGCAGCTATGCCTTTTCTTACTGAGTTTACATTATCCTGATGGGAAGAAAATGCACAATGCCTATTGAGTCCATGCTTAAGAATGTTCACTAATGATGCCCACTGCAAAATTGTTACAATGTGGTTTAGAAAACAATAATGGTAATGGGGTCGATGATTACAATTAAATTACAACCCTCTTAGTCTTATATCATGTTTCGTTTCTGGGAACAGAAGTGTTAACTCCCTAAGGGCAGCAGCATGGGCTCCAAATAAACCCTGTTAGGGACAGTTACAGTGACTTTCAATGAGCTCTGTCATTATCTCTGCCTAATGCTAGGTGTAGTCTGATTTTGATTGCATTTGACTGCAACTTCACTGACCATAATAGATTTAACCGTTATTATAGGCTGGGAAGACAGCATTTCAATAGTTAGGACTACCTGAACTTATCTACTGCGATATTATTTCAGCACATGTGAACCATTTCAGGGAAGAAGATTTAAACAATTTATTATTTTTACTTAGATGTAAATATAGTAAAGTATAGATGTAAATACAGATGTAGATGTAGCTGTCTCAACTGCTAAGAAACTGAAGTGCTTTTATTCACTGAACACTCTTCATTTTGCAATGGTACTACACTGTTGGTAGGAAAGTGACTTCTGCTATACTAGTTGAAAATGCCACCTGAATTTGACCAGAAAAGGAGTCCTGAAAAATTTCAGCTGAAAAAATTCTAGTGAAACTAGGTATTCCTGTACTAGGTATCGACGATCCTGTATGTCAAGAGTATCTCAGCTTGCCAAAGCTGTTTTTAGAAAACCTAGAAAACATGTTTTACCACATATTACACTATATGTTATACCATTTTTCAGTTGTATCATCATAGATATTTCCTACATTCACCATGAGAATTTTGGTGCATGAAATACAACCACGTCACAAAAGAAGATCTTTTCTCTAGAACATAAATCTCATTTGTCACAGAAGATGAATGGCAGAAAAAGCACAAGGCAGAAGGACACAGGAAGAGAAAATAAAGGTGAATTAATCTGACTCCTTAGTGTTCCATAGATCTCTACCATGATGCTTCACTTACTTACCCTAAACCAAATTTTTCACAAGCATTTCTTAATTGTGTGTTACTCCTTTCCTGGAAGACTATCTTAATGTCTTTGAGTCTTATCTGTTACAATGTTAAGCATTCATATGTGGATTTCAGACCTATGATGTGAGATTATAAGGCACTGCTAATTCCAATAAAAGCTTCCCTAAGAAAATGTGGAGGATGCAGCTACCTCCCCTCATATGGGTGTGGAAAACTAATTAATGTTTCTGGAGCATGTAGATGTCACTGATGAATGCTGCAAAACAGCTCTCGGGAAAATCACAGATTGATTCTTTAGAGCAGAAAACTTAATTACATGTTGGAAATAAGGTCCGAAGCTGCATATTGAATGATAACAAAACCAAAAATCATTATGATTATTCAATCATTCTGTGTACCAAAGACACAAAATGGGACAGTTCTTCAGTATGCTGGCAAACACAATAAATGGGATGGAGTTCCACTGCACAGTCGAAATTATGCAAGTTTTTTCCAATATGTCTGTGTATCAAAAGTAATTTTAAAATTGCTAACAAACAATTTACTGGCCAAACTTTACAAGGTTTTTCTCTTTTCCCTTTCTCAACAAGAATAGGTTCTTTACAAAATGTAATTAAAAATGAAATCTGGGACACATTCACTAACTGAAGATAAACACTCCCTCCACCACTGCTGGGGAAAGGTTAATAAAAGGACTGTTCAAAGCACTGTGGCTTATTTCTTGATAGCTTTTTTTTTTTTTTGATTGCATGAAAACATTTAATACATTTAACACATGCATATATTGACGTTTATTTCTTTATTGCTATTCCTTTTTTTCATCTTCTGGAAATGGGAAATATTTTATTTTGCACATACTTGCATAACTTTTGGCACATTTTTTTAAAGGTACACAATTCCATGTCTATTAGCAATATAAACTGAGGTCACAGATTTCTCACATTTCATTCCATCCTCCTCTCCAGCAGTTTTCTCCACCAATCGGTAATCAAGATCTTGACTTTTGGCTTCACTTATAACATGGAGTAAGAAACATCATGGGGCACCTCTGAGCAGACTGGACAAGTGACTTCAGAAATTAAGCCTTAGACAAGTTGAAGGGCAGGTTAAATGGAAGTTAGTTGATGAGACAGGGCAGGAGACAAATATAGTTCACGCAGTACTGTGCAAAGACAGCTGAGCTTGCTGTGACAGTATTAGCTCCAGAATTAGAGGCAATATAAGGCATGGCACTGTATTGAGTCAATATGCTGAAATGAAGCAAAACACCAGTGCAGCTAGTTTACTCTTGACCCCTAAACCAATGTTTCTACTTGGGAGTCGACTCTGCTGGCTGAATGCTTGTCTCTCACAGCTCAGGCACCTATGAACTATGTTCCATACCATTCATGTTCAGCAAGAGCAAAGCAAAGTATCTGTGAAATGCGTCATGCTTACTTTTGTTTGCTTGCTGTTATCAGCAAATGGGAACACTAGCAAAGCCACAAACTAAAGCTGCACCAAGAGAAAAACAGATCTAAGATATATTAAGTGTTTATACAATCATTTACGTTGGAAAATACCCTGAAGATCATTGAGTCCAATCATTTTTTCCCTCAGTGACTTAGAAAGGCTAACAATTTCAGTATCCACTTTACCGCAAATATTCCCCTGCTCTCAGTGATGATCCCTCCCCTACTCTGGCTGTTAGAAACCAAGCAGATTATTAGAATTTACATCATGGCAGATATTAGAGGGAGGAAATGCCTCCCTTATAAAACTACTCTAATATCAAAGCAAAAGAAGATGACATTCCACAGGCATAATGATTTGGAATAAAACTCTCATTTGCTGCACAGTAATTCTGAGGAAAAAAGTCAACTCATTGCTCTCCTTTCTACAAATGCATGTAATAAGCATAACATTCCGTTCATGCTTTAAAATTTAGCATGTTAGAGGGGATAGCATGACAGTAGATAGCATGACATTCTGGTTAAGACAGCTAAGTCTACCTTTAAATGCAAAAAGACGACAATATCAAGCAGTTGCACTGAACAGTCACTGAACTAAAAAAAAAAAATCAGAATCAGACATTCCTACTTCAAAATTATAAAGACAAATTGCAAAGGATTTACAAAAACACAAGAAGAATTATTTGAGAATAGAAAAGGAAAGAAGACTACACTAGCTATGTAAATACTTTTCTGAAAGAAATTATCACAGTTTGCATATAATCTCTAAATACTGATACTAAACTACTCGTTCAGAAAACAAAGAAAAAAGTATGATGAAAGCAAATAAAAGTTAAACCAAGACAAATTCAAATCTGAATTAAAATATATAGTTTTGATAATGAAAAACTTTATGACCACTTTGCATAAATAATATAGAGTCCCCTCACTACCTGAACCTTACAAAATCTTTATAAACTCTTAAGGTAAGTAGTTTGTAACTCAAATAAAAGATATAGGCTTTATGCATGAATTTTTAGCTGACAATTTCAGGCAAAGAAGGAAACAAAATCTTATGATCTCTTATTTTCACCCAAGCTCACAAGTTGATTCTGCAGTGTAATCAGGAACAGAGATAGGTCTGAAGTTCAAATTTCTTGTCTACCAAAAGACAAAATGGAAAGATCTTCACTTCTAGCATAACCTCCCTGGTTGCTGTTTTCTGAATTATATAAGAATTATCCTTATTGAAAAACACCTTACATCAAATTCAACTCCCATTGGTTGTTATCTTGTGGAAACAGAATTTTCATTCTGGCATAGCCCCGCCATGCCAAATAAGAATGAAATTTACACTTCCTGGCTTAAGTCAGATTTCCATTAGCTGTTCTACTAACAAAGCGGATCAGCTTTGCGTAACAGTGAGCTCAGTGGCAGCTGTGACAGTACTTGTGGTCCTATATTGTCAGCACAAAAGCTCTTGGCTATTCATTTTTCATTGGGATTTTTAGTACTTTTCCTTTTAGAAGTCCTGGGATAGAATTCTGCACCACTCTGCAAACTAGTTTCAGCTACACTTTACCGAATGCAAAATGGTCTAAATAAAAGTGTTGCATATTGGCAGGGCAACCTTACATAAGGAAAAAGGCAAGGAAGATTTTTTTAAATTCTACTTAGAGTACTTTTTCCATTATAACTCAAGGTGATTTTTTAGTAACAAGCATCAGAGGCTGAAGCGTGCAAACTTCTCCATTATGCTAGGCCAGTTGTCCACAAACCATTTCAGATGCTTACTTCTCAGATGAAATTCCAGTTTATATCATTTGCCAAGAAGACAGCTCCCAGTAAGGCTGTCTTTTCACCTATGAACTAGCCTGGATCATCAGTGTCTCTCAGTCAGTTAATGAAAGGTGTTGATCTATTTAAAAGCCCAGAAAGGTGAAAAAAGATCAAAACCACCAACCAGACAACAAGAAAAACCCCAAACCAATAAGCCACTCTCCTTAAACAATGGGGAAAGCAATAAAGATTGACATTCTTGATCTTCAGCTGAGAAGTCAGTTCTAGCTGAAGAGAAAATGGCTTCACAGGCTCAGAGCTTTTTTCACAGAACTTCCTACCTTGTGGACTAGTTATTTTGATACAGTTTATCTTAGCAACAAACATAAACTTACAGTTATGTTTGTTGTGCGAAAGCTACACTGGATATGGGGGCAGTGGTAAAAAAAAAAAAAAAAAGCATTGCTGCCTGGACTGTTTAAACATGTAATACTTCTTGACCATAGTTAAATCTATGACAATATCTCTGTTGGGAATTGAGCTCATTAAATATCCTGCTTGTTAGTGAAACTGGCAAATGTTGACTTTGGAAGAGTTCAAGCCAGTAACCTATAGGTAGGATTAGCAGTCCCTGACCCAGCCATTTACACAGGGTTCTTCAGATGCTTCAGTGTGCAAAATATTGCACACTACCAGTTACCAAGCAGATAACACCCTATGTTTTGTTCTTTTTGTCTTCCCTCCCTTCCTTCTTCCAGAATCAGAGTGATTTCAATGTGAATCTAGGAATTAAAATTCACACTAAGTAGCTGTTATATAGTTATTGCCTCAAAGTTCCTTAGCTCAGGCATAGCCCATTTGCTTTTGTTATATCTTGCTGAGGACAAAACAGTGTTATTCTGGTGTACACTCTTCTCCTGTGTACAGTGTTAAGGTTTTAACACCTAGATTTCCACTGCAGAGAAGCAGCTAAATTTCTCCCAGTCCAGACGAATTGACTTAGGACTGTAATATAAGAACTGTATAATCTTATACAGTAATACTGTACAAGAACTGGGATCCTCTCTCTGACTGAAGCAAAGAGCAAGTGGTTTGGGAAGAGGTCAGGAGTCAGACAGCATTACATTCTTTACATCCATAATGCACCCTCCTACCTTCCAGGAATCTACAGCTCTAATCTGCTAGATTGACTAGGTTTTCAGTCTCCCAGAAAATGTCCCCTTGCAGCTCACAGGCTGACAAGTGACCTCAGCTCACAAAACAGAGTTTTGGTTGCCTGCAGTTCAAGTCTTTACATGATTTAGGGAATCTGCGAAGAATCATGCATCACAGCGTGGCAATCCTTCGCTAAAGCATTCTTGTCTTGCCCAAAAGACTAGTAATGTTGAAAGTCAAGTTTTCACAGGTCCAGTGTTCATGAGGGCAATCAGAAGACCACATGGAACCCTCTCCTCCAGTTTTATTATCTGATAGGGGCTGATGACTTGAACTCTTTGTTCATTGAAACGCTACAGAAAGTGCCAGCCACCCTGCACTGTGCAGCCCTTTGCCAGATCACTGATATTGATGTTGGGACTTGGGCCAAAGTCTTCTCTGGTCTGAAGGTTATGACCTCACTGGCTTACTTCAGAGAACACATTTGTACTTTCTACACTTCTGCCAGCTGTCACCTATTGAACTTTGCTAGGAAGGTGACGTATTTTCCACTGTGGACTATAGGGAAAGAAAGCAAATCTTAGTAATACTTTATTTCTTTAAAAGCCATCTTTCAAGTCACACTGTATCTTCTGGCCCTGCTTATCTATAGGGGTGGTTTAGCACTGAAGCTGAATAGTGCTGCACTGTGTGGGCATGTGCACATGCATGTGTGTGTATGTGTGCAGAACAAGCAGGGCTGATGGACAGCAGAGGACAAACTCAAAGTGTGTTGCATGGTCAGGGCTAATGGGAAATATAAGAGTGAGGAACACCATTCTGGTCACACACACCCACGCTACTGTGAAAGGAGGGAAAGGACTGTGAAGGTGCCAGGTAAATATATTGTATCGGTCATCAAACAATCATGTCATAGTTTGGCGTGTGGATCCCCGTGTTAAATACTTCAACGCTGCAAAAAAGCACTTTGCCTCAAGGCGCTGAGTAGAGCTCTCTGTAGGAAGTATTCTAAGCCAACTTTTCCTAAACTGCATTAGGGACTAGAAAAGAGAACGTGAGGTTTCCTCTTTTTCCTGTAGGAGCTGTGCAGGCCTCATTGTCTCGAGGCTCACCTATGCCACTCCCTTTCCTTTTGTGCTGCAGTCATTTTTCTATTGTATCTGGCACAGCATGTAGTACAGTTGTATCTTTACCACCAATCTCAACTGCAGTGCTTAAAGGTGGTGGAAATATTGTTCTAGCCATGAAACACTGATCAAAAGTGAGGACTTAAAGTCAATTATTACAACTCTTTAAAGGAAGAAAATTATGCAATAGCACTGAAACAGGTAAACCAGCCATTCTACTTTGAGCTGGGAGGGGGTGACACACCCTAAAAATATACTGTCTTATACAAAGATTAAACATTACACAGCCCTGAAGAATCTTCTTGAGCAGACAAATTGCTTGATGCTGCTTGATGTTAACGGTTTACTGCTAGAAGACAACAAGAATAGCCTCTGAAGACTTAGCTATCTATATTGTTTAATTACCGCACTCCAGATCAACTTCTTATGTTTCTCAATTGATTTTTGGGCCAGGTTGACCTTTTTACAGCCAAAAGAGCCCTCATTAAGATGTCTGATCTCTTACTAGAAGTTAACTTTGTCAGGAAGAGCTTTAGCACAACATAAGCATGTTAAACAGTAGTATAACAGCTTGGCATCATTCCCTCTATTAGTACCTTTAAATGTCAATTTCACCACAGAAGGCAGAAAGCCTTAAGGTCTAGAAATCCACAAGTTTTCTCCCTTACATTTACAGCAGTTTATAACAATTCTTTAAATTGATTCACGTTTCATTTCATATATGCTTAGAAGAAAATCTGAACAGAAATTTCTGTATTTGTCATTTAGTTGACAGTTACCAATAGAATTTGTGAAGCCTTGCAGAAAGCTGGACACCACCGTATCCCATAAAGTCGGTCACATCACATGTGAACCATAAAAATTACATTAATATTGTGTCCAGATTATAAATATATTAAAATCTGTAAGTCTGCACAAATGTAAGAACATAACTCGTTTCCTTTGAGTATGCAAGCAGGGGTGAGGCCCCCAAAGTTATCATGAAGGGAAAACATAGTTGCTTTTGAGACCACTTATAGATCACCAATTAACCAAAATACAAACCAAACCAAAAAAAATTTTGAAGCTGTTCTTTTACAAAAGGAAGACAAGGCTCTGACATAGTATTTTTAGCATCAGTTTGTAGAACAATCAACAGAATGCAAGATTGAATTAATAAAGTTACCACTGAAAAGTCCCCACTTTCTCAAGTGTTAAACCTGAAGCTGCATGGTTTTAGTTCTTTCAGTCAGTCTACTTCTGTACATAGAAAAACAATTTAATATGACTTAAAAGCTAAACATAAGGAAAGCTTGAGAAGTAGAAATGTCCAAACTCCTGAAACTTGAGTCTGATAGCATGACTGGGTTATTCATGCTGCTTCATTAATGCACCTAACAAATGTGTCTAAGTTAGGAGACTACTTTTCCCAGGCTATAGATGCAGACCGATGTTTCAGATGCTAATCTGCATATGTTTGCCTTACGCTGACTGTGAAGAGGCCAGTGTAATTCCCCTGATGATCTAGGGAGCCTAGAAATAACCACTTGTGTTAGTTACATATATTGGGCAGAATCCCCTCCAAACACTGCCATGCTGCAACCTTTATTCATATGAGTAAATGAGTGGAGACTTTTACTGTTAGTGTGTTCAGCATATTTAATAATTGGCTTTGGTGGGAAAGAAAAAAAAAATATGAGAGGAGTAAGGTGAATGACTGTTTCCTTGGAGTACAAGGAAATGTCAATCTATTCTGTGGTTCTGAATAAAGCCAGTAGCACACTACTGCTTCATGCTTGTATTTGGAAGACACTGTTCCACAGCATGTCAAGCTTAAAATTGCCAGTTGAGTGATTTTCTTCATTGATTTCATTCAAGGAAGTGTATGGACAGTGAAGAGGGCAGTTGTTTGACTCTTTTAACTACCTTTCCCTCAGTAATGATGGAATGCAAAAATCTCTTGAACTCAGTTTGTCTGAAACCATATTAAAAAGCCTAGATCACATAATGTCCCTCTGCTAAACACAGAGCTAAAGGCATCTGGGTCCTTGAAAAGTTTGTTTGTGTTATGCTTTGAGTGGAAAGAGAACAGTGAAACCCCAAGCCACTAGGCAGTTTAGAAAAGTTCTAAGAAACAGATGTGGGTCTTTTGAACTCAGAAAATACCTCCTACATTTGCCAGTTACAAATTAAGCCTAGCCTGAAAAGCTTGAAAGCGGAAGGACTTATTATGACTTGCAAAAACTAAGAAGTAAGCTGGGGACACAAAAAATAAAGAATTCCAGTGTAATTTCAGCAAGAGTAAGGCTACTGCCTATTTTTTCTACTGTCTTTCATCAAGAAAGAATGGTGTGAAGCCACACCTGAAGTATAAAATGATGGCTACAGCTGAAGAGGTTTACATTCATTTGGTTACTCATTCTGCTAACAGTAACTCCCAAACCACAGCAATCAACTGAAGCCTTTCCTAAACAAAAAGGGAAAGATCCTCAAGGATACTAGACTTGAAATGCTGTCTGGGCCTGTAATTCTCCTCTTGCTTTTGAAAAATGTCCCGAGCCATTGAAAAGAAGGCTAAGAATCTCTGATGATAATCCCGTACTGCTGCAATATTACTCCATGTATCAGTAGACTGGACTTACGCACTGACTTGACTGGAGGCAGAATGAGTTTTGGTACTCTGCAGTGCAAATCTAGTAAATCAAAGTGCAAGTATTCTAGACTCCACTGAATTTTAACGTTTGTCAAATGACACAGAAGCACTGATACCTAAACACATCATGGTCTTACAAATGTTATTTCTTGTGCTATGGAACTGACAATTATGACTCGGTTGTGGGTCAATCATGAGTGATCATGCAAGACAGAAAATACAGTATATGGTGTAGAACAGTAAACAGAAAAGGAGTCGGGAGCTGATTAGCTGAAAGAAAACAAGGAATGAGAAAAACATCTCTTACCTGGTCAAGATTGTTGTAGAAATCTATACTGGCTGCACACAGGTATCTCCCAAGTAGAGTCGCATGGGTAGTAAAAATTGTGGCAACGGGAAGTTTCTGAGATCGAGACAGTATTAAACCCACTCCTGCCTGCCATTCATGGAAGTGGGCAATTATGTTTGGCTTGTCATCAAACTGACAGGAAAGCTGAAAATAAGTAGAAACAGCATGCATGAAATACACATTATCCTGCTTATCATCCCAGCCCCAGAAACCTCTTTTTTTTCATGCCTTCTTCTGTGTCATGTGTCATGATTCTCATCAGCTCTAATCCTTAGCCCAAGAGGCACACGTGCCTCATTAGTGCCTCAGAACAGTATCCTCCACAGAGCATTGGGGAGCTCTGGCAAGCATAGTCACTCTTCTTTCTTTCAACTTGCTCTTATGCCATTGAAACTCTTGTTTGAATAATTATGAGCACCTATGACAGACAGATGATTCTGCAAATAACAAAGTTTCCTCTCTCCAGGTAGGCTGTGGTAGAGCAACATGTGAACTCACAGTGCTGTCATTAATTCTTTCTGTCTGCCTGTATTCCCTGTGCAGTATCTAATTGCTGTGATATGGCTTGACTGGTTTCAAGGACAGTTTGTGAGTCTGTCAACTTGACTACCATAAGAGACAAAAAAGTATTTTAAGAACCTACTTGTAAGGGCATCTGGTGACAAACAAGGGAGTTAAGAAGTGTTGTGGTTTCAGCTAAAGTAGAATCAGTTTTCTAACTTCAGCTATGTCTCATCTATGTAATTTCATTTTCTGAAAGCTAACTGTACATTCTTCAGAAAGCATTTCTCTCTAGCAGTGATAACACGGGGCACTGGTATGCAGAAAGGCCATTGCTTATATTTATTCCTGTAGAAACCAAGGCCACCCTCAAGGTGGTGGATGCTATAAGTCAGAGGCAAAAAAAAGTCATACCTGCAGGGAGGGGCAGACAGGAACAGAGGGCAGGTAACCCCAAACTGACCAACATAGTATTTCATCCCATATAAGTCACACTTGGTACAAAACTAAAAGATCACGAGAGTCTCACTCTCTTCTGTGATGGCCAATGTCCAGTGAGTACCTCATCTGCCTGTTTGCCACTGATCCCAGATTCGTGTGTTCTTGAATCCACCTCCTGGGTCTAACTTTCCTCCTGCCACTCACCTGCCCTCTGCCTGCCCTACAGTATTTGTGGTCATAGTCATGAAGGAGCAGAGTGGGGGTATGATTTCATATATTTGTATGTAATTTATTGGGTTATTTATTTATTTATCTACCTACCTATTTATTTATTTATTTATTTAAGCTGCTTTAGTTTAGTTTCCAACCAAGTCTTATTCCCCTCATTTCCCTTTCCCTGGGGGTGAGGGGGAGAAGGGAACTGGGAGCCCAACTGCTCAATTTGACTTGCTGAAATTGGCTGGGCCAGGGCTTAACTGTGATGAGAAGAAACAGAGGGAAGTGACAGTAAAGACATAGCGGATTTCACACAAGACCCCTTGCCCCTTATGGCAGAAAAGGATAGCTAAATGACCACTGAAGATTTAGGGTTTGACTATGATCTACACCAGGTATCAACTTTCTTTAAAACATAGTTTTTAAACTGAAGAATAGGAACCACATCATAAAGCTTTTTTGCCCTGCTTACAAGGATGACGTTTAAAAGTCTCTAGATTTAAAAACTGTACCTCTTTTAAAAAACAGGCTGTTAATGATCCAAAAATCACAGCATCGTTGGCTTCTCGGTCATGAAAAGGGATCCCTATGTTGCTGACATCCCAAAATTCACCTTTCCATTTGTCCAGATTCCAGGCTGCTGATCCTATATCGAACAGTAGAACATATGGACTGCCTTCTATCAGCCATCTTCCAAAAAAGATCTTTGGGAAAGAAGCGATGATATAAGCAGAAAACATTAACATGAATGCAAAGGCTAGTTAGCATAACTATTTAATCCATCAAAATATAAGTATTTGACTTAATATGTGATCGTAGTCCTATGTACCCAGGATTTGTGGGTTCCCTTGTAAAATCACAGAGTAATACTGGGCCAACAGCAGGTGTGAAAGGAAACTATAATCTTTAGAACATTTTGGTTTTAAGACCTTCATTTTAGATTTTTATTGCAATGTTAACATTTTTTTCATTAAAAAATAGCTTAGGAAGACTATACTTGGTTGAATAATAAGGTGTTAGGTTCTTACTGAAGTATTACATTTATGCCATTTTTGTTCTCATTTCAAAAGTATTGTTTTATTTCAGCCAGATTTGTCACCAATCTTTTGCCATTTATTACTGGTGATGGATTTTGTAGGACAGGTGCCTGGGACCTGTAACTACCATGGCATTTCCTCATTCTGCCCAGGCACTGCAGTTGATGCCCTTTGGCAGAGTGGAACGATCAATCAGAAGATGTAATAATACCTAAAACCCCATCAGCCTTGCAATGCAGCTTTCCTGCTTTATTCTGCATCAGCATAATTAAACATCTCTAAGAGTATTTAGAACTTCACTGATATAACCTACCTGCCCATCCTGTCCTACCAGGAGAGTAGGCTGAACACGGCACAGCAGGGCCAACGCTACAGATTGTATCAATCTGCACAGCCAGATTATTTCACACTAATTCGATAATCAAAATGGTTATAGCAACAGACATTAACTGGGAAGAACAGGGTACTATAGGAAGGCTAGTGCAATTTATACACCTCGCAAAGGAATCTTATATGCCACTGTTCAATCTCTTTTCATTCACCAGCCCCTGAGACCTCAGGGGTTGAACCCAGCTTTGATGCTAGAATATGGTTAATAGAGGTCAGGCCTTGAAAACCACAATAGGAAAGCTCTTAGACCTGTTTGCACAAAAAATACAGGATGTAAAAAAGACAGATGTGTGAATAAGGGTCAGCTCCTTATGTATTTATTTCAGGTTATCCAACTTTCTTATGAGATGAGGTTAAAAAGCAGGGAGTTTGTGTGAACCCAGGCTTCATCTAAATACGGAGTCAGGTTGTGGCAAGGAACACACCTGACCTGAGAAGTTTGGAAGCATTCCTAGGTCCCCTGGTTTAAAGGGATCTATTGTGATGCATAAGCAAAATCCAGACATAAATGTTAATAGGATAAGCACAGCTCCTGGAAACTAGAGCGTCATTATTAGAGATCAAAGCTATACTTGATATACCCAGGACAGATTTGCTGCTATGCATGAACACTCCAGCAGCACAACGCACAAGTCAGGCTGGCAGAATTGGCTAATTAAATTCACTGTGTTGCTGGAACAGCATGAAGTGTATATATAGCATTGCAATTAAGATATTCCACAAAACTTTAGCTGTTTCCCAGTCAAAGGGATATTATACAGCTTGCAGAGACATCTCTTTGTAAGCAACAGAGGCACTACGGCAAATTTGATCAATTGCTTATGAAAGTATGATTAGAAACACGAAACAGAAGTTAGATTAGACCTTTTAGTTTTAACCTCAGCCTGAACAATGCAAGCATCATATAATGCCAGTGTCTCAAACACTTTCACAAGCTGTGGCACGTCTAAGTCCAGCAATAAGCTTCTATAATGCAAAAGTGCATTAGATTCTAACAACAGCAGATCTGTTCTTACAAAGAGAAACAACACATTGCCAGTGCCACAGATGTTGGCAGAAGTTTATTAATTTCTATATTAAAGTGTATCACGCCCCTCAACAACAGAACCTTGTAAGAATGTTTCTTTGCTGCTGCCTCTCAATGTTTTTTGCCTGCTTGGCACATATTATAAACAGGCAATTTTTCTTCTTCAAACTAGTGTTTCTGAGGGACTCAGTGCTGAATTCAAGATGAGTTCTAGATTTTTGATGTGGACTTTCAAGAAATTATGTCAGATTTAGGATGTGTCATCTTCCCTCTATTTTCAGGTGCTCAGTTGTTCTCAAGGCTGGAGCTGCTTGCAGCTCAGTATCTTGCCCATCAATACAGCAGATTCTATTCCTTTCAGCAGGTAACCTTTATAGGAAGAAGTTTATTCCTGCTTTCTTGTTGGAGAAACTGAGTCACAAAAAGGCTGTGTGGTTTGATGGAGATCACACAGAAAACCCTGGTTAAACATTATGAGAGAAACACAGAAGAATTCACTCCTTGTGCCATGCCTTAACCTCTCTTCCTAGGGAACAGAGAGATAGTTGCATCAATCTGAGGAAGCAGATACTTTGTCAGTTCACTGCTTTTTTTGAGTCTACCTCTGGTTTGCCCTTTACTTGCTTTCAACTCAATATAATGCTACATAAAAATTGGGAGCTAGTGGAATGCTTTTCTCTCTCCAGCACAACACCAAATGCAAAATTAAAGATGTAGTCAAAGTAATGGCATATTATATCTCCTAAAATCTCACTGTGTTTAGAGGCTGGGTAAATAAGTCATTAATCCAATTAAGTAGACTTGCAGATAAATGACTGTTAAAACCTGTAATTGGATAAACTAGTTCTTCCTCAAAAATAACCTTTAATGAATTGACTCTGCTGTTCTAACAGTGGATTCTGAGCCTTTCCCATTATGACATTGACCAGTACTGCTGTGTCAAGTGGAACGGCAAGAGCATTAACCAAAACTGTAATCTCCTCAGAGTCAGCTTTATTACCCGGGGAAGCAGTAGCACATCTTATTTACCTGACACCCTTGGCTTTTCATGGTGTCCATTGCCTTCTTAACTGCAGGGTTTGGAGGCTCACATGCTTCCACTTGAGTCTTTACATTGTGTTCAAAATAGGGACCAACCAGAAAATAGTTTTCACCCCATTCATCTGCTGTAATTTTGGCTTTTGTCTGGATCACAGTGTAAATGCCTCCCACTGCAAAAGAAGATCACAAAGAACAAAAAGTAGAAAGGTGTGCAGGCCACAAAGCTTTGGAATAAGCTCTGACCCATTGATGGTTCAGATGTACCATTAGTTGAAGCACTTTGTGAATTCAGATTTTATGTGAAACTCAGACTTTATCAAATAAATACAAGTTCAGTTTCTTAAATGGGATCAGAGCTTCATCATTCAGTTTAGGAATATGCACTGACAACAGACTCTGTAATTCTCAAGTGACAATCTAATGCTTTGCTTTCTCCTAGGTGACGGCAAATGGCTTCCCTCAATTTCTCTTCTAATCTCAAATAGATGCTCTGTACCCTTAACTGTTTATTTATCTAGTCTGATATTTTTTAAAATCTCTTTTAGGTATTCAAAGTCATACCAGAAGTGTTCAACCAATATATTATTTCATTCTTATGTTATTCCATGCTTAATTTTGATCCTTCTGCATCCCAAGTACAGCCTTGTGCTTTTTAATTGCAACGGTTATGATTTTCAAATACATTGTTTGTGATGTGAAAATACATGGTGTGAGAACTGAGCTGGCACTTCCATCTTGTTTTAGATCAATCACTGAGAGAATGGACTGATGGATATCATTGACCTCTGGCTATGAAAATGCATTTAAACCAATATCGTCAAAGAAAAATGTCTCATGTTCCATCACCATTCTGAAGAGTTGTTAAAATTGAAATGAATGTGGCCTACACTGCTGATATAAATGCATGCAGCACCTTCCACCAAAATATTGTCCATTTTAAAAATAAATGCAATACAAAAATATATAAGAGAATGCAACAACGACACCCCCTGAAGAGTCATTACAGATCTATCTAGTTTTGCACATGTTATGCAAGGTTCACTTGGCTGTTGTTTCTCACAGTTTTCCATAGCTAGCCCCTTAACTCATTCATTGGCAGGACAGCCTTGCAAAGCCCACTTTGCCACACGACCTGTGGTGCCAGGCAGTGGGCATTCCACCATGACAAATTTGAAAAAACAACCGTGCACGCTTGAGTCCAGCAAGTGGGAGGGAAGGCAATGGAAAAGAAAATCAGAGGCTAGGTAGCTGCTGTACACTAGGGACAAGTTTAGCACAGCTCCCAAATGAAGCTCAACAGGAACAAGTGAAAAACAAAGGAAGCATCAGGAAGGAAAACAGTGTTCCAATTTAAAAATTTCATCCTCCACTGAACTTGAAAACAGTTGTAATACTTCAGGCAAGAAGTCTATGCTCTGCCTTTCAGCAATGACATCAAAATTACATAAGAAGTCAGTACTGCAGGTTGAAAATGACTAGTAGCAGTCACTCCATCCAGAGATGTCAGTGTTTTCCATTCTGCTGCAAATGGCAAGAATCTTCATAGGTTATCTGACACTCCTTAAAAATCTGCAGCAAATGACCGCCATTTACAGTAGAGCACCTGAAGTTACTCAGCATTTCAAGAAATTAGTTCCTATATTAAATAAACTGTATGTAATACCTGACAATTTCAGAAAGCCTTCTTCCAAGCCTAGTACCTTGCAATCCTGAGGAACTGAGTGATAGAGCTATGTTATTAACTGTGCTCGTGGGCCACTTAAAATCCTTTTCTTGAGATGCGGCAGTGTCTCAGGACTTTAAGTATTTCACAAGGAAAAACAAATGCAGTTCCAATCTCCTGTCTTGCAAAGTGGAATTACTACAAGAAACTATTACCCTACATATTCATTCAAGGCTTAAGGCGACAATCTTATAGACGTATGTTCCTAAATTAAGTTCACAGTTCAAGAATTTCACATCATATAGACATGGAACTGCAGAAGGAAATCTATTCTTCTGCACTCCGTTGGGACCAGAAAACTAAGAAACTAACTTATAGTCATCATGTTCTAAATGCTGGACAGGGATTTAGAGAAATCTTAGGTAAGTGACAGTATATATTCCCTCCAAGTTCTGCTCACAAGCTGAGGGAGACCACTTAAATAGCTTGGCTTCAGATAAACATATAATTTTTGTTATATTAGACAAGTCAGAGTGTTCAGTCCATAAAGTAACAATGACACGAACTGTTCTTATGGGGTGGTAGGTACATTGTATGAGCACAAGGCACTGTATGTATAGGAATAAATACAGGGCTTGGTAGAAGTCTTAGTCATGAAACTAATTGGTTTTAACTGGTAGAAGTACTGAGCTGACAATAAGGGAATATTTCTATGCCCAGTGACCCCAGGAAAAGAAAAAATACCTACTTGCAAAATGAAAGATAATAAATAACATGGTAAAACTGTATATAACTAGTGCAGTGCAGAGCTCTTTCCCTGCTATCACAAGAGTGGAGATCACACTGCAAGGTGTCCAACATCAGGATCAGGAAGGTAGCCGAGTTTCCCCAGTTTTTTATTACATTTAAGAATAATAAGGAAGCTGCAACTTAGGAGCTGAATAGAGCCTGGAACTTGATTTTGTATAGCCAACAGCTGAGTGTTTCTTTTCAGAAGGTTTTGCTTAAGATCACTGTGTTGTAAAGGGTGCCCTGCTGAAGATGTATGGAACTCTTGTTCTGAAGGAAAGGGTGGAGAGTATGTTGTAAAACATGTCTTGCACAGCAAGGTAGAAAACATTTTGGGGCATTGATTTGCCTGATATGCAATGTGAGGTACTTAAGATAAAATCAAAAAGGTATATTTTAGGGACTGTAAAAACTCTTCAAAAGACAATGCAATAAAAGCAGATCCCAAAACATGCTTTTGTCATCTCCATTACTATGGACATATGATTCACAAAGGGTATCGTTGCATAAACTTTAGTTGACAGGGGAGGCAAAGTGTGCAAATGTAAATCTGTGTTGGTCATAACTTAAAAAAGATATCTGGAGAAGAATAAAGCAATATCTGCAATAATGTATTGACTTTTGAAATTACACTTTTCCATAGCAAATTCAAGGAACACATTGCATATCCTTAAGAGATAGCTTCATTTACTTTGCATTCCCTGGAAAACCATGTGCGAGTAAGCAATGTGTTACATATGCTCCTGAGTAACAGAGTAAGGGTTTACATATTTACTTGGAACCTAATAGAATTCTCAAATTACTTTGAACATTTTGGTTAACCTCCTTATTTCTTCTCTAATATAACGTTAAGGTCATATTATAAACAGAAAACTTTTACAAACAACATGGTTGTGTCAAAATTCCATGATGTTGCAAGTTTCTGTATGCAGCCTCTGAAGTTTTGTACTTTGGAACAGGTTTTAAAACAAACATTAAGACAAGATGAGATATAGATGCAGAATTAGGAAAGACTGGATCCAGAGAATTGGTTTGGCTCATCACAGACATGGGGAATTAGCAGTAAAATGTGTATAGAGGGCTAGTTTAGTGTCCTGATCTCCTCCAAAATGCTTTATTAAATGATTTTAAAATGATTTTTAAATGATTTTTAAATGTTCTTGTTAGAAAAATATTTCCATTATTTCTTTTTAAAATGCTTTCTAAACTTTTCCCACCAGAACAAAGGAAATCAAATTAAAAAAAAGAAAACAACAACAAATCCTTTTCCCCATTTATTTCCTTTCCATTCTTCCTCTTTTTCCTTACCTAGGAATTGCGCCGACAAAAAGCCTTCTGCAGGTGCAACCCTTTGAGCACTGAATTGTTCAAACCAGCCAGAAATAACCCCCCATTCATTTCATTTGCTCTCCAACCTAGCCCAGCTTACAGAAGGACAGAGGGAAGGAGCAGCAGAAACCCAAAAAGGAGGAGAGCAATCAGAAGCAAAACTATCCAAATGAGACATAGCTAAATGGAGTGCAGGAGCACTTCCCCATGCAACTTTGCTACACAGAGACAGAGGATCAGGGTGCTCCTAGGGCTCTTCAGCTTCTTTGCTGCAGCCTGTGCCATTGTGAAAGTACTAAAGCTTTCCTGAAGATCATGGTTACCATAGATTCCAAGAGACCAGAGGGACCACAGATTCAGGATTCAAATTGACTTCACTGCCACAAGTACTAGTTACATCAACTATCCTTCCACTCTTCTCCTCAGAATGTATCTCTGATCTACAAAGATGTGATAAAATTTGGCTTGAACTCATTTTTTTCTACTGTTTGGTTGGAATTTTATTTGATTGTTGGTTGTATGTTGAGATACTTGAGGACTATTTTGAGAGTCAGGTTGTTAGATGCATCAGGTGAAAAAAACCCAGCATCTTCAGATAGCAGATGTTTTTAATGTATTTTTGGCCATGTTTGTGGCCACGACTCATCAAAAGACAGAAGTTCTGGCATTCCGAACATATTGTGAAGTAATACTGAAACACTGAAATCTGACAGATGTCTGTAGTACAGAAGCTATTTCTGTCTGTGTCACCCCCAGCGCACAAGATTTCATTTGAGATTGATTTGACATCAAAGCACCACCCCACTCTAGAAATACCCAGGACTTTGATACTCTGTTTATGCCAAGTTTATGCCAGTGCATCCCAACTCCCCAAAGAGTGTCACTTCAGGTGTGCCACAGATTACATCATTCACCTTCTCCCAAGGAACTTTCATCATGGAAGGACATTTAACACAGAGGAAATAAAATGCTGGTCCTACTAACTTCAGTAGATTCAGGATTTAATTTCCAAGAGTCTAGAGTTTTGCCAGTAAAACTGTACATAGAGCTTTCCTCCAGGGAGAAGTGAACAAGTGGATTTTTTTAGCAGAGTCTTCATACCCATAGGGATGAAAAAAATTATTTAGGATTCATCTACCAGTGACTTTTGAGCTAATCTCTTCACAGATGAATAATGATACAAATTGGCTGTTCGCCCAGCATTTTAAAGCATTCTTCTGTTTTCTGTTTAAATCTGTTAGTATTACAGCAGGAGATACTAATCTAAATGGGACTGCAATGGTTTTAAAGATAACTTTATAGAGCACAGACCAGATCTTGAACTCTCTCAGCTCTTTCTCATTAATGTCTGAGGAACCCCACTAAGCTACGGCTAACTGTGATTGTAACTTACGGAATTAGACTTCTCCTCCACAGCTAGATAAAACACTTAAATTTTCAGTGGGAAAATTTAGTCCCACTTAAGTCCAGGACTGCTGCTACTACTCCTACAATGGCCTTTGACTGTTGCCTGTTTACAATTTCCATCTGTGGGGCTTTATTCACAAGATCTACATAGCTTGTAGCCATTTGGTTTGTGCTCCTGTCCTTGAAGTTTCCCCTTCTGCCACATAAACGTGGTAGCTCTGCTTCACAGTATGGGTCTTGCCCATCAGTGAAGAGTCAAATAAAGTAAGGAAAGTCTTGCAAAACAAACCTGTATTTTTCTCACTGCTTTGGTAGGGAACATTTTATACAAGATGATTTTAATGTTGTACTGCGTTTAGGAGGCAAGTTCCTCTTCACAGGGAGATTGACACTTGCAAATGAGCCTTTTTAGTTTCTCGTTCTCTCATTCTCTCCTTCAGCTACCTTGGTTTTGCTTGCTCAAGACAGAGAAAAGGAGAAAGAAGGCTTGCTGGTGTTTCCTAACATACATGTCAGAAATTGCCACTTAGCACAGGCAGCAGCCAGGACAGAGAATGTAAAAAGAAGCAGAGAAGTAGAAAGCTATGCCTAGCTATAATGTGTGAAAATGACCTAGAGTTAAAAAATAAAAATAAGACACACCTCTATTGTGTCAGCTGCTGACAAAGAAGTGATGAGACTCCGGAAGTAATAATGGATACTTGTAGATCTCCAAGCACTGAATTCATACAAGTGACTTGTCCTTCCCTCATCTGCATCACATGCCTCAGTACCAACCAGCACCATCTCCTGCTCAGGGAAATCCCAGTAAATGCTCATTCCCCACAGGCGGCCTGGTGCATGAAGATCTTCTCACAACACATAATCAGATATGCTCCAGTTTGCAGGACCCCTTCATCATCCTCAGCCTCTGAAGGAGAATATATTTGAGAGGTTCAGAAAACAGCTCAGCACCTGTAGTACAAGTGCTGGTACAGCTCTGCAGCTCTGGTAGTATGTTCCTCAGAGGGAAGAAGATGTTCAATTTTACTGCCACTGTCACACAAAAATGGAAGAGCCACGAACAAGAAGCGTGGTTCAAGGAGGAAATGAACCCACAGCCAAGCACCTGGTGATGCACACAAAGTTAATACAAAGACTTAAACTCTCTCATGTAGACAACAGCAGCTTTGCATCACTCAAGCAGTGCAAGGAAGCTTCATGCTGAACTACCCTGACACATCTTCACATTGCTAGAAAGGAAGAAAGAAACCTTAAATGCTCAAAATTAACTTGTCAGAAAATAAATCTAGGTAATGCTTATCTTCCCCTTTATAACAGCAATATATACATTAAAACTAAAACACACAGCAGGACTAAATCTGTGTGTGGTCAGCCTACTTAGTCTATTAAACAGTCTTTCCTTCTGCTAAAGGAGGCAGGAAAAATATAGTATAAGCTTTATTTCCTAAGTCTATGTATCTTCTGTGGTGACTCTCACTGTATTTTTGTGGCTACTCTCTCTCCTGAGGAACACAGCTCACTAACGTTTTCCAAGAACTGTTTTAAAAAGTTAGGTCACCAGGGAACAGTATCTCAGCACATGACTTTGACATCCACTTGCCTGGAAGATACGGGAAAAAAAAATTCAGTATCAAGAGTTTGCCAGAAAAAAACAAGCTGAAATGGCCTTATTAAAGAGTTTTTGCACAAATATTTCCAGTCAATGTTCAGTGACAGCAACTTTGCAGAGAGATCTGGTTCTAATGAAGAAATTGTTTGCCATTTGATTGTATGAGTTTGGTAATTAATAGCATCTTATTTTTAAACTAACTGAATAAATATTCACTTCAATAATATTAACTCTGTCATAAAATGCGAGAATAATAAATTGTACCAGTGACAGTTGATTTGGCTTCAATGAAGTCAGCAAGAGCTGTATAGATGATTAAATGATTCACTGCATTTTGTATATGCACAGAAAGGCAGATAAATCTAATCGTGTTTTACTTTTTCTTAAGTATATTGTGCTTAAACGTATGTGTGAAATCTATAACCAGTGGGTCTAAATGACTCAGAAAATACTGAGTTCAGAGATGTTCATGAGAACACCTGAATTTGCTAGATTTCTGCTGCCATCTGCTTGCCAGTGCCTTACTTATCAAGCACACCACAAAACTAAATGCTGCATGCTTCGATTTCTGACAATAGTAAATTCACTCAAAGAGCAATTGAGGCTACTGAAAAATAAGTCCACAGGGATCTAAAGTGCAAAAGCTACTTTATATTACCTCTATGTATTGATACTCCTCTGCACCCTAAAAAGAGCAATATAATATTGCAATGCAGTGCAGATTAAATACCAGAAGCTATCACAGAACAGTCTCACTGTGGAGATAAAACCTATAACTGCCTGTTCCCCTCATACACATTTCCCCTTCAGAGTTAAAATCTTAACAGATTACTGATCCCCTCTCCTGACTAATCTATTTATCTGCCAGGACAGTAAGACACATGAGGTCAATCATTTACTCAAACTAACTCCCTTTTGTGGCAAACACGGAGCCCGTTCCCGCTTGGCAAACTACATGTAGCTGCAAGGGGATGTTTGGGTGATTGAATTAGAAATGGAGGCAGAAAGATCTTTGTGTAACAAGCAGCATCCACTTTGCATGACAAGCTGCGTACGGTGAGCAGATTTTCAGTCTGTACACATGTGCAAAGCATGAAGCGCCTGTCTGGCACCACCTCTGTTTGCAAAGACCAGTCCAAAAGGGCTTCAGCTGGCATAAAGACTGCTGGACATTGACATCTGTTTTTTGTTTGGTGGCTTCAACACAGCTTTGTTTATTTGTACGTGTTTCAAACCTGGCCTCTTCTACACACTCTTCTAGAAGGTTGAGGGAGACTGCTAAACTACTCTGAATCTGATGTCTATTTTACAACTCGTTTTCATGCATTATATTCCGAAGTGAATTTGCATGGAAGGTAAAACATAAGTATGTACAAAGTAAAATGTATATATCCATGCATCTCCACACCCAGGCATAACACTTAGATGTTTGTTTAAATAACCTATCCCTGATGGTGAAAAATATAGACACACAGATATCCTGACTATGCATCCATCCCACAGAAGCACAGGCAGATGCAGCCCACACAGAGCATGCATGATTACACACAGATGCCACATGCTCTCCTTCCAATTCAACAGCTCTGCTGCCCACTTTTCCCCAGTCTCCCCTTCATGCCCCCCTTCACTCCTGTGAAAACAATGCTACTAACTCCTAAGAGTTATACAAACCTTTGTTGGTAACTTCCCAAGAAACTTCAAAGAGCAACAAGTCCTGCACTGGTAGGTCTTCATCCTCCCACTGAGGAAGCCCGTTAAGAGAAGTCATGGACAATGATCTAGCCAGTGGCATTTTTCTTCGGCCCTCAAATGGTCACCACGCAGGCAAATGTTCGATGTCACCACAGTTAGCAAATGTTCAGTTAACGTGGCAGTTCTCCGTAGTTCTGGTAAGAGCAGTCTGCTGGTGCGCTGGGCTCTGAGAAGAAAATTATTCAGATAGCTGGGAGCTAATGGGTTTAAACTGTCTGACCACCAGCATTAAATTGGCTCAGTGAAATCCTCAGGGCTTGAGAAGCAGCTGCCAGTAGAGGCAAGAGTTTAAGACAGACCTGAGAACAGTCTTGACTGTTTTGGGGCCAGGACGTGCTCTTTTCTTCTCTTAGAGGAAGTTTGAAAATGGTTTTGAGCTCCTCAGCCACAGCATTCAATATCCACCACTTCAGGAACAACTGCAGTTCGAGGGCTGTAAATTCAGCACTGCCCTGAGCAAACATCAGCAGGGAGGACACTTTGAGTCCAGCCCCTGAGTCCTCCCCTCGAGGGGCACCTCCCCTCCTATTAGCACCCATAGACCTCTCTGGCTCCTAACCACTTAACAACCGAGTTAGTAAGACTAGTTCTACGTGATGTCTCTTAGACTACTTGTCAGGTTAAATGCCTACCTATTCTTGTTCAGTTCATCAC
Source organism: Clamator glandarius (assembly GCA_033459285.1). Lineage (NCBI taxonomy): Eukaryota > Metazoa > Chordata > Aves > Cuculiformes > Cuculidae > Clamator > Clamator glandarius. Next base: position 651,365 of record JAUNZM010000660.1, on the reverse strand, counting down.
TCTGTAAACAGTAGTTTACCCCAAACTCTTTCTCCACAATTAACTCCTGCAGTGTTCCCAGGGCTCTGCACAAGCTGTTGGCTTCACCCTACTCTTGAGCAGACCTGCAGCCCCGAGAGCTTTCACAGAGTTACAAAGGCTCTATCCCTACCTTGGCACGTGCTTTACCCCTTCTTGCAGTCCTGGTCCCTGTTTTTCCACCTGGTTTCTCTCTTTGTGTGCTACAGCTCTTTTCTAGGCCCATGTCCTCTGCTTAGGGAAACTAATGAGTACTAAGTCAGCAAACAGTATGCCCCTGTCTTGCTCCAGCACGGAGCTGGGATGCTACATGCAGTGCACACGCATCTGCAGAGGAGTCAGTCACTAACTCACAACCTGAGATCCTCAAAGCTCCACAAAGCAGCTGCCTGCTGGAAGATGCTTATGTGCTTACGTGTCTGGTTGAGATGCCAGTGCTTGTGGGACAGCTGTGCAAGCTGAATCCGATTCTGAGCTTAGAGCATAACCTGCCCAAAATCCACAGTTCAGCAGTGAACAAATCTCCAGGTGAGATCCAGAGTGTCTCATAGTGGCATAGAGAGAAAGGCTCTGAGCTCATTTTAGACATTAAATAGGCCCAAGGCAATTGGTTTAGAAGACAGGCAGCTCATCATAAAAGTCTCTTAGACATAACATAATTACTGCTCAGCCTACTTAATGACTAACCAGCCCTCCAAAAAACCCTTGTTCTTCCATTTCCCATGCTCTCTCTGCTCTTATGGCAGACAGACCCATCCCTGAGCTGATGGATACAGCTCACTGAACTAACTTAAGGTTGCAGAAAACTTTTTTTGCCAAGTCAGGAAGCACAGCCATCTCAACAGAGCCTGGCAAGAAGCGATGGAGTAGGATGGTTGGGGACATGGAAAGACGGGAGAGGTGAGGGTGAATGCTGCCTCACCTTTCCTGCCAGAGGACCTGGCAGGTGGCCCCGCATTGCAGCCTGTCTGGAGAAGGAGTCAGGGGTTTATCAGTTGGGTGTCGCTTTGTTTCAGTGGTTTGAGTTGCCTTATTTAACAGTTTATGATAAATATCTAGGTAAGACTGGTTATTTTTGGAACAGCTATGGCTTTTACTACTTAAAGTAAATAGGAAATCACATCATCCTATAGGTTAAAAATAGTGTCACTTAAAAGAAAAAACAGTAATATTTTAAGGCTCACTTCATTTCTTAGCCATCAATCATGGTTAGCCTGAATCATGGTTTCACACTTTTCCCTGGAAACCCTGAGGGTGAGGTGGAAAGGTGCCACTGTCCCAATGGCCATCTCTGCTGGGGAGTGGAACAGGTAAGAACAGGTAAGAACAAAGCAACTTTGTTGAAGGCCATCCTAATTGTAGAGAACTTCGTCAGCCCTGTGTTGATGCATACACTGCAAATCCAGACCCTGTAAAGGAGACAGCATGGGCTGTGAGCCTACAGTCTGCCTCGCTAAAGGCAGCCTATGCATGGACTCCTGCAACCCAGCAGCTGGGGCTACTTCCCTCCCTCCTCCGCTACTACCCTGCTGTGGTCGACCAAGGGGTGCTGCCCAACAGCTGCCACGTCAGACCACACCATTGCCTCAGCCCCTCACACTGATGGATGTGACGGCAGGAGGAGGCAGTGAGGTATCCCCATAGCAGAACCCTTCATGTGTTCGTTTTAGTGTTAGATGGTACATATGAACTTTACTTAGTTAAAATGAGATCATTGACAGAGAAACTCGTGTCTTCTTGCTCTTATTATGAATAACAACTGCAAGGTGCAGCTTTCCAGGGAGAAAAAGATTCTGTCCCTCTACTCCACTCTTGTAAGACCTCACCTGGAGTCCTGCATTCAGTTCTGGAGTCCACAGCACAGGAAGGACACGGATCTGTTAGACCGATTCCAGAGGAGGGCCATGAAGATGACAGCTCGAGCACTTACCATAGAAGAACAGCCTGAGAGAGTTGTGCTTGTTCAGCCTAGAGAAGAGAAGGTTCCACGGAGACATTATAGCAGCCTTCCAGTACATAAAGGGGGCTACAGGAAGGCTGGGGAGGAGCTTTTTATCAGGGACTGCAGGGATAGGACAAGGGGTAACAGTTTTAAGCTGAAAGAGGGGAGATTCAGATTAGATATTAGGAAGAAATGTTTTCCTGCAAGGGTGGTGAGGTACTGGAACAGGTTGCCCTGGAGAAGTTGTGGGTGCCCCATCCCTGAGGGTGTTCAAGACCAGGCTGGATGGAGCATTGAGCAACCTGATCTAGTTGAAGGTGTCCCTTCACATGGGGGATGGGGCAGAGGGTTGCAACTGGATGATCTTTAAGGTCCCTTCCAACACAACCCATTCTATGATTCTATGAACCTAGATGAGTTTGCAGGCTTGGGCCTCATCATTGCCACTAGTTGGGTACTGTTCTCCTCTAGAGTCTTTGAACCTCATTCAAGATGCTGATGTCAAACTGCCCACACCAGTTACCTCTCCAGGGATGACAAGGAAACCTCTAGAAGTGAAGGCAGATAAACAGTCGTACAGGCTCACTGACCTACCAATGTTCCTAAGCACTCAAAAGCCTAGAAGCCATGCAAATAATTCTAGAATAAAGAAATGAAGCTGTAATAATTAAATTTTTAAGCTCCTTATATAGTCTGTGGTTTTCAGTTTCTTAGGTATCACATTTTCCCAGGTTTTGTAATAAGAGGATACTTCTTTTGCTGTTTGAATTTGACAAAAGACAATATAACCTTGTAAACGTTGGAGAATGGATTTGAAAGAATCATCAGATACCACAAGATAATTTCACATGCACTGACAACACCATCATTGTGTAAACCTGGGCAACTCACTTTTTGCAGGCTGGGGATAATATGAATTCTTTAAAGTGTTTCTGATCTGACAGAAAGTGTTCAATACCACTATGAATATTAGCATTCCTTCATATTCAGAGTACATTTCACTTCATCCAATCTGTCTCACTTAATGAAGCTTTTTCACATAGTGTCATCCCAGATTCCTGCTTTTTTTTTGTTACTAGGCATATGAAGTGCCTAGGAAAGCTCAGATCCAACAGATAGTCAAAAAACTTTCATCCCTGCAAATGTTCTTTATTGCTAGAAGGCAAAGGGCCTTCATATTATATTTATGGCCTGCCAGGATTAAGTGCAGGATCTCTGTAATGCACATGGTGGTCCCTGTGTTTGCTGCCATAAAGGAGGTAATACTGGTAGCTATGCACCCACAGCAAAATGAGCTCCCCAGGAGAAAAGCCATATTCTGACAGTAAGAATAGGCCAGCTTAGCACACATAGTGGAGGGGCACTCACCAAGAGTGGAAAAGAACAGTAGGGTGTCCACTAGTTATCCTCCCTTTAAGTGCAAGCAGTGAAAGGGATGCTCTGCTAACACTAGAACATGTAAGGTTTGTCATAGAGACCAGGAAGGGTTGTGACTATGATTGTACTGTTTGTTCCTTTTTAGCAAAACAGAGGACAACTGCTGAAGTGGGAAGATGGAAATCTACCCAAAATAGTAGGTTTTGAAATACAACATTGATTAAAATATTTTCCAGAAATCTAGAAACCAGTGAAAATGGTAGTGAGTCTAGCCTATCTAGGCTCCCATACCACTCTTATCATCAAATTATACTAATGCCCTCTAGTGATGCATTATTCAATGTGACTCAGTTCTGCCAGATATCATTTGTTATTCCACAAAATTCTTTTTCATCCCACAGAAGTGAAATTATGTCCTGTGGTTGAACTCGACGATCCAGTGGGTCTCTTCCAACCTGGTTATTCTGTGGTGTCACTTGCAAGGACACTGCACAACAAAAAGTCTGAGTGTACAAGGTCTTTGAAGAGAAATCATACAGTTCTCTGGAGTCTGCCCTACCAAAAACTCTTTCTGAAACTGTTACAACCCAGAATATTGTCTCCTCTGCATGCCTTAGCCTAACTCCGTCTGTCTGTATAGAACGAAGTTTTCTGGAAACACAAACTCAACCCATCACCCCAGGAAGTGAGTCATGTATGTTGTCTTCACATCACAGTCCCTCCAGAACAACCACTTCAGACAACCTTTTTTATTGTAAAATGAACTTCAGCCTCCCTGGCTGCAAGTGAGAAACCATGTGTTAGAGAAAGAAACACTTTAAATGTGTAGGAGTTTATAATGAGATAACTGTCTAGGTCTGGCTTTTTCTGAACATAACTGTAGTTTCAAGGTTTGTCTGCATGAACAGTAAGGAAAGGGGGGGGGGACACATAGATGTTAAAAATGCTCATAAACGTTGAGTCAAATTTTACAGGAGGAGCTATGATGGCTTGTAAAAATTACTGATCTACAAACTGTATTTTAGAAATAGAGCAGTAGGTGGCACTGGTGGTATTAACTTGAGTTGTCCAGTGTCTGTATTGCTTTGTTTGACCAAAAGAATGTTCTGTCCCTTTCACTAAATCCTAGTTCATGGCAAAGCTTAGTTTTATGAAGCCCGTGGAAATAGAACCACAAAACAATCAGGAAAATGGCAGATCTCCATCTGGAAGAAAAGCCCTTCCTTCAGGCGGAGAAATAGGGAAGAGAGGAAAAGAAGGGATCCCTAATGAGGTGAGCTCTTAGTATTTAGTGTGGGCTGCGAATGCTAGAGCAACCCATACAAAGAAAATTAAGGAATTTAGAGACAAATGCTGAGCTTTAATTTTGTACCTCTACAAGAAACATTCACTCTTCTAAAGACATTTGTTTGCCAAGGTTGCTATTGACTTAGAAAAAGCAGTATGTTAACATTATATTTCTTCTTTTCTCACTTCACTTCAGGTTGTTATTCCATTCTCTTGCCCCCTTTCAAACTTCATTGTTGTATTTCCTGTCTTCACTGACCTAACTTTTAAAGATGTTCCTTTGATTTCCATATGTTGTAGGTGCCTTTTTGGCCCCACTTGAAGGCCTCACTGTTTATTAAGTGCAATTTAGGTGTCCTGATGAGCCCTCCTAGAAAGATTTTAGGAAAAAACTCAGGTTTTTACTTAATTAAAAAAAAATCTTTTCCAGAATTTTGAAGTAGAAATGTCTGTTTTCTATGGTTTAGTTTAGTGTTATACAATCACATTAAGATGTCAGCTACACTCGGTTTTAATCCTTCTGAAGAAAAAAGGGTAAAGTCTTACTTTATTTTGCTTCAGAGTCTGGTAATCGTCATTATGAATCCCAAAATGGTAGAGAAAATTAGAATAATAAAGCAAACCTGCCTAAGTGATGTGTCTAAATTGTTCACCATCATCATCCTCCTTTTCTGAAGAGGTTTCGTGATCAGGGATCTTTGCTCTGCTTGCCAGCTGCCAAGTGGTCTAAAACTCAAGGGAAGAGCTGTGTTGTGATGGATGGACAAATATGCATAAGAATGAGATGCTGAGGATTTGTAGTTACCCTTAAGGCATTTGGCACTCAGTGCATGGTCAAATTCTTGTCAAATTGTGTCTGGGGAAAAAAATCTGGAGTCTTTAGAGGCCAGGTCCTAATAGCTGATAAAATCAGGACCTTTTCTGAGGAGGTGGGGTACCCATGTCTGTTAGCTCAGCTACTCTTCCCTCTTTCTCTCATTTAGACATAGCTAGGATTTTGCACCATTCAGTATGCATGGTAAACTGCTTACCCAAGGGAACTCTAGAAAAATCTCTGTGTGTGGATGCATACCTCCCCTTACCAATTAGTTGAGCCTGATCTCACTTTCCTAACCTTTGTGGAAGACTTGAGCCACAAACTCATCCTCAGCCCCCTGCATTCTAGGGTAAACAGTTGCTGAGAATATCCTGGCTGAGGATACTCCCAAATTATTAAGCGACTTCCTCAATTCTGAATTCCAAACATATTTAGGATAATTTTATATGCTTATAAGACCCTTAAAGCCACAGACTGATAGAGATGAGTTTGTATCAGTACTGCAAATTATTTTGCATAAAACTGTTTAACCAATAATCAAAAATATCCAGGTCTATTTAGGATGCTATGACAGGAATAATTTAGTTTCAGAGAAAAAAACTGCTTTTTCAAAACTGCTATTAATGCTGAGAGGATAATAGCAGCTGCACAGCACGACAAATAGCTGAACAGTTTTATTTTCCTACCGCAGCAGAATACCCATGCAAGTAAAAGGAATTCATGCTTTGGAACAGCATATGAACTCCTTGGAATGTTGCTGACCACTCTTTTTGCAATGGCTGCCAGCTTTAAGCCTTACCTGTTTGGAAGTCAGACTCCATCAGCTAGACTGTTCCTTTTTGCTGCCATTTAGTGGGTGGGCTCTCCTGAGCTGCTGTCTTTGCTGTGCAGATGTTATGAGAAGTGAGGGTTCTTGGGCATTGCTAGCACCATGCCAGAAAGCTGTCATAGGACAAAGCTGTCTGCAGAGAGAATAGCCCAGAGAGAGAATAGCTCATTTTCTAGCACACTGGTAATTTAGGGTCATTGTGGAGTTTAGGGGAAATCATGGAACTGTTCAGAAATGCTCTAGGGACAGCCCTAATTGCCTGCGTGAACTCAGCAAGTTCAAAGCATTCCAGATGTGAAGAAACAACCTTCACACCTGTTTTGTGCAAGTCCAAAAATTGCTCCAAATCTCTCCTGAGTGGACAACTGTTCCTTCAACTTAGAATACAGGTGTACAGTAACTTAGTGAATGGCCAGCAGGGAGAAGAGGCTATGAAACATTGAGTGCTAGGGAGTGAGGTAACACAATGGAATTTTCTCAGTGACATCTGGTATATGTTTTGTCCCAAACAGGCATGATGCGCATGGACTCCATGACACAACAAAAGACATTCATATCAAGTGGCCCAAGAGGCTAAAGCTACCAGCTCTACTGTGACCTCTGCTGATTCACCCAGGAGAGGGAGTATGAGAATTAGCCATCAGTGGTGTTGTAATTTGTGGTGTTTTCTCCTTAGCTGCAAATGTTAACTACACTAAGACTAAAGCCTCACACTCTGGGAGTTTCCCTTTTTCTCATAATAATTGTTTTTCCTTTCGGTTACAAAGGGGACTCGTTTAGGCTTAGGTTTTTGTTCTTAGAAGCGTTAAAAAAGCTCAGGCTAGGTATGTATTCTTAGTACATCTCTTATCTTGTGTGACCTTGGAGGAATTGTTATCAGGGCTGGCAGCTCAGCTTCAGAGAGCTTATCTGCATATCCTTAAGCAGTGAAGACTGCATCATTTTACTTCTCTGGCTGCAAAGAAAGGTTTCTGTGCTTTGAAAGATTATGCTGCAAATTCAGAAGTGTAGTGCAGGAAGAGGCATTCCCATTCATTCAGCTAAGTAAGTACAGTAAGGACTTTCAGTATTGTAGGAACTTAATAAAAACTAGGTTATCCCATGATCAGTATGCAGGACATCATAAGATTGAAATTTACTGTGTTGAAATTTAGCCCACTCAACAAACCACTTAAACAGAAATCCTACTCAGTAGAATATAGGCACTTGATCTAAGGTGACTGTGGTCATATTTTCTGTCTGAGAACCATTCTACTGACTTTGAATGCCCCTGAAGTGTGTTGAAAGAAACGTTTGTTTATTCTTCTATCTTTCAAAAAAAAAAAAAAAAAAGCCAAACCCAAAACAACCAAATACCTCCCCGTGCCCCAAACCTGCAGCATTCAGAATCATCCCAGTACAGAAGGAATGTATTTATTTCCTTCTACAGCACAACAATTTGCTATGGGAAAAACAAATTCAGTGAAATGAACAGAGATTGATGAATACTCTCCTAGACAGATCTTCAGTTTGAGAGTATCCAGGACTACTCTATTTTCACATATGGGGATAAAATGGGGAGGAAAATGAGTTTGATGTGTTTATTAAGACATGGTAATTGGTCCTAATTCTCAGTGATACTGGGAGAGTATTGTAGTATCAACTACTTTTGGAAACTTCTGAATGAACAGAAACTTCAGAAATCATTGTGTTTCTTATTGTCTGAAATTATTGTCTTATTTTCTGAATTAGCAGCACAGAGGTAACTGTCTTAAACAAAATGTCTTTTTCCTTCCCTTTGTGTCTTCATTTAGCACATATCACAGAGCAAGAATTATGAATATTCCCTTCCAGAAATCAATGATGGTAGAAATCCCTGCTATTTTGACAGATTTTGTGGTTTTTTTACCTCAGATATTGATCATGCCTAAATAATAGTGGAGAGCTATTAAAGAGGAGAGCATAAGGGGGAAAATATTTATTCTGAAATCTTATTTTGCGTAGCCATGGCCTGGGCCACACTTTTTATTGTTGGTCATGTTTACAGGCAAGTTATTCATTTCAGACACTGGGTAAATCCAGCTCTCCTGAGTCTGACCTCTCCAATAGACCAGTCTAAGTTAATTATTTGCACAACTCCTTTGCTTGTACAGAATAATAACTCACATGGTATCTCAGGAATGGTTTATAAATATGTTGTACAACCACAGTGAATGGTGTGAATTTTAGGAAAACCCTGGCTACTGTAGTCTCTGAAAACCTCTGAAAGTTTTGACTTGCATAAGGCTGGATTTACAGACAAGCATTAGAGGAGAACTGTTCATAGAAATGCCCAAAACTGCTTGAGGAAGAGTGCCTGGCAGAGAAGGACCTGGGGTGTTGATTGACAGCCAACTGAACATGAGCCAGCAGTGTGCCCAGGTGGCCAGAAAGCAAATAGTCTCTTGGCTTGTGTCAGAAGTGGTGTGGCCAGCAGGACCAGGGCAGTGATTCTACCCCTGTACACAGCACTGGGGAGGCCACACCTTGGATACTGTGCTCAGTTTTGGGCCCCTCACAATGTAAACATGGAGCTCCTGGAACATGTCCAGAGAAAGGCCACAAATCTGGTGAAGGGGCTGGAGAACAAGTGTTAGAAGGAGCAGCTGGTGGAACTGGAAGTATTTAGCCTTGAGGAGGCTGAGGGAAGACCCTAGTGCTCTCTATCACTACCTGAAAGAAGGTTGTAGAGAGATGGGTGCTGCTCTCTTTTCCCAAGTGATAGGACAAGCAGGAATGGCCTTAAGCTTATTCAGCTGCATCCAGCCACTTCACTGCCTTGAACTCTCTGCCCTCTTTTTATCCTTTGACTACTAAAAGAGTAGCTGGTTTAACATTGCATCTGAGCTTATAACAAGCTCATTTTTGCTCAGGTGATGGCTGATTTTTACTAAGAGCAATATTTTACTATGCTTGCAGAATGATAATAAAGCAAGGATGCTACTTCTTTATCTCAGTGTTCTGGATGTGCAGGTGGAAAACTCAGGCTCTCTCTCCTTCTCATGCATTTCTTTGGAAAGCAGCACATATCCTAGGCTGAGTGTAACTCAGAGGACTGAGTTCCAGTTCTCTGACACAACCATGCCAGTAGTATCTGCTTGTCCCTTGTTTGACAGTTGCAGGGTAGTCAGACTGACTTTCTTTTATTCTGTATCTATGTACCTACAAATGCAAGGAGTCTAGGTCCTTACAGCAGTCAACATGTTGTCTTACCTACAAGTCAAGCAAGTTGCCCTTTCTGAAGTGTTCTGCTGTGCTTCTTACAGGCTCTACTTTTCCATCCAACAGCACTACAATGTTTTCTGTTAGACGAAGGAGTGACATAGCTACCTCTTGACATAGAGGAATGTGCGCAAAAACACGTTTTATCCCGTGAAAGGATATACGTGAACTTTGTTCTTATATCAATGGGCTGTACAAAGTATATACAAGATAAACATGAGTCTATTATGCTCAGAAAATAGCCCACAGATATCTTTCAGAGATAAAGTAATATGGCAATATAGTTATTAAGGACTTTATATGATTGCTATAAGACTATATTATGGATAGACTCCAAATAACAGAAAGTGATAGGCTGGTGTTGAGTAAACACACACAGGGAAGCTATTCTACATGCAACTGCAATGAATTTAAAATACAAGACTGTATGATAAGACTTCTAACAATAATTACAATATAATTCATGTACTTGCATAGTTTACAAATACCAATGAATGCAAAAAAAATATCAGGAGACCCTATTTAGGCTAGGGGATTTTGAAATTTCATAAGATACTTATTCCTATGTAATGACTTTGAATGAAAACTCCATCAATACCCACAATGCCACTCCTTTGGTTTAAATTCCTGAGGAATTTCCTTTATGATGTCACTTCCCCCAAAATAAAAGTTGGTATAGCAATGCTGTCAAGGTGCTAAAAATAGTGCTCATTCTGCATACCAATGTCCTTTCTTTAGTCCTTCAGTTCCATGCTTCATCTGTATCCATTCTTTTGTAACAGGCCACTTTTTTTTTTTTTTTTTTGTGGTGTAGTTTGTCATTAGCCCTATGGCTTCATAATGTCTAGGCACAAAAGATCTTGTACTGTTGTTAAGGCTTATGATAACTAACGAAAAAAAAAAAAACAACCCTCCATGTACTCAGACTGAAGGAATGGTTGACAGACATTAGGCAAGGGGAACTTCCCAGCTCAAGCACTGGCTACCATGTTCCTTGCAAGATGTCCCAGGCTACTTTGGGTCTCAGTTTGCTGACCACAGAACAAGGTATGACCCTACACTCCTGTGTGTGAAGGACACACACTGAAGCAATTGGGGATAAAACTCAGTTTTACTGTAGATGAGTAATCTTTAAAAATCAAGATTCATTATCAGAAGAAAATCAGATCTACTCCCTGTCCTCAAAGACAGCTAATGGCTCTTCAAGCACAACAGTCTCAAGAACCCTGTAAGACAGTGTCCCACAACACAGCTTTGAGCTATTTCATAACTGAGAACAGTAACAACAAAGCCAGAAGGAACTATGCAGAGTAGCCAGCTAAATATGCTCAGGTCAAAACTGCTAATGGGTATGTCCTTCAAACAGCAGGAGCTTATGCCACTTGCCTCTTAACAGTTCATCATGACCAGTTCTTAGCAGGCACACAAGATAAGATATACAGCTGTGGAAAACCTTCCAGTAAGATTTCTGCAGAGTTATGAAAGTAGAGACTAATTTTCCCCTCTCCTATTAGTAAAATAGCCTGGCATTTAGTTTGTGAATGAAAACATCTCCTAAGATCTCCCTGAGACTGCCCTCATAAATAATGCTGTCACCAGCACCCCATACATCATGTTTCACTAACTACTCACTAGCTCACAGGATAGCAGTTATCTTGCACTGCCTTTTAAATACCTCCAGGGGGAAGAGGGGGGACTCCGTCCCTTTGCAGCCCGTGTCAGTGCTTGGTAACCCTTTCTGTGAAGGCCATTTTCCTTATTTCCAATCTAAACTTCTTTTACGTGATCTTTTCTTTCCTTCTGTAGGTAGCTACAAAAAAAAAAGCTACTTGCTTGTGCAAGTGTTTTAGTCCACTACCCAAAGCATTTTAACAGAGCTAGAAAAGGCCTTTAGTTGCTTCAACTTAGTCTCAGGCAATTTATAATATAACAACACTTGCAGCCCCCTCAATTATGATACAAGATAGATGGATTTGATACTGTTTGTCCTCTGAACAGTTAGGTTGAGCACCTCTAATCATGACAAGCAGGTACTGGCTAATTTATGGTTACTATCTGTTCCATAATAATGAGTGATTAAAACTTCAGGATTTTTTTAAATCTGTTCTCTACCACCCACCCAATTATATAAACACTTGTGAAACAATCATGCTGAAATTTAGAGAATAAAGGCCAAACTTGACTTTCCTATGATAAGGATTACCATGGGACTCCAGTCCAACTCTAAAAACTGTATTTTGTAATCAAATAGAAAAGACTCATTTGTTCTAAGCATTATGAAAACTAGAGGTCAATAACAGGCAAATAATTGAATCCAGCAGAGAAAGCTCTACAAAACTCTTTCTCAAGGCCAGCAGCATACCAGAATCTTAAAGTTGGCATATTTTTGACAGGTGGATCAGAGGCCACCCCATTCAATTTCCTCCACTGATCAGTGAAAAATAGGAAGTACTGTATCAGAAACAAGTCTGGGAATGAACTACGCTTAGTAAGCATCTGGATTGAAAACAAATCATATTAAAAAGGCTTCCAGTAGCATCGTATTAGTGATATTCTATCACATCTGATTACTACATTGTTTCTAACCTTTTAAAAGGACACGTGCAGTTACTTCCATGTAGTCCGTGGCAAACAATAAAAAGAGAATGCTAGAGTAAGCTAAGCAGTTTCAATACAGAGTAGTCACTGGAAATAAGCAGCTAGGACAACAAAACATGCCTGAAAGTTGCTTTATTTGTTCATAAGGTCTGTGCATTACAGCAAGCATATGTTTAGCTACAGTGGACAAAGCTCAGTCTGGAAGAACATTAAATGTTAACCATAGATATGTAGTGAGTAAAGCCCACATTCGCACACAACACTTTCTATTGCTGAAATCTAATATTCATGAGTTACAGATCTTTGAGGTCTTTCTGGATGTTCCATAATGTATCCGCGCTCTTCTTCAGCTGAGCCACCTCATCATCCTTCAGCTTTTGGTTGATGACACTTGTCAATCCAGAGGCACTTAGGACAGCAGGAAGGCTCAAGAAGACATCATTCTCAATGCCATACTTGCCCTGCCACAAAAGAGATCACTCAGACATGAGCCCATCAAATCAGATCTGCTTTTAGTATATATAGCAGGAAGCCTACCGAGAGCAGAGCTCAAAACCATCATTTTGCAACCTGCAAAAAGTTCTCAGCAAAAATATATTTGAGCAAATAAAAGGCACAGAACTGTTTTAGACCACGACTGGCAATATTGACAGTAAATTTCAGAAACTCCACCTCTACGTCCCTCATTTATATACAGCAAGACAAAGTTCAAAGACATACAAGGAGCAGTAAATTCAGCTTCCTCAGAGTCCTTGCTGCACCAGAGGCTATACAGCTGCTACAGATTAGATGCATCCAGTTATAACAGCTATAAAACAACACAGCTCTCCTCCCTAGCACCTTTGCTAGACAATTGTTCATAGAATCACTGCTGGGACTCCATGAAGTTCACCATTTTTGCATTGAAACTTCCTTCTAATGAATCTATCTGCATGCCACACATGGAAAACTTTACACAAGATGAGTACAACACTGGGTAGAGTACAAAGAACTTTGTTTCAGCTCCATACTTGTGAAGAGGGTAGGCTAAGAGGGCAGGCTAGAAAAAAATGCAATATTAAGCTTCCATTTCAAATTCAAATTAATATTTTACAAAGCTTTCTTTGTTCAGCAGCTTTCTAATTGAGATTATTTAGCTTTTCCAAAACAACAGAATGAACTAGGGCATGCAATTAGCCACCACTTACCTTCACCAGCGTTGAGACTGAATGAACTCGACACAAGTTCTTCAATATGGTCTCACAGAGCTCAGCAACGCTAAGGCCAATAGCCCAGTTTGTGTATCCCTTAAGTTTGATTACTTCATAGGCACTAAGGAAACATTGAAACACAGTTGCATTAATATGTCTTCAAGACACTGCATGAACGCTAAATCTTAAGATAAGTGAATGTTTCCCACTGAAAAAAAATCTGAAGTTCCTGTGACACACATTGTAAGTTTTGGAATTAAAATAACAAAATGAGTTACATATTTCAGCATTAGAGGATAAAGTTTACATTATCTAATAAATATAATAAGGAAGCCCTATTGTTCTCACAGGATTAACTGAAAACAAAAAAAGCTTCCATCTATGAAGAGTTCTTAGCGCTAAGTAGAAAAACAGACACCTACAACTGAATCAGTTCTCTAATCAAGACACATTTGAAATAGGAAAACATTTAAGAGTCAGTCATGCACTACCTACAGACACATCCAATTTTTTTAACCAATGTCCTCATATACTTTATATCTATTGTAGTCCTTTTTCACAAGAGAAGCGATTTAGTAATGCTAGACAAGTTTCCTCTACATCAAATGAACACGTTTTCCCAAGTCAACTCCAACAACGCTCTGCTCAAAGAGGGAAACTTCCTTTGTTCAAAGGGCAAGAGACTAAGAAAAGTTAACAATGTAAGAAGCTACTTGTAGGAAAATAAATGCAGAGAGCTCTAAGCACTGCAGTACTAAAGTGGATATGTTATGCAATAGCTTGCCTTCCAGCAGGATAAAGCTTACCAAACGATACCTTGAATTTCTGTCTTTAAACCAGTAGTTCCACTTACTCAAGAAACCCTCTCAACAAAGGCATGAAAGCTGCAGCAAAACTGACAGACAGCGACAAAAGAGGCAGTAAGCAGACTAGTTATTCTCAACATAACATCTGGCCACCTTCTTCAAGTCACTCTACCTTTCAACCACTTGCTTATGGACCTCCTTCCAGTTCTCTGGATCACTGTCAGTTCCCATAGCAGGATTCAGCTCCTGGAGAGAAACACCTGCCACATTAACTCCACTCCAAACAGCAACTGTAACAGAGAGGACACAAGTTTCAATAGCACTTAGTGACTTTCCCCTCCACTTTTCCTACCCAAGATAATTGGAAGAAAGTACTAGTAGTAATAGCCAAAACCACAATAATGTTTGAGGTATACTAAGTTCTCAGAATTAACTGTGGTTATATGAAAACTCTGGGGGTCAAATATGAGACTATTTTAGTACTGACACTTAAACAAGTAAATCACAACACATTAACAACAGAACTTTTCAGTTCCTGGAAAGTGCAAGATAGCTACTTTTGAATTGAAGTCAGAAACCTCCAGTTCCAGCAAAAAGGCACACCTTAGCTGTTCAGTCTTTTAAAACTTGTTTTAAAAACTGCTGTCCCACTGATCAGCATAACGGTTACCCTTCAAGAATTCTGCTCTTATTTCCCTGAATAACAGGGCAGCAACATGCAACCTTAGACTATCGAGAGGAAATTGCTGATCTCCCTTCATATTGGGAGCTTACAGGCAGAATCGTTCTGTTCCTGTGAAGTAACTGGGAATTCTTAATTACTTTAAAGCAAAAGAAGCTATAACACTGAAACAACACAAGCTCTGTATGTTCAACAAGCTCTGCTTTCATTACAGTGTAGGGCTGGCTTCAGTAAATACTGTTGTTGATCAAACACTGTACTTTGATCAAATGCAATGGGACACTGAAGAGCTGACTCCCTTAAAAATACATAGCGCTTAAACATAAAGCGGTACCAATTTACAAATGTTCTTTGGCGTTATTTCACAGTTGAAATACATAAACTGAAATAAAACAGAAGCTTATTTGATTTCACATGGTTTTGAAACCATCTTTTAAATAGCACAAAATCTAATGCAAGGGATAATTTTGTTAGCCTGAATCCGGATTGCTACTGCTTGCAACAAGCTCTACCGTTGATCTAACAAGAGCTAATATTGCTTTCGGAGAACTATGCTACAGGCTACATTATGATAATCCAAAATATGAGGACAAACAGAAATAGTAATCTGTAGCCTTTAGGACACAACTTTAGCTAAGAAAATTGGCCTTTACAGTTCAGGGTTTAATCATATAGCCACAATCACTTCTATTAGAAAAAGGTGGCTAGATTTCTTGGACTGCTCTCAACTCTAATCTTCATAAAAATAAAGCAAAGCACTAGTTACTCAAGCTCAGCTACATCTGTTCTTTCAGAATTTGGTAACACCCCTTAGACCTCAACCTCTAACATAGTATTGCTTACTGTTCCTTACCACTTGAATCACCATGTTCTCCCAAGATCCAGCCATGGCAGCTGGTTGGGTGGATGCCAAGTCTCTCAGCCATCAAATAGCGGAATCTAGCTGTGTCTAGATTGCAGCCACTTCCAATCACACGGTGTTTTGGCAGGCCACTCAGCTTCCATGTGACATAGGTTAATATATCCACTGAAAAGAAAAACATGCACAGTAAATGAAACCATTAACATACATCAAGAATGCTCCAACAGTTACATTACTGCAAGCTGGAGGGCAAACAGGAGAACTGGTCAATGACCACAACTGTGTTTTCAAAGTATTCCATGTCTGACTATTTTGAGGATTAAAATGGATGCACTGTTTGAAATTTAGGACCCATCAAGCTACAACACAGAGAACATTAAAGGAAGGTCTTTGGAGATTAGCATCCTACCAGCTAGAGTTTTTTTGGCACAGTTAAACCCCTAGGGCATGCAGAACTAGGGCTGAACTCATGCAGCTAAAACATTCAAGTAATTTCCCGAAGTAACATTACCTTCCACTTCATCACAAGATGAGGTAAAGTAATTGACAATAAAACATTTGAAACCTATGTACTTATTTCTAGTTGGCAACTACTTCATTTTACTTTCTTGAACCAATTTGTGCATTAAGTCGTTTCTGCACAGACTGCCTCTGTGGCATGAAAAGCTAAATGTGCTACATGCTTTAGCCATTATGTGGCTCTAAAAAACGGAGAGGGGAAAAAGAAAAATCCCTAGGCTGCAGAAGGCAGAAAAAGATGTGAGCAGAGAGAAGAAATCCTAATCCACAGCTCAAAGCAACAACAATAAACAGGCTACAATAATTCAAAACTCTCAGAAAGCCATCCAGTTTTCAGGAGGAAACTTATTTCTGCATATAGACCCAAAACACATCATTTGCTCTGCTCAGGCACCAAAAGCAAGTCATCTCAGTAAAGTTCACTTGTAACAGCAAAGAGTGCAGCATAGCTGCCCTACAGCTTCAGTTGAGGCAGTTCTTGCCAGTTTCACAGTAATATATACAGACAGAGCACCTCCTTATCCAATAGCAACAATTGCTCTGGTAGCTTGGCTTTGAAGTCAGGTGCCAAGACAGGTGTCCAGAGTTTGAGTTCCACTTTGTAATCTTATTGTTTGCTAGGTAGGGCTTTCCACAGGACAGGCAGAAAACATTGCTACCTGAGCCACAGCCCAAACAGATCAAATGAAGTTAAACAGGTAAGGACATCAAGGTCACACACCAACACACATGCAGTGTGTTAAGTCCCTTCTAATGGCCACACAATAGCTTCCAATATATAAGAATAGCAGACAAAGCTTCACACATTTTGAGAAAAACAAATCATTATGAAAATAATTCTGAAAAAGCAATATACAATTTTCTTCCTGCAACTGCTCTACTGGAGCAGTCTATAATATTTCATAGTTTAATGCTAGCCAGCAACTAAGCACCATGCAGCCACTTGCTCACTTGCTATCCCAGCAGACTGAGGGGAAGAGAATTCCAAGGATAAAAGTGAGGGGAAGCTTGTGGACTGAGATAAGAACAATTAAGTAATTAAAGTGAAATAATAATAAAACAGTAATAAAAAACTAATGAAAATGAAGATAACAAATAAAACAAAGACAGGCAAGTGATGCAAATGAAAACAACTGCTCACCACCAACCAATCAGTGCTGAGCAAGCCCCTGAGCCAACCTTCCTCCTAGTTTTACTGCTGAGCATAGCATCACATGGTGTGGAATGTTCTTTTGGTCAGCAGGGGTCATAGCTGTGTCTGCTCCCAATCTTTTGTGCACAGCCAGCATGGTAGGAGGAGCAGAAAAGGCCTTGACTCTGCATAAGCACTGCTTAGCAATAACTAAAACACCACTGTATTATCATCCCTGTTCCCAGTACAAATACAAAACATAGCCTTCATACCAGCTGCTATGAAGAAAATTAACTCTACCCCAGAAAAAAACAGCATGTTCTCCACCCTTTATTCCACATCATTTACACCACACTCAGGTCCCATGCAACTCAATACATCCTCACTAAGCACTGCTAGCCTCTTTCACATCCTTTGATACCTAACACGTATCATTCCCTTAGGCTATGGACCACACCTGGAAAATGTCTTTAAAGTGTCCACCGAGTCCATGACTTTGGGTTCCACTCTCTCTCCTCCCCACCCTCCCATCCCTCATTTGTTCAGGTAATTCCTGCTATGATAACTCCAGTAACAGATTTTCACTCAGGAATGAGTCAACTTGAAGTACACACTGGACTCCTCCAAGTGCATCAAGTCCTTGAGTAAAAACAATCCCAAAATCAAGTTTACCCTTTCCTGAGGAAGGAATAGTCCCAGACAGTTTTTCCTGAAAGTTCTTTATATGTGCAAGGATCTTGTCCCTTTTCACAGTACGCAGTAGTTTTGGCTGGCCAGGGCTAGGTTGACTGGCATATCCTCTAGAGTCTAATAGTGTTAATGACTTCTGCTATATGTGTATCCTAACCTTTGACATCCTAGCACCAACTGCTCTCAGTGTACTTTTTGGACAGCACTTCATATTGTTCATTTTTCCCAGAGGCTGGTGCATGACATGTTACCTTGGCCCAGGTATTTGAGATTGCTTTGGAAATTAGTTGCATTGTCCAATTCAATTTTCAGGGTGCTACATTGCCATGAGACTTGCTTTTCAAGGTCCAAGATAGGATTCCAGGCAGTGGTTTCCATCCATCCAGTAGCTACTTTCACTGTTGCAAGGACATGGTGCTTGCCATGGCAGGTTTGTAGTAGTGAAACTTCCCTATACTGATATTTTAGCCGTCATACTCTATACCAAAAAGACTTGAACCACTTAGCTCATTCAATTACAATGCAAATTTGACATCCATGGATGACTATCAGTGCTATTGCACTAGTTAAGTCCACCCTCGACCACAAGCTCATTTGAATGTTGCATATCTTCCTCAATGTCTTGATGTGTCATGGGCCCATCAAATAGTTCATCTTTATGTTCCCAATCCAGATCTACCTGAGCCACTTCAATTCTAGCCGCCTGATCCATCTGCTCATTGTTTCAATGTTCTTCATTAGCAGAACTCTTGGGTATGCGAGCATCCGCACAACATACTTTTACAAGTGCTGCTTGGATAAAGAACCACCTTGCCATAACTCAGCAATTCAGATGGGTTTACATATGGGCAGTCAGCTCACCTGCTTCCATTGTTGTAACCATTGTCACAGAGCATTCACCACCATCCTTGAGTCAGCATGAAGGTACTGGCTATTTTTCCCCACTCAGCAATACGTAATGCCAGCTGGATAGCCTTCACCTCTGCAAACTGACTCAATTCAACTTTTCCTTCAGGAGTTTCTGCTACTTGTCTTGTAGGACTTCACACAGTGGCTCTCCACCTTCAGTCTCTTCCCACAATATGACAGGATCCAGCTTTAAATAGGGCATGTTGTTTTTCATTTTCTGGTAATTTATTATACAGAGCAGCCTCTTCAGCATGAGTCACAACCTGGCAACACTCCAAAGTTTCAGCCCTCTAGCCAGACACTTGGCATTTCCCATTCAAGGCCTTTTCATTATCAACATGATCCACTTATACTCTATGTGGCATCACTTGTACGATGCATTGAGGGGAAGGTTATTAATGTGTCATTTTGTATTTCATTCACAAAGAGCCTCTCAGAGGAGTTAATTAATTGTACCCCTAAGATGGTACCTAAAGTACAGCAACAAAAGCCCAAGTATCAGATTAAGCTCAGGGCCACAGTACTTTAATAACAAATCTCCCAGGGAAGACATCACTAATCACTATGCAGCACAAACTGAAAAAGCTAATATCAATTTAACATGTGCAGCAAAAAGCACACCATAGATCAGTAGTACCAAGAGCAGATGATCAATATCATGACCTGCAACTGTTAAAAATAATTTCTTCTAACACGTTCTGGTCAATCCATTATCTCACATCCCTCAAGGCTCACACTGGGTACCACAAAGGACTGTCATGGTTTAACCCTAGCCAGCAATTATGCACCTCCCTCCCTCTCTGTCCAAGCAGAATGAAGGAACAAAGTTGGAAGGGTAAAAGTGAGAAAGCTCATGGGTCAAGATACAACATTTTAGTTAATTTTATCTCAATTATTAAAAATTGTAATGAAAATAAAGGTGAGTAAAATCCAAGACAGACAAAAGATGCAGATAAAACCAATTCCTCACCACCAACCAACGCTCAGCCAGTTCCCAAGAACCAATTCCCTGGCCAACCTTCCCTTTCATTGCTGACTATGACAGCATATGGTGTGAAACATCCCTCTGGTCAGCTGGGGCCAATTTTTCCTGGCTGTGCCTGCTCCCAATCTTTTGTGCACCACCAACCTACTCACTGGTAGGGTAGTACCAGGAGTAGAAAAGGCCTTGATTCTGCATAAGCACTGCTCAGCAATAACCAAAACATCCCTGTATTATCAGCTCTGTTCCCAGCACAAACCCAAAACCCAGCCCCATACTAGTATGCTGTATGGGGCAAGTTGACTTTACCCTAGACAAAACCAGCACAAACCAGAACAATTTGATCTCTGATTAAGTTTGACTTTTAGATAAGCATTTAAAATTACCATAAGCTATTTTATTTACACAGTATTCACTTGCTCAGTACACTAGTATTCAGTAGTACTAATTCCACACCACCTAATTACTCAATCACCAGCCAAGCTGCTTGATTTACATGCACTGACTCTGCCAAGTTACGTTTAAAAGCAGTACCGCTTCACTGCCATGGTTCTGCAGAAACAGCTTCACTCAGATACTGAATCAAGCAAAGACCACCTGAGAGACACCCTACAACGCATATCAGTCAGCTTTAGATATCCACATATCAAAGCTGTCCCAGTGCAATGAGATGCCTACAGGTGAGCACACTATTAGGTGCAATAAGTTATAACTAAGTCTTTTCTAATCTAACTGAACTATGCAGTCCAGCTAGCAATTTCCCCATCACAAGCTTCAGCATGCAAGCTTTCCTAAAAATATCACCAAACCCATAGAGTTCTTCATCCTGAAACATGGTAATATCATATCCAGACACAGAACAAAGTTACGATTTACAAGCAATTTAAAAGCAAAAAGGATGTTTAAGGCAAAACATGTTCAGAAACACTTACCATGAGACAAGCTTTTAAAATACAGACACCATGAGAAGTTCTGAATAAAGACAGCATTGGAAGGTACAGAATGCTTGTATTCTGCTATTATCAGCTACGTGGCAGATGTCCACACAAAGCTATTTTCAACATTCAATTTGTGTATCATAAGACTGATAAAACATCAGATCTCCGACAAATAGGATTTGTAAGTGTTCTAGGAAAATATTGCCTTACCTGGGTTGGAAACCACCAGGATGGTGCAGTTGGGGCTGTATTTGACAACCTGAGGAATGATGAATTTGAAGACATTCACATTCCTCTGAACCAGGTTGAGACGACTCTCTCCCTCTTGCTGACGAACTCCTGCAGTTACCACCACAATCTTGGAGTTGGCTGTGACAGCATAGTCTACAACAAAGCATGGGGGAGAAGATACAGAATATTTTAAATAGACTTACAACTAATTTCAATAGCACTGTGCTCATACAAGTACTATGGGTAGCCACTCCACTGTGCGTACATTCAAACTCAAAATACATGAGACATCAACAACAGCATCGTCTCTTAACATTGTATCAATATATCAACACATGGATCTCTGAAGTATATTCAGCCCCTCTGAATCTCATTCCTACTATCCAAACAACAATACTTTCTTCCACATCAAGAAAGTATTAGAATCAATTTTACTTAACAAGGCCAAAACTGTAAAGTGGCCATTAGAGACGTAAGAGAGCCCAGATTAAGACCCACTCCCATTGTTATCATGTTTGTCTGAACCTACCTCAATTTAAGACTACATAACCAGTGCTCCACTACTGAGCAAATTCACAGCATACCAGTATGAAATAAAAGAATTTGAGTTCACCTTTGTCTGCCACAATCTTGTGAGTGTGAAGGAACAAGCTCCCATGCTGTAAATCCATCATTTCTCCTTTAAGTTTGTCTTCCAGAACATCAACCAGAGCAAGCTCATCGCAAAGACCCTGAAACCACAAAATTTGAAATAGTCAATGAAGCAGTTAACTTGCATTTTAAAGTTAGACTTGAGCAGAACTGTATTACCCTCTAAAGTAGTATGTCACATGTCCAAAAGCATCTCTTCTTCAAAGATAAAACAGCACAACAGCCCTGTCTTGGTGTTCTGATGTATCTCACAGTAACAGAGTCAGAGGCTACTACAGCACAGGTTCCTAAAACCCATACTTCCCAGAAGAGGTGTTGCTTGTGGAGTGTTTAAGTGCACAGTTAGCCCTTGGCTAGTAAGGCACTCCATGATTTTGTTATTATCTTAGGAAAAAAACTGCACCTTTGAGTTGTAACAAATCTTCTAAATCTATCTAGCAATTAGGCCTATTTCAGATATTAAATACCTAATACAACAAACCACATAATCAGCAAATAAATATTCCCTTATAACATTCCTTCAACCAATTAATTTCACTAAATACAGCTTGGGAACAGACTTATTTTCCTCAATTCTAAAAATAGTATCAAGAGAGAACAGATTCTTTATCTAATTCTCTCTACTAGAACTACTACAATATACTTCGCACAACAGTTTTAGCCATGTATGCTTGTCATCCAGCCAGGTTCGGCTGGGAGATAGTATCATTTAGTTTTGAACAGGGAGAAAGGCAGAGTAAAAAGGCACTCTGCTCTAATACAAAGTTTTACAGCCTTTTGACAGAAGTGTTCACCACTCTTCTAAGTTCTACTATGCTTAAAAGTTTATTATCCAGTAAACTATATTGAGATTCAAGTTACTACTTCTGTTTCTCTTCCTCAGTATCTACAACCCATTTGAAAAGTAAATAAATAATTTCAATACTATTGAAAAATATTACTGTAAGCAAGCAAGCATCTTTTTACTTTTACATAAAAGGTAACACTATTTCACACGGAAATATTAACACCAACTAAACCACTTTAAACATGCAACAATATGCACTGGTTTTCCTATGGAAAAATATGTTTAACAGCAGGCCAATTTAAGTTTTTGACTTCATACTTTAAGATTATATGTCAGAGTTCATTGCTTCACTATAATTGCTTCCTTTCACAGCTGATTTGATCAGCTACTGAAGGAACACCTTAAGAATACTGGCACTTGCTTAGTTCTCAACACAGTCTGCAGGGCAAAAATGAAGTCCTAGTTATTTCAAAGTTATGATAGCCAGGATTTTAAAAAAAGGAATGCATGCACCTGTGCAATTCAAGATAGATTTATACACACACAGTCTGACAACACAGGACTTTCAGCCTAGACCTTGCAACCAGCAGTCACAAGACTGAGCAGGTTCTCACTGAAACGCAAGAGGGCCTGGAATAGCTCCAATGACTAGTTCCATGAATTTGCATCAGTGTTGCCTACAGAAGAATTCCGCTCATTATTCTGCACACACAGGAATGAAGTCTACACAACCACCAGATGCAGCTTAAAATATTCTCACTGAAAACAGCTGACTTATGACTGAGGAGATGTTTCCATTTCTAAAACAGTGTGATAGCATCAGTAACTTGTCTCTCAGAGTGAGCTAAAAATAACCAACATGGAAGTTTTAGTGCCATTCAAATCTACTAAATACTACACCACTAAATTAGTACACTGTTTAGTTTTATAAAATTCAAAGCCATCTAAAACCCAACTGCATCTACATATGAAACCACAGGAAACCAAGTACAAAATTTTATGCTGTGGTTTACCAAAGACATCTTGGTTAAGCCAACCATCTTGCACAACTCAAAGCCACATCTAATTTGGTGACAAGAATAAGCCTTTTTTTTTTTTCTAATAAAAAGCATTTTAGACTGCAGTTTATACTTGTGAGACAATAAGAGAGCAGAAGCCTGGTTGCAAAACTCCATCATGCCATAATCCAAGCTTGAAAAATTTAAGACTGGTTTTCACTCCAGATTTGGTGCATAAAACTCATCAGTAGTAAAACCTAGTGCCTAGAACTCTGAAAACAGAATTTCATGCTGCTTAGGGCAATGTATTAAACACAGATGAATGCTGGCTTGTAGTGAAGTTTGTGGTTAACTTCACCCAGCTCCCTCACTGGCAACCACACAGGTTACAGTACTCTTTCAAAACCAGAAAGAGTTCAGATCACAGGAGGCAAACATTTGCTTAAAAAGTATAAATACAAAACTCCACAATGAAAAGCCATTGTTTTCATTAACTTTAGTTACAGTTTTTAACATTTTTTACTTTCACATCATGACTTTGTTTCACTGCAGCCTTTCCTTAATGTCAAGTTTTTCGTTGCTCACAAGGCTCATTCATATCAGCAGGTGAAAATCTTTTCTTTTTTATTTAAATTATTAAAACACTAGTGTTTTAAAACACATATCCTCAAGATAATAGGTAGAGGAAGGATCATGTCCAAATAAAATACAGCTCTTTTAGTAGTACACGCAAGGTTTTTGATATCACTGTGCTACACAATTTAAGATCTGCTCCTGCAGGTGGGAGGGGCAGATATATAGTTCCCATTTGTCTTTAAAAAAAAACAGAAACCAGCAAAAGAAGTCAGAATAATCTCTCAGTCCAGCCCTCTGGTTTTAGTTTTTGGAACACTAGGTAAACCCTCATTGGAAAAAGAGCCATATAACCAAGCAATAAGAGCTTAAGAAGCCTATTGAAGGGAATAGCAGTATTTTCAGTTGTTATGGCATATACGCATTAAAAGAGTAAAAAGCAGACATGCATAGTTCTGATTCCTATCCCATATTTCACAGAAATTTCTGCTCTGCATTCTTTTCCCAGGAGAACTTTCCCACAAACTCCAGTCTTGCTTTGGAAGAATAAGGAAATTAAAATGAGAACGAGACGTTTGCCAGGGCTTCAGAGTCATTTTTCACTACATTCTCCCAGCAGCCTACAAAATAAAACTGCATCTAATTAGAAAGGTACTGCTAAGCGCAGATGGAAAGGGTGAAAGAACAAGGAGACAATGAATGAGGAGGTCACTGCTCGCTTAGACAAACTACAAGTGATTCATGTGTGCGTTCCGGTAGCAACCTACTAAATTCCACAGCATTTGCTAAGAAAAACAGGCAGTGCAGAACATTACAGCAGTGGGACCTTGAATACCAAGTTGTCCTTGAGCCGTACCTTTCCAAGGATACTGATGGCACAGGCCATCCCAACCTGTCCAACCCCCACAACAGTTATCTTGTTGTTCGGGACTGTGGCTGCCGCAGCAATGGGGCTGATCAGCTTTTCCTTGAGAGTAGCCATGGTGTTCTGCAAGGACAGACAGGAAGATTTGGTTCATAGCAAGCCAGCTCAAACCGGAAAGCACGCTCTGAATTTAAGAGATCACCTGCCGCAGCCGGAAACCTGCCGATGGAAGTGCTGTGAGCTGCTGCTGACAGTGGTTTACGTAAGGCAGCGCACAAACACACAGCCCTTGCTCACAGGGCTCCTTCCACAAGTTACCAGGCCACCCACATTCCCACCCCGCCTGCACCACAGGGATCTCTGGCTCCCATCCTTCCCTGCATTCGCTGCCGCCCAAGCAGGGTAGAGGTTATTTTGGCAGAGGTTATTTTGGCAGCACGTAACAGGATTTCCTTCTGTTCGGAGAATTTCCAGAGCCTCCCTGCAGAAATACCTTCTCCAAGGAGATCCTATAGCAACCTTCCAGTACCTGAAGGGGCTACAGGAAAGCTGGGGAGGGACTTTTTTACAAGGGCACTGAGTGACAAGATGAGGGGCAATGGCTATAAACTGGAGAGGGGCAGATTTAGATTAGACATAAGGAGGAGTTTCTTCACCATGAGGGTGGTGAGGCACTGGCACAGGCTGCCCAGGGAAGCTGTGGCTGCCCCATCCCTGGAGGCGTTCAAGGCCAGGCTGCACGGGGCCTTGCGCAGCCTGATCTATGGGAGGTGCCCCTGCCCATCGCAGGGGGGGTTGGAACAAAATGATCTTTAAGGTCCCTTCCAACTCGTAACTATTCCATGTGTTACTGGCTCTCCGGCGTTCACCTCCCTTTCAAGGGCCCATCAGGGCCCCGGGACTGGTAATAAAGCCACAAACCGGTTTGGGAACAACAAGCCCGCGGGGTTTCCCCGGCTCTTTCCCATTCGGCCCCGAGGCTCGGCGCACGGAGACCCGCGCGGTGCCTCCCATCTCCATCCATTCATCGATTCCCCCCGCCTCCCTCCCTCCCCGCCCGGCCGAGCCGTGAGGGGCCGGCACATGGCGTCCCCCCAAGGGCCGATGCGCATGGCCGGGAGCCGCCATCCCGCCCAAGAAGAAGCCACGATCTGGCTCCGGCCCCCGCAATCCCACCGCCGCTGGCAGCGACCGACCGCCGGCGGCCCCCGCGCCCAGACCCCATCCGGCCCCGCCAGCATCATTCCCCTCCAGGAACATAATCCATCCATCCACCCGCCCTCCTCCAGCATCCCCCCCACCACCAGGAACTCCATCCATCCCCCTCCAGCATCATCCTCCACCGTGGACCCCATCCATCCAACCATCCATCACCCCCCCCAGCATCCCCTCCACCAGGAACCCTATCCAACCATCCATCCATCCCCCCCCTAGCATCCCCTCCACCGGGAACCCCATCCATCCATCCGTCCTCCTCCAGCATCCCTTCCACTGGGAACCCCATCTGTCCCCCTCCAGCATCACTCCCACCTCCCCAGCCAGGGCCCCATCCATCCCTCCCACACTCATAGGCGACCCCATCCACCCCCCTCCTCCCCCCACACCCCCATTCTCCGTCCCCGCCGCCCCGCACGCACCGGTGAGGCCGGGCGCGAGGAGCGGCGTTGGACAGCCCGCAGCTGCGGCGCGAGGCTCGGGCAATGAGGGCTGCGCAGCGGAAGGGGCGTTCCCGAGGCGCGCGGGGAGGCGTTGGCCGCCGCGCTCAATCCCCGCCAAGGACGGAGGCTGAAGGTGCCACCGCCCCGCCCCGGCGGGGCCACGGGAGGGGGTGGTGCTGGGTGATGCGTCCACCTCCCACGGTGTCGGTAAGTTTTGCTGCAGATGGTTTGTACGTTTAACTAGCTGGTGATATAAACCTGCCATGTATAGAATCCCCAACAGTTGGGGTTGGAAGGGACCTTGAAGGTTATCTCGTTCCAATTCCCTTGCCATGGGTAGGGACACTCCCCACGGGATCAGGTTGCTCAAAGCCTCATCCAACCTGGCCTTGAACACCTTCAGGGATGAGGCAGCCACAACGTCCCTGGGCAGCCTGTGCCAGTGCCTCACCACCCTCATCGTGAAGAAATTCTTCCTTATATCTAGTCTAAATCAGCACCTCTCCAGCCATTGCCCCTAGTCCTATCACTACAAGCCTTTGTAAACTGTCCCTCCCCAGCTTTCTTATAGCCCCTTCAGGTACTGGAAGGTCGCTATAAGGTCTCCTCAGATACTTCTCCAGGATGAACAAGCCCAATTCCCTCAGCCCATCCCCATATGGGAGGTGCTCCAGCCCTCTGATCATCTTTGTAGCCTCCTCTGTACCCGTTCCCAAGAGATAATATGCAGACTGTCTCCAGATATGGACGAATGAACTGAAAGAATGAACTCTCTCTTATAGTTGCAAGAATTTATTGATATGCTCAATTGCTTTGTAAGATGTAGCTCTCTTAGGTCAAGAGAGAACCTGTCTTCGGGCTGTGAGAATTTGTTGATGTGCTTAATTGACTTGTGAGATGTAGTTGTCTTTGGTCAGGAGATAACCTGAAGGAAGTCTCCCAGACGTGACTGGATAACCTAAAAACATTCTTTGAGGACTTACATGGTTCTTTGTCTAAAACTAGTATATGTAAATACTGCTTTTGTAAGACGGGATGCCTTTTTTAGAAGGGCATCCGATTCAGTGCTGAATTGTAAAATAAAAATATTATCGCCCTTGCTTCGAAGACTTTGTCCTTTTCAGTATTTTACCAGTGAACAGATGTTTCTCACCATAGGCCCATAAACTTGGCCAGAAGGAGCATTCAGGGGAATAATAGCATGGGTTGGGTTGGAAGGGACTTAAAGATCACCCAGTTCCACCCCCCTGCTACGGGCAGGGACACCTCCCACTGGATCAGGTTGCTCAAAGCCTCATCCAGCCTGGCCGTGAACACCTCCAGGGTGCTTGCTTACTGCAAGCAAGAAATTGTGCAAAAATAAAGTGGTTTACATGCTCTTCTGGGGGAAAGTTGCTCCAGATTGTGGTATCTGATTGTTACACTCTCTGCTTTTTACCCTGCAGCTGACTTAAGTTGAATTTTTTGTGGTTGAACAAATCCTGCCAAGGGACAATGGCATGCTTGGAGTCACAAATGCTTTAGCAGGAACAAGGAATGTAACCTGATGCAGTGCTACAACTGCTTCTCCTCCCCCTCTGTCTGCTTAGGCCCTCTCCACATCACACTGTCTGACTATTTCACCACATCTCAGTCGGGCATCACTTTAAAATTGTGACATGTAGGACTTACGGAATGAGCCCATGGAGCATGAATGGAGTTTTGTGCTTTGTTAAAAAGCACATCCATCACTGTAAGTAACAGTAAAAATCAGATGATAGGAAGTGCCTTTCCTCTGACCTCTGGAACTGAAAATTTGGGCCTACGATTTGCCAGTGTTGCTGAGCAGAGGAGGAGGAAGTAATCTGTTGAAATTCCTGTGGGACTAAAGCATGTGAAATAGGAAAGGACAGCAAAGAGTATTTTCTCCTAACACTCTCACAT
The DNA here is from genome assembly GCA_033459285.1 of Clamator glandarius. Taxonomy (NCBI): domain Eukaryota; kingdom Metazoa; phylum Chordata; class Aves; order Cuculiformes; family Cuculidae; genus Clamator; species Clamator glandarius. The sequence goes on along the minus strand of JAUNZM010000660.1, from coordinate 622,861 downwards.
TACTTCTTTCTAGCTGTAGAAGAGGAAAGTAGAGGAAAAACACTGAATTGTACACATTTATTTTCAGTGGAAAATAAAAGAAAGCTTTAGGTTTGTGGTCACAAACGATTAATTCTCGCTCACAAGAAGGACAACAGAACAGTAGATTCCAAAGTCCTCCCAAAATGTCTCTGGGTTAAATGTAACTAGGTTAGAGAGCCTAGCCCTTCGCATCTAAGTCTATGGTTACCTTTTATTTCTGTTGTTGTGGCCAGTTAAAGTTTTATCGGGGTTTTTTGTTTGTTTTTTTTGTTTGGTTGGGTTTTTTTGGCCAGGATAATTTAGCTGGATTAATTCCCTCTGGCTCACCAAGCAGCCAAACAAACGCTGGTGCCAGCACAAGGGAGGTAGTGAGCGCAAGTGGTGAGAAAAGGGTCAAACCTGCTTTTATGGGCAGCAGTACCATCTGACTATAACCTACTTTGCTTCTTTCCTTTTTTTTGACATTGCAAAGGGAGGGAAAGGAATGATTTAAGTAAGCCATCCACATTGCACTTCAGGTAACAGCTTGCGATAGGCAGATCAATTCAAGACTTTGGTAACTACAGCTGAAATGGGACTTAGAGGTAAGTGATAATTCCAAAATGAAATGTAAAGGTGAGGGAGTTTATTCTGTATAATCCAAATGGGAAAATGAACAGCTGAACTTTAAGAAAATAAGGGAGACGGGAGAACAAAAGGTAGGAGAGAAAGAAGAAAGGAGAACATGAGGCAGGAGAGGTTAGGGAAGCATTGGAGCAAAGTTCATTCATTCCTGAACCAGAACCAATGGGAGGTGCTTGTAATTGACAGGATCCTTCTCTCTCCTCATGAGTGTTCATCAATCACTCATCATAGTTGCATTTGTAATTAAATAGAGAGGAAAATGACAGTTGCCTGTTTGCAAGGTCTTAAAGCTTTCAAAGGCACAGCAGACCATGTACCACAGGTTACAATAGCTCTCCTAGGTTCTCATTTAGATTAGGATTTGTTTTGCTTTAGCAAAACACAGGGTATTTAATGACCTCTCTGAAGCACTTGCAATCTAAACATGCAATGCAGCTGCAGGGCAGCAGAAGAAAAGATTATTCTCTGTTCCTGCTTTTAGTTATTTACTAATTTATTGTCCCACATGATGGAGGATTGAGACACAGAGAGGTGAAAAGATCTCCCCAAGGTCACATTGGAAGTCTCTTGGTGACAGGTCACAGTTTCAAAGTTCAACTCTAGTTTGGCAACACTGGCATTTTTGATGAAGCACAGTTTTCCTGAAAAATAAACCCTAGTGTTAAGGGACACAGTCTAAATAGATTTGCACAGTAACCTTCATACAATTACAACATATGTTTTGTGTGTACATTTTAATTGCATTTAACTTTTAGTTTGTATACGAAGTCTGTAATTAGATAAGTCTGAGATGCTCCGCTACTTGCATTTGTCCCATCATCATTCCAAAACACATGAAAGTAGGTATAATTTTCCTGCTGTTTTTTTTTTTTTCAAAACTACAGTTAAACTTGCTTAGAAACAGAGATCTTGCTTGAAAAACTCTGTTAAAGGAACCCCTTCCCACAGCAAAATTTTGATGATTTAATGTCCACGGACTTATGATGGCCGTAGTCCTAAGGAAGTAAACATTATGAAGACGATAACTTAGGAAGGGAAGTCCATTACACTTCAAGAAGATGGGCTGTAGGCAGGAGTACATAAAGTAAAATGTGATCTGTCACTGTGTTAGACCTGGTAGATCAGGTCTTTGGACTGTGGCATGGTTATATTCTAAGCATTATTTCACATGGCTGTAATGGAGAAAAAAAGAACTAGCTGTCCAGCTTTGCAAAATACAGATAGCTACTAGAAATAAGTGCTGATGCATACACAGTGCTTGCAGCTGCTGAATTAAAATTCTAGTTCACATATATTTTAATTCTGTGCTTACTCACTTGGATTTTCTCTTCAAAGGGGAAATAAATCACACAATAAAGAAAAATTATCTTGGAGTGGCAATGCTGCGAACTTATTTTACCTCAATTTCATTTGAAGGAATAATTCCTTATTTTTGTCACTGGGCCTAGTTTCTGTTTAGTTTTTGCTTGAAGATTTTACTGTGTTATACAGATTACACATTCAAAAGTGTTTTATAATGTAGTTAATAAAAAAAACCCAAGTATACATCACATTCACTTATGCACAAGTTTGCACCATGATCACTTGGAGCTGGAGTTCCTAGTGTAGCAGAAGAGGTAACAGATGGAAAACTTCTCCTCCTTAAATGAATTTTTCTTATCAACTCATCATAATAGCATGCATTTTCTAAATAATCTTGATTTACTCTCTATTTTGGGGCACTTGGGTGTGTAGGTCCCTCCAGTGTCTCCAAGAGTATGCACAGGCATGCAGAAGCTGACCAAGACAGCATCTAGGAGCCACAGCAAGTGAAAAAATGGGGCTTCTTCTGATGAAGCTGCGTCATGGTGGAGTGAGGTCTTTGCTTCAGTGCTTGGGACCATAGGGAAACATGATGATGTTATTTAATTAGTTTCTTTGATATCAGAGGACATAGATAGTCATAAATTTTTTCAGTTAGGTGAGTAGTAGCACTCAGTTTGTAGCAACTGAACTGTATTGATAGCTCTGGCTCACTAAAAAGTTCAGCAGAAACAACAACTGCTAAATAAAACGATAAGACAGAAATGGGGCAATACAGTATGTTATACACCTATGGATCTGGCAAAGGACCTGGCTCGGGAAGGACTTCCTCTCCCTCCCTCCTGTGCCCTCAGTGACTCTTTATATCCTTACACACACTATGATTTTCTCTTTTCCCCACTGAGCCAATGTTGGTAGGGCCTCACAGGATTGCTATCATCATCTTGGTAAAATATGATCTTAAAGAAAAGGAAAAAAAAAAAGAGAAGAATATCCTAAATATTTTTGTCAAAAATCCTGTTTAATTTCTCTTTAAATTATCAAAGAAATATTTTGAAACATTTTGTATTCTGTTACAATCCATTTTGTACACCTTCCATGGATAAGTAAAGTCTGTCTTCCACAAAGACCATTCAGTCAATGCCTTCCAACTACAAGCAAAAATATATAGAACTGAAAGTTTTTATGACATACAGACAATGATTTAATGTCCACACAATAAGGATTATTTGTTTTCTCTGAACTGGTTAACTGTTCAGCAAATTTAGCAGTCCCAAGATTTTTGTGTATGGATTTTGTTCATTTTATGTCTGAAGAATCTAATATATCTTTGTCAACCTAACACCTCTCTGGACACTTATGTGCGATAGAGCTGGGGTATGTAATCACATACTGTAGTGCATCTGCCTGAGGAGTGACACGTGCCACTGCGTTTCATCTAGTTAGAAAGTATTTTACAATAATGCTGTATACTCTACTTTATTATGTTACAGTAGAGTTTTTAGTAGTGTTTCACATAGAAACACATAATGTCTCTAATGACTTCTGAAGTAGTTTCACAATTGCAGGACTTATTACCTCTTTAGTAGTTGATTCCAAGTTTCCTTATATGCATATCATATTTGGAAAAATACTATACTATTTGAACCCCCCACATCTGGACATAGCTTACACTGAATTTTACTAAAGAACAGAGTCATCTCTCCCACTCCCTTCCACCTCGACATTCACTTGCATGATCCCACATTTACTTTGTTAAAAATTGTTGTCATTCTGAAGACAGACCAAATGCATTTTTGCTTGTTTTGTAGAAACATACTTCTGGCCATACTCTCTAGTACAGTCACAAGCTTCCAGCCACTGCCTTTGAAGCAGATTGCTGATGTAAAGGGTCAAGGTTGATCGACTGCTCTCCTTTTTGGGAAGTGACCGCTGATATCTTAACTAACTTTTGCCAGGTTGTACTCTGGACCCATCCTGCTCTGCAGTTCACAGAGCAAGCTCTGTGGAAAATACTGTGAACACAGCTGAGCTTCCAGAGAGCGTTATTTAACATATTTCCAGGTACTGAATAATGTTTTGCTCCATCACTACAGCTGAGTCCAAGGAAGGGCACACTGCACTGAACCCATTGGAGGCTTGTGGTGATATTGATGGAAGTTAGCAGATACCAATGAGACAAAGTAGGGCAGCATCTTACCCCTAATGGTATTGGCTTTATGAGGAGAGGGAAGAGAACTGTTGGCAGCTGCACTGTGTCAATGTCTGTTTAAATGCTGAGGGGACTCCTGGAGTCTCCTCAGTCACAGCTTAATTCATCTGACCAGCATATGTCCTGAGAGATGGCAAAGGGCAGCAATACAAGAGCTTCTCATTGGAGAAGGCACAGTAACTTAGAACTCTATCAGCCTGGGAGGACTTGCTCATGAAGGTGTTCGAGTATCTGTGCCAGGTTGATCTCATAGAAACATTTCCGTAAACATATGTATTTCAAACCAGGAACTTTTCAAAATGTGAAAATAAACCTTGTTACCTTTAAAATCGCACTTGGTGGCAAGCCAAGAAGAAGGGCTATTCTCTGAGTCCCAAGTGACCCTTGACTCTGCTAATCTGTTCATGTGGTTTTGCAGGGGAAAAAATCATTGCTGAAAGTAAGGACAGATGCTTGTCCTGTGCTTAGTGAACAGAGTTACATTTTCCAGTAGTGAGCCTAGAGGGTGCACACAAAGGTCAGGTAAGACATCCATGGACACATTTTGGATCTTCTAACCTGTAACACAGAACATAATTATACAACCAATCAAGCTTCTATTTTGGTTTGCAATGCTGTAGGCAAAGCAAAGTGAGCCATGAGCTTTAGGACGACTGTAACATATACCTTTGGTTTGGATTTAACAGGTGCCGGCTTATAATTTCTACGATTCTTTTGGATTATTTTGAGGAACTGTTGTTTTCTTTAGTATACACTATTGCAGTATTCTGAAAGAAGAACCATTGAAATGCTTAATGGCTGGCGTTTGTAGTCTGACCTGGAAGATTGCAATGCATTCTCATTGCTCTAAAATTGGGTCAAACCAGCGGAGATAAGAAGTCATTGCTTTCTGACTATCTAGCTCCTTCTAAGTACCTTTATTTTGGATATTGATGTTCCTCTCCTCTAAGAAAAGAAGCTAAGACATATAAACTGTTCCCAATTCCTCAAGTCACCTCCAAAGCAAGTTTAAGGTGTAGGAGGAAAAGCTCATGTCCTCATTGCTCAGGTTGACTTCTCCAGACACCCCTCACCCCCGACAGGCACCCACTGGTGTCTGTATGTAACGCAGACTCCCGGCTTTGACTCTGTGACTCGCACCTAAGCAAAATGCCTGCAGAAGAAGGGATTTGAGCTCCTCCTGGTATGGCGAAGGAATAAACAGAGGGATGGCGATATTCCCTAGTGCTAGTACTTGCCTGGGAAAGCTATTTTCATCCCCCACCACAGTCAGCAGAAACTCCTCCAGAAGTGATTTAAGGCATAATAAGAGATGCTGGCTTCAGAAGCTAAGCCAGCTTCAGATTTTTTTTGCCCCACATTCGCAGTTTTCAGTCCTGCATCACTGTTTGCTGCCACCTTTTCTGTATTGCCACGATTGCACTGGGGACCAGATCAAAAGCAAATCCCTGTTTTCGGGAAGGTCGTTTATATCAGTCCATTACCCGGCCACATGGCAGTGACAGCAACATGAGAATGGGAGTGAGAAATTCCAGTGTGGGTGTACGAACTCCTCTAAGCCACTTCCAGCATTAAAGTTCTCATTTACAGAGCAGCTAAGGGTGAAGTTGCTGAGCAGAGCTGAGTGAAAGGAGGCAAGAATGGACCCAAAGCACTACCCTCCACCCCTAATCATCCCTTGCAACCACCAGCTTTAATGCTTCTCTAATCTTTTCCTGAGCTGATTCAGCTCATTAAATCAGCTGAAAGCTATCACTTTTCTTTCCTTTAAGTAGCCAGGTGACTGGGTTCAGTGAAGTGCCCAGCAAACACCAGAGACAGCTCAAAAAGGGCCAGCATGAGCAGGCACTAGGAGAGTCCCTCCATCAGCTCTCTGCCTCTCCTGCAACTTCAGACTTAATTAAGCCTGTGCTCAGAGCTAACACTTCCCCAGACTACAGAAGGAGCTGGGGATGGGGATTAACTTCACTTAGCTAAATTTAGTCCATATGAAAACCTCTTCCTGTACCCACTGTTGTAATTCAAACACTTCTTAGTAATAGTGCATGCACATAGACTATTGTAAGTTGTCTTGAGCAGCATAATCAGTCCCAACAGCGATATCAGCTAACACCAGCTAGATAAATGTGGCATTTTTTGACTTGGTATCTGCCAGAGATTTACTGTTTACATTTAGCTTGAACTCTTGAAACCTCTGTGTCATTGTAAATTTACCAGCTAATACTGAGACATACACATGGGTACAGCAGGAGATTTGATAGCTTCCAAAAGTCACGAGCTCCTTGTAATGTGTTGATTTGCTTTTTAGCACCTTAAGAAAAGTAGGTAGAAATTTACCTTTCCTGGATTTCAATTTTAGTGATCAAGACTTAAATAGTAATTAAAAAGAATGGATTGAATAAGGTGCATATTAGATGGCAAGGTCTTTTGGCTTACAAAAGTGCAACTAGAAGTATTTTATTTTGAAAGTTTAAAAAAATAGGGAACATTTTGCATGAAAGTCATTCTGAAAGCAGATAAAAACTGTATTTTGTGTGTCAATGAATTGTCTTATCCTTTTATAACTTGATTGGGACTGCTTTGCCTACTTGGGCTCGTTCTGTGCCTGAAAGATGGAGACCCTTATCCTTGTTGTTTTGAAAAGTTCATAGAACCAAACAAAAAAAAAAAACAACATTATGTAATAGATATTAACACCCTCATTTTTTCCAAATAATCTCTTTAGTTACAGATCATCATTCTACTCATTGTTGTCTTTAGTGATTGTCATATTTATTTATTTATTTCTACATCAGTGACTAGAATAAAACCCCTTAGAACTTATTACACCCTAAATTTATTTCATACTTTTCCTTGGTACAGCTGATGAACCTTGTAGTTGCTCACATTCACAAACCTATTCACATATGAAATTATTGAAGATACGGTCCTGCTTAATGCATGTCAAATCATATCTGCCTGTGCTATTACACAAATGATATTCAATATCATTGCAGCTGTTGTACCTACTTGGGGAAGTGGTGCTTACCTTTCAAATCAAATACCTATCCAAAACTGATTACATTCCACTTCCTCTTTAGTTATTTCATTATTGTACAAAACATAATTAAATAGTCTTGCCATATGATAGGAAGCACATTGTGAGGACATTTGCAGCACTGCATCTCTGATGATTACTTCATGTAATAAAGGAACTTGACATCTGTCCCTGTTTGTACAAGGTAATTGTTTGCTGTAGTGAGTTCTGAGTAGCAACTCAATGAGCTGTGTGAGCATGGATGGTTACCTTCATCCATTGCCTCTTTCTGTTACTCTTTGCACTAAGTCTTTTATCCTAGTTTCCACTGTGCTAAGATTTCATCAATGCTACAAAGGATTTGGTAGCACAGTTAGACTGTGTAACTATGCCAACCGGTTCTCTTGGTGGAAGCTCATCTTGTGGAGCGAGGTCCTGCACCTTGGACAGTTTGTCACCTCTGCATATAAAACAAACTGTATTAAACAAAACACTTTTGATATCCAGTGTATGCACAGGTAATTGTAGTTAAAGAATAATTATACTGTAGCACAATTATATTATTCTATATGATGAGTTCTACTTGATACAGTGTAGTCTTCTGACGAGCTTCAAATGGATGTTACTGCAGCAGTAATACTTCCAAGAAAAGACCAGGTATCTGCTTTATTTTTGGTGTGGTAAATGACAAAAAAAATACAGTTGTGACTTCTGGACAACTTCCCAGTTACCTTTTAATGTATCATTTGTGAGCTATAATGTTATCTAAATACAAATTATAAGATGGTAGCTATTAAAGGAAAGCAGAAAAAAGATGCAGAAGAATCCTTGCCCTCTTCCACTTGTTTTTGCCATGGAAAAAAATCTGTGGTCACTGGGCTTGGGTGATATTAGCTTCCAAGGATGACTGATAGGTGAAGGAAAGCAGCTCATTGAATGATCTGACTGGCTTGAGGCTGAAACTGTGATTCTGAAATCTGACATGACAGATGTGATAGTGAACTGTTGATCTAGAGAATGTAACTGGAGAAAACACAGATCTTTACAAACATTAATGGCAGAATATTGGCACCTGACACTTGATCCTGAGGGCAATTAGACCAGTCCTAAAACATAGGTTAAGAGGATGAAGTCCCTGTAGAGGTGCATGCCTCTCACTAGGGTTATAAAGGATTCTGGTCAGCTGGCTTAGAAAACTTCCTAATGGGGAAATGTAGGAGAGAGGAACACACACTTTAATGATGGGATTCATAGAATCATAGAATAACCAGATTGGAAGAGACCCACAGGATCATCAAGTCCAACCATTCCTATCAAACACTAAACCATGTCCCTTAGCACCTCATCCACCTGTGCCTTAAACACCTCCAGGGAAGGTGAATCAACCATCTCCCTGGGCAGCCTGTGCCAGTGCCCAATGACCCTTTCTGTGAAAAATTTTTTCCTAATGTCCAGCCTAAATCTCCCCTGGCGGAGCTTGTGGCCATTCCCTCTCATCCTGTCCCCTGTCACCTGGGAGAAGAGGCCATTACCCTCCTCTCCACAACCTCCTTTCAGGTAGTTGTAGAGAGCAATGAGGTCTCCTCTCAGCCTCCTCTTCTCCAGGCTAAACACCCCCAGCTCTCTCAGCCGCTCCTCATAAGGCCTGTTCTCCAGCCCCTTCACCAGCTTTGTTGCTCTTCTCTGGACTCACTTCAGAGCAACAACATCCCTCTTGTGGTGAGGGGCCCAGAACTGAACACAGTACCCGAGGTGCGGTCTCATCAGTGCCGAGTACAGAGGGAGAACAACCTCCCTGGACCTGCTGGTCACGCCATTTCTGATACAAGCCAAGATGCTATTGGCCTTCTTGGCCACCTGGGCATGCTGCTGGCTCATATTCAGTCGGCTGTCAACCAACACCCCCAGTTCCTTCTCCTCCAGGCAGCTTTCCAGCCAGGTTTCTCCTGGTCTCTACCTCTGCTTAGGGTTGTTGTGCCCCAAGTGCAGGACCCGGCATTTGGCTTTGTTAAACCTCATGCCGTTGGTCTCTGCCCAGCAGTCCAGCCTGTTCAGATCCCTTTGCAGAGTCTCCCTGCCCTCCAGCAGATCCACACTTCCACCCAGTTTAATGTCATCTGCAAACTTGCTAAGGGAGCACTCGATGCCTTCATCCAGGTCATTGATAAAGACATTGAACAGGGCTGGACCCAGGACTGAGCCCTGGGGAACCCCACTTGTAACTGGCCTCCAGCTGGATTTAACACCATTTACCACCACTCTCTGGGCCCGGCCATCCAACCAGTTTTTCACCCAGGAGAGTGTGCGCCTGTCCAGGCCAGAGGCCGACAGTTTCCGAAGCAAAATGCTGTGAGAAACTGTGTCAAAGGCTTTACTGAAGTCCAGGACAACCACATCCACAGCCTTTCCCTCATCCAGTAGGCAAGTCACTTTGTCATAGAAGGTGATCTGTCAGTTTGGCAGGACCTGCCTTTCATCAACCCCTGTTGACTGGGCCTGAACACCAGGTTCTCCTGTGTGTGCTTCATGATAGCACTCCAGATCACCTGTTCCATGACTTCCCCTGGCACTGAGGTCAGGCTGACAGGCCTGTAGTTCCCTGGATCCTCCCTCCAACAAGATTTGTCTCATCTTCCTTTAGATAAACACAGCATAGATGTTTACCTGTCTAGTCACCTTACAGTGCAAGTTAAAAAGAAATTAATTTGATTCATCTGTTCTAATCTAGATTTTATGGGGGGAAATACATTAAAACCTACAACTGTGGGTTTGCTTTGCTTCACTCCAAAACTGAGCTGAATCTTTGTAGGGGAGAAGATTAATTTTCAGCGTGGTCAATGACAGAAGAAAAGCGGGCAGGGATATGTAATGCAGGGGGAAAGGAGGAGGTGGGGACACTACTTTCAGTACTGGCCCTTCTTAGCGCAGTGTAAGCTGCACCTTCAGAGCAACATGAAGGTCATTAATTCCAGCTGAATGCCAGGCTGCAGGGGCCAGTCAGCAAGTGCTCCTATTGTGCCAGTGCCAATTTCAAAGAAGAATTATTTTAGACAAAGCAGCTGCCAAGGTCAAGTGACTGCCAGGGTATTTATAAAAGCAGGGCAGTGCCATTAAGCAGTGTTCAGTGCGCAGACTTACAAAAGAAATGAGCAGGTCTTGGAACGCCATCTCCAGCTCAGGTTCGTTCTGCTGTTCATGTGTAGATGTCTAGTTTACAGCTATAACATGACCTCATTATTGGATGTAAAAAAATGAAATCAGGTTGGGTTACTGTAGGGATGAGACACAATGGATTCCTGCCAAGTGTGCTCTGTAAAACTGGGGTTGGCCAGTCCTTAGCAACTGATGGCACATCAGCATGAAAAAGTCACACCACTGAAGTCATCACAAGAACAGAAACGGAGAAAATCAAAGTGCTTCTGCCTGCTAAGGGTCTCAGAGATACTGGTTCTGGGAGTTCTATGCTTTTTAGACCATTGTGCTTCTTCACGGATAAAATATAAGGCAGCATTTGGTGTTGCAAAAGATTGTGGGCATTTCTATGTCAAACAGTAAGTTAACAGCAACATCTCTTAAACAAGCTGTTGTGAAGTACATGTGTCAGAGGCCACTGAGGTTGTCTAATTATGTAACCAATCATGTCTGTCTTCACTGACACTAGAATAACTCTCACCTATTTCAGATATCTGAGTCAGGAAATAATGTGTGCTTTCCTACTAACCGAGTCTCGTATAAGCCCTTTATTGTTGACGGTCCCACTTTGAGTGTGTTTCCTGGTTACTCTGGTCCCTTTCCAGCTGGTCTGAAGATTGAAAAAAACAGTGGAGATAGCCCAGCTTCTGCTGATCTATGCTTTCCTTCAGGTGGAAAATGAAGATTAGCACCACATAGTTGAATGTCTGTCTTGGCATCTATCTGCAATGACAACTTTCTGGTTTGTGCTTGAAGGGACACATTTGTTAGCTAGCAAGCTCAGGGAGAGCCAGGGCAATGTTTATTTTCCTGATTGGTATCTTTTGCTCTATGCTCTATTTGGAACTTCAGCCTAAAACTCAGTGGAAACTCCAAATGGAACCAAAAATGTTACTGGTTTTTATGCTCTTGATTACAAAATCTAATTCAAATCTCCAAGCGGAATCATAGTACAAGCAGTATTATATCATGGTGCCTCAGAGTCTGTTGCATCTATTTCTACTCTGTCTATCTTGGCTGCCTGTTTGATTCAGAACTGTTGCCTCCTCCGAAATTATGTTTCAGCCCCACTGTCAGTGAAATTTACTCTGTGCTGAATTCCATGCCAGGTTACTATTTGTGTACTATGTATACCTATCTCCATAGTATTTGTCATGATCACATCTTAGCTGATAATTTATTTTCATGATCTTTTCTATTATCTAGTTACTCTTTTGATCATGGAATAGAGTTTTCTTTCAATCAGTGTCGGTAATCCATATGAAAACTCCATTGTTTTTGATAATAACTGTATTATCCAGACTTAAGTTCCCTTTAGTCCTCCCTTTAAGGTCATTGCTTCTCAGACTGAGAAACTTTTGGAAACATTACCCAAGCACTGTCTAATCTTTCATTTTCCCCTTGGCTCCAAACACTTTTCTTAGCATAAATAGGTACTCTGTCTTTTTTTTTTAATTATTTTGTTCATCTACTAGATGCAGAAGAACATAAACCCAAAACCTAGTTGTTTTACAGACTCTCTGTTCTAAAAGCTTAAAGTTGGAGCTTGAGATTTCTTATGGAGGGACTACGTTATTTCATAGTAAACATGTAAACCAAGAGCAAACAGACAGCTCCAGATATGGTTGGACATCTTGGAGACAGCGGTATCAAGAGACAATATAAAAGGGGTTGCAAAGGTTGTGTGAAGGCCCAAGGGTTTATAGTTTATATGTAGTTGGATTTTCTGTCAATGAGGAAGAAAACAAAACTGCTGTTATGAAGCAAAAAATTAGAACATTTAAAGAAGCTTATGCCTAATTAGCATTGTGAGTGACAACCTCTGTTATTATTTATTTTCATTGCATTTCATGTTATACCAAGAAAGACAAAAGTAAGGCAAAGGAAGGGTGATAATCACAGAATCAGAGCACAGATGAAGTTGAGAACGTGCTAGAGTTTGTAGGGGTGTTGAACTTAACAGAACGACTGACAGCAGCTTATAAAGGCCACCAACAAAATCATAAGCTAGGGGTTTTATGAAAGCCAAATTAGCAACAGCTGCAGAAGAGAAAGAAACACCACAAATGAACTAAGGGTGTCTGTGCAGTGTTCCTGAATGCTAGGAGTCAGTCTGCTCAGAGATTGCTAGCAAGTCCCTTCACTTCTCTGACACACACTTTTGCATCTGTACTCCTTGTAAAGTACTTTGAAACTTGCAGAACACAAGCAGGCTGCTGCACTGAACGGCTACTGTATAGGATCAGAGCAATGGGTCACTTAGTCTAGTATCCTGATTCCTGTTGCAGTAAAAAGTAATACAAGATGTGTGACAAACACTGAGAGAAGGGACTTCTGGTATGTCTTCCTGACTTCGAGCAACCAGTGGTTTAGGGATGGAGTTTGCTGCTAAATTTGTCATTTTTTGGAATTCACAATGGTAAAGTCCTAACAACACCTTAACAACAAGGAGTCCTCAGACCAACATGAGCAGTCAAGGAAACAGTGGTTAAATCTTGGGAACACCTGGCACAGTTGTTTCAGAATGAGCTCCAGTACAAAATCCCAGATCTAAACCAGCCACATTCAGAGCATTTCAGTTCTGGGGTCCCAGCATGGAAAACAGCTGGGACATTTGATGTAATCTTATTGCTCAGTAGAAAAAATCTCAGCTTGTGACTATGTCTGCTTTGTGGTAATTTTACATTACAGGTAGAGTTGTATAAAACATGTTTGGTTTACGTTTCCTTAACGAGGCACTTGCAGTAATACACATTTAGAAGTAATGATCAGACAAAGCTCAAGCTCAAGTCCCACTGTGGTACTATGAATGAAAGGAGGTGATCATCTCAGGCATTCTAAAGGGCTCACTAATACAAGAAAGCAATACCACTATCTGTGTAACTCAGCCTGTCTGGAAGGTAAATCTGTCTTCCTTGGCTCACGTGACCCTTTGAAAGGACAAAAGTCACATTTCTGCAAAACTGTTGTCTCAAGGGATTGTAAACGTCTTTACTACCTTGGATAGCATCTTGCTCCTTATTTAGTTCCATTTGCCCAATAACATTGCTTGCAAAATAGTCAGAACTGATATCGGGATCTGAAGCCAGTTAAAGCAAGAGAGTCTTTTGGCTCCATGTGGAAGCTGACAATGTGTTGAGAAAACATTAATGTTGGAAGTGCTTCTTATAGTTTTCCCTTAAAATGAATACAAATAAATTTCTTTAACAGATAAAAAACCATTTCATATCTAGTCACACTTGCACCTTCTTCTTTAAACCAGTAACAACATTATTTAGACTTGTTTTCACTGTTAAAATAACTTGTCCCCCAAGCAGAATGTCATATATTTATATTTTGTTGTGGGCCGTTTTTTTAGATATTCTGCCAGTCAGGCTGAAGTCAGCTCTGAGGCATTTAAACAAGAAAATACAAAAGAATATGCAACTGCACAAAGAAATGCTCTTCCTCTTTGGAGTCTGGATTCACTGAATGCATTGAAAGACTTTCAAAGCAGCATCCTAAGAAGGAATAGCAATGATCAACAGTGCTTAGAAGAGAGCACTGTCTTATTCATGTACTGTGTTAGTAAAGCAGAGTATCAGAAAAGTACTAGTGATCCAGAAATATATAACCCCAATTATTCAGTGCTTATAATCTACATTTCTTTCTAACAGGTTGTTCCATGTATAGCCATGCAGGAATCTTACATAGACTCAATCTTTGCTAAATGCATCTTTTTCAGGGCAGAATGAGAGCCTAAAATATAAACGCAAAATGATAGTGGAGGAAAAATTATAATGAATTGAATTTGAATAGGTTTTAGTTTCTCAGTGCACATAAACCATCTCTCATTTAAACCTGCTGAAATCAGATTTGTTTCTACCCCTGTAGAAAGTGAAAATTGTGTGAAAAAAAATGCATCTTCTCCTGGGTGGAAAGCTGGTTGGATGGCGGGGCCCAGAGAGTAGTGCTAAATGGTGTTAAATCCAGCTGGAAGCCAGTTACAGGTGAGGTTCCCCAGGCCTCAGTGCTGGGTCCAGCCCTGTTCAATGTCTCTATCAATGACCTGGATGAAGGCACTGAGTGCACCATTAGCAAGTTTGCAAATGACATTAAAGTGGGTGGAAGTGTCAATCTGCTGGAGGGTAGGGAGGCTCTGCAAAGGGATCTGAACAGGCTGGACCTAATTGGGCTTAGACCAATGGTATGAGGTTTAACAAGGCCAAATGCCGGGTCCTGCACTTGGGGCACAACAACCCTATGCAGCTACAGACTAGGAGAAGCCTGGCTGGAAAGCTGCCTGGAGGAGAAGGAACTGGGGGTGTTGGTTGACAGCCGACTGAACATGAGCCAGCAGTGTGCCCAGGTGGCCAAGAAGGCCAATGGCATCCTGGCTTGTATCAGAAATGGCGTGACCAGCAGGTCCAGGGAGGTTGTTCTCCCTCTGTAATCGGCACTGGTAAAACTGCTCCTTGAATAGCGTGTTCAGTTCTGGGCCCCTCACCAGAAGAAGAATGTTGTTGCTCTGAAGTGAGTCCAGAGAAGAGCAACAAAGCTGGTGAAGGGGCTGGAGAACAAATCTTAATAGGAGCAACTGAGAGAGCTGGGGTTGTTTAGCCTGGAGAAGAGGAGGCTGAGGGGAGACCTCATTGCTCTCTACAACTACCTGAAAGGAGGTTGTGGAGAGGAGGGTAATGGCCTCTTCTCCCAAGTGACAGGGGACAGGACGAGAGGGAATGGCCACAAGCTCCGCCAGGGGAGATTTAGGCTGGACATTAGGAAAAATTTTTTCACAGAAAGGGTCATTGGGCACTGGCACAGGCTGCCCAGGGAGATGGTTGATTCACCTTCCCTGGAGGTGTTTAAGGCACGGGTGGACAAGGTGCTAAGGGGCATGGTTTAGTGTTTGATAGGAATGGTTGGACTTGATGATCCTGTGGGTCTCTTCCAACCTGGTTATTCTATGATTCTAAATGTTCTTCTTGAAATTTCTATTTCCTTTTTCACATAGATACACAGATTATTCTCCGAAAGTAATGTGTTGGGGAAAGGTTATGTTAAAAATTTACTAGAAGCCTTAACTCAGCACGCAAAATATGAAGTGCCGTTGTGTTTATCTAAAGACTGCAATGAGTCTGCTTGGCTATTCCTCTCTGCTTTGTGAACAAGAGCACCCACACAGAAGCATCAGCACTCATTGTGCTAATTGATACCAGTTATACTGGAGATAATCTTTACTTAAAAGGGTGACTGTGATTCCTCTCCTTCTTGGAGTCAACAAAAAACCAGTGCTGAAGTTGGTTGTTTGTCCAAAGCCAGCAAACAGAGTAGCACACCAACCTCCAGCAAACAGAGTAGCATACCAACCTCCTCCCTGTCAGCCCTCTGGACCACAGCTAGGGAGACACAAAGCTTCAGTATTTTGTATTTTCTTCTTCCTCTCCTAGGGTGCTTGTTTAGCTTCTTTTCCTGTCTCCTAAAAGGTAATACAACACCAAACCTGCATCATTTTTACAGGTTCCACTTAAGTGTGACTGCTACTCTGTTCTCTCCTGAGAATTACTGAGGCAATTTCAGTAACACATAAGAGACGAGTTGTGTTCTCAATACCACTAACTTTCTACACACTCATGGAGGAGGACCAGGAGAGGAGAGAATTTTTCATGATTTCTTCCCACATGGAAAGTTAATGAGCTTGCTTTTTTTCCCATAGCTGTTAAAGAATCCACATGATAGAGAAATTTTGGAAAACAGACTTCATTCCTTCAGCAGCCTGTAGCGTTATTTAACATGTACAGTCATCAGAACGAGCTGGAATGTAAGAATCAGCAGATTTTGTCACTACTGTCACTGCAGGACAGCAATGGTGCCATCACAGCAATGGGACAAAGAGTAGGTGTGGGCTGGCACATGCACAGAGACAAAAGTATGCAGTAGAAGCATAAACTCAGTGGCTGGGAAATATAAAGGAGACTGTGAAAAATACCCTGTCTAGTTTGTTAATTGATCAAAAATCATTACCTGCACAGCTTGTTTTCTTTGTTCTTTAGCTGGGACAGGGCCCTGATGAAACACGACAGGCCATTGTGTAATGTCAGTGCTGCACAGAAGAGTGGTTGGGGCAATGGCAAAACAAAACCTTGAGGACAAGAACCATGATGTAAAGGTGATTGTAAAGATATATCACCAATTAATGCATCGGCAGCAGTGGCTGGAGACCAAGGGAGTCTGAAAGAGAAGTACAAGTGCTCTACGAGAAATGATGCCGAGAAAACCGGCAGTAGGCGTTGTGCCTCCGTCAATGGTGCATGTGCTGACACAGACCATTGCTCACTGGACTTGGTTCCTGCTGAATTCAGTGCCCTTTCGAAGACACCCTTCTCCTAGCTGCTCCCTCGGCCAGCTAACATTCTCTGCTGGTTGAACCAGCAGACTAAGCCAAAATCAGAATAAGCCAAAATCAGACTAAGCCAAATCATCTTTTGTTTCTGCCTGTCAAACCGAATCCAATTTTTTTCCATCTCCTGGATAAGATGAATCCACTCAAACACTGCCTGACAAAGCTGAAAAAGCTTCTAAGGATGGCAAAATGGTCGTCTGTGAAACAGCCGCCCACACGATCTGTGGTAGGGGCCTCTGCATTTGTCAGTTTTGTATGCAAGAAATTCAACCACCTAGAAGAGGCACAGAACAGGCAGCTGAAGAGAAGAGTGACTAAATCTAATGGGGAACTTGGGCAGATGATAAATACTAGATGCACTTAAGATATGCTGGTATCAGTTTGGATGGATTCCTGTTTGCATCATATTAAATCTCAATAGGCTTTTTCTTTCCTCATGTATTCAAAACCAGCAGTGATGACAAACCCGGAAAGTATCATGCAGCAGTTGCACGATTAAACAAGGGGCGACTTAATTCACACTGTTTCTCAGAACCAACCTAGCATAAGTTTTGTTACCCATTACTCTCCTGCTCCTTTAAAAAAAATCATCGACCTGAGCGGGTTTTTGCTCTTCCTGGTAAGGAAAATTTGCACTTTGCATTTCAATGAAAGGGATTCAGTCTCCTCTACCACCTCCCCCGTTTCCTGTGCAAAACCTCTGACTTTCATTTTCTTTTTGAACCATCTAAATTTGCATTTCACCGAGTCCTGTCAAGCATTTTCTTTCTCAGCATGTGAGAGAGGGTTGTGCTGGGGTACACATCTGGTTCCTGGAGTTCCTTGCAGCACGGTCCCAGGAGCAGCGGCAATGCCAAATTTTCTCCCAGCCTGTGGCTCCCAGTACCAGAACAGCTTCTCTTATGGCTGGATTCGATGATCCAGTGGGTCACTTCCAACCTAGTGATTCAATGATTCTTTTCGACGCAGGCTGTGTATGCGCATGTATGAATGAAGGCAGGTTGCATCATGGGGTATGGGCTGTAACACTGGCCCATCAGAGAGAACCTCATATAGAGAATCACCACTTGCAGTACACTGCAGTTTACTGTGTGGAGGAGGCAGCGCTTGGAACTTTGGAAAGTTTAGTCCACCTAATTCCATCTCAGATGTAGGCTGAGGTATTTAATGCATTCTGTGCCTCAGTCTTTAATAGTAAGGAAAGTTGTTCCCTGTGTGTACATACCCAGGAGTTAGAGGAGCAGAACAAAGCTCCCATGATTCTAGAGGAGGTTGTTAGAGACTGGCTTGCCCAGCTAGACACCCACAAGGCTATGGAGCTGGTTGGGATCCATCCAAGAGTATTGAGGATGCTGGCAGATGAGCTTGCGGTCCTGGCTGACTGGGGAAGTAGCACTTGACTGGAGGCTGACTGATGTTGTGCCCATCTACAGGAAGGGTTGGAGGGAGGATCCAGGAAACTACAGGCCTGTCAGCCTGACCTCAGTGCCAGGGAAAAGGCATGGAACAGGTGATCTGGAGTGCTATCATGAAGCACACACAGGAGAACCTGGTGTTCAGGCCCAGTCAACAGGGGTTGATGAAAGGCAGGTCCTGCCAAACTGACAGATCACCTTCTATGACAAAGTGACTTGCCTACTGGATGAGGGAAAGGCTGTGGATGTGGTCTTCTTGGACTCTGGGAAAGCCTTTGAGACAGTTTCTCACAGCATTTTGCTTCGGAAACTGTCAGCCTCTGGCCTGGACAGGCAAACACTCTCCTGAGTGGAAATCTGGTTGGATGGCCCGGCTCAGACAGTGGTGGTAAATGGTGTTAAATCCACCTGGAGGCCAGTTACAAGTGAGGTTCCCCAGGGCTCAGTGCTGGGTCCAGTCCTGTTCAATGTCTTTATCAATGACCTGGATGAAGGTATTGAGTGCACCCTTAGCAAGTTTGCAGATGACACTAAACTGGGTGGAAGGGTAGGGAGGCTCTGCAAAGGGATCTGAATAGGCTGGACCTAATTGGGCTTAGATCAATGGCATAAGGTTTAACAAGGTCAAATACTGTCTCCTACACTTGGGGCACAACAACCCTGCACAGTGCTCCGCACTAGGGGAAGAGTGGCTAGAAATCTGCCTGGAGGAGAAGGACCTAGGGGTGTTTACTATCAGTCAAACGAACGTGAGCCAGCAATGTGCCCAGCTGGCCAAGAAGGCCAGTGGCATCCTGGCTTATATCAAAAACGGCATGACGAGCAGGTCCAGGGATGTTGTTCTCCCTCTGTACTCAGCACTGGTGAGGCCGCACCCTGAATATTGTGTTCAGTTCTGGGCCCCTCACCACAAGAAGGATGCTGAGGCTCTGGAGCGAGTCCAGAGAAGAGCAACAAAGTTGGTGAGGGGGCCGGAGAACAAGTCTTAGGAGGAACAGCTGAGAGAGCTGGGGTTGTTTAGCCTGGAGAAGAGGAGGCTGAGGGGAGACCTCATTGCTCTATATAACTACCTGAAAGGAGGTTGTGGAGAGGAGGGAGCTGGCCTCTTCTCCCAAGTGACAGGGGACAGGACAAGAGGGAATGGCCTCAAGCTCCACCAGGGGAGGTTCAGGCTGAGCATCAGAAAAAAATTTTAATTAGTAGGGTTTTTTTCCATACGTCTGTATCTCTCAAGGAAGGTGCATGAGGTTTTGCATTATGGGTTTTCAAAATTAATTCCTCTTTATCTTACTGAGCATGAAATGAAACAGCTAATAATGTGAAGTGTATTTTAATTTTTGGCTGTATATTTCTGTGGCTGAGTTCCTGATTAGAAAGCCAGATGGCCTAGAGAGCTGATAAGTGAGATACAGAGCCTTTCATCTTTAAATCAGCTCAAATCCTGCTTTGGTGGCAAATAGCCAGATTCAGTTAGTTACCATTCCAAACTGTCTGTCCTTTTCCACAAGAATAGGTGATCTCTGTCCAAGCTACCAAACTAAATGTTTGTGTTCAGCTGTCAGGGGCTTGTTCTGATTTGTGCAGTACACAGAGATGGTAAAGAAGGCAGCATGGGAAAGCAGAATAAAAACTCGGCAGCAAGACACAGAATTAATTGCACTACTCAGTGACTTAACATCATGTGTGTTTCTCTTTTGTAGTGGTTAAGGCCTAGAAAAATAAATTTTAAGCTATACAGGTGGACTGCTGCATTCGGAGATGGCTGCACTGCATAGGGATGCACAGCTTAGAAACCTGTAGTGGACTGACAGCTCTGGTTAAAATATGTTAATGAAGACAGTTATGAAGATCCACACAATGGGGACAGTGTTACAAGATAAAACAAGGTCTTCCAGTGGTGGGAGAAGTAACAAGTTTCACGTCTAATGGCTCTGTCATCTGTGGATTCTCTGATGTCGAGTTCAGGGTGAGTTAATCAGCCTTTCCATTGCTCAGAGCATTACAAGGTCTCTCTCCTCTACCCAGTCCCTGTCTCATGAATCTTCTGCAAACCTCCATTCTCTGTCTTCTGTCAAATTGGTTGAAGTTGGTTAAGAGGTTTGATATTTATGGAAGGAGGAGGAAGGAAAAGATTAAGACAGGATGGGATAGACAGCATGATCCTCCTTAGCCTTCCTTCCCCGAGGCAACAAGCTGAAAAGCCTCATCAGTGGTACTTAGGCTGGCTACTCCAACTAGCACTTTGGAGTTTAGTTTCCAATACTTTGTTGTTTATGCTGTAATGCTTGTAATAACACTGGGAAAAAAAAATCCAAACCAAAATCCCACTGGTTTTAAGATGAAGCAACTTGAGATTTTCTTTAACAAGTCGGGCTGGCACATGTTGGCATCGTGAAAAGCTTATTAATAATTTATGTTTTGTCCTTTAGTTGGTTTTATGGTTTTATGTGCACTCCTTTTGATTTTGACATTACTGTGCCAATTCCAGTTAGATGGATAATCATGACAAGTGTGAAAAAAAATACAGTTGGATGGATCAACACCATAGCAATCCAGCAACTCAGCAGCAACAGATGATACCTTCTGACTAACCCACTTAACATTGTTAAGAATTACAGATTTCCCTTCCACTAGGGGAGATGACTTTCGACACTATCCCCATACCAGCACCTGCTGCAGAAGGAATGAGAGAGAACCTGTTTTGGAGGCAGATGTGAGCTAAAGTGAACAGTGAAGCTGTAAGTTCAGATGATGGCAATGCTGAGGGAGCTGAAGATCTAGGACACCTGTGTGGCCCACCGGTAAGGCAGATTTATTTTGGTCTTTGAACTGATGCTGTATTTGAAGTCTGGAAAGTGCTGATGCTCTCCCTCATCTGTCTCTTTGCAGCATATGAAGGTGGTTAACTCTTTGGTTATAGGTCAGGCTAGATTTGAGAGGAAGGGCTGTGTAATGCAAGGCTGCGTACCTGACGGAGCCTGGAAATATCAAACACGAACTCAACAAAACCCTTGGACCCACTTGGCTTTGCAAAGCATCCAAGCTGCCCCAGGACATAGCCTGCTCCTGCAATCAGACCCAAACGCAGAGCAGCTTATGAGTCAGGGCTAGGAAACCTGGCGTGACGTGACTAACCATCAGCCATGTGACACCTACCCTTAATACGGAAGAAGTAGTATGGGTTTCAGAGCCAGCTTTTGTCTAAATAAGGGGTCCGAGCCCTGGAGATGCAACCATGCCTGGCAATGAATGAAAAGTTCTGTAGTCAGGTGGTGATTACTGATAGCTTGCTGCTGTAGCTTGAGTACATCTGGTGACGATCTGGCAGGGCTATTCCCCTTCGAAGCCGCCTCTGTTGTTTCCCAGTGGGCTTTCAAATGTTCATACTAAAGCACAGGGATGCTTCACCTCCGGGACTGCAGGATCTGAACCTATAAATCACATTATTATAGCCAAGTTGTTGTCCAGCATTCCTTAGCAGACAATGTTTTGTGTTAAGGAATGAGAAAAAACCACCAAAGAAAGCATTTAATATCCAATATTATTGAAGCCAGACATTTTGGGAAAGAGCATTTTTTGTTACTCGCTGGCAGGCAGTGCATCAGTACCCTGCCTGAAGTCAGAGTTTAAGAGTGTGGGGTTTGAATGCCAGATGGAGCAGACCATGTTTGCATTTGGCCACTAAGCCTGACTAGGTGCTTTCCAAAACATTTGTTACACATCCTGTGAGTAGTGTCCTTCGTAAGGATGTTTTTCATATTCTGGCCTTTTGATTCAATTTTCACTTAGAATGTATTTAATGATAATTTTTGTTAGATTTAATACAGTGAGGACAGGAAGGAAAAAAGAAGAGAGTATGGAAAGTACAGCTGCTTCTGTTGGTAGGTCAAATATTTCCTGTGCATGCAGACAGAGTAGGTTTTGCTCTATTTAACTTAGCTAGACTCAAGAACGAGGAGCTGCCTGGGCTGAGCGGTGTAAAACAGTATGTGAGGCTCCTTGAAGAGGCGCTTGTTAATTTGGCTGTATTGCTTGATTACAGACGCTAATTGCAGCTTCTCCTCTTACAGAGATACTCTCCAGGAGGGAATTCGGGTTTCCATAGCGTGCAAAACAAAGCTGAATGGCTTAATAGTCTCATTGTCTTGCTGGCGCTCAGCAAAAGGACAAAAAAAAAAAAAAAAAAAAAAAAAAAAAAAAAGCTGGGGAAGAGATCCCCATGCTGCATGAGTTGTGGCTGTTTCAAATCACAGACCTAACTCTAGGCTGAACCCTGGGAGGCAAACCTCGACTTTATTTCTGCTTTGTAGTAGCAAAGGCAGTCCTTGCCTACAGCAGAAATACATCCAGACTGCCTCTTGTTGAAGTTTCTTAGAGATCATTTGTGTTCATACTGTGTTATTTTGATTCCTATTGCTGCAACTTTCTAATGTGCCATCATAAATTAACAGTTCACCCATACAGTCACCAGAGGTTTTACTCATCTTGAAATATATCTTAGAAAATGTTCCTGAAAATTATACCTCTAACTGTTGTTACTTGTTAGATGAAGTTTCCTTTGATTATAGACCATGCAGAACCTTTCATCAAAGTGCCGATAATGAAATGCAGACTAAGTTGTTGCTCTGATGGTTTTAATAACTGACATTTGTTGGGTGGAACTGAGAGGAACTCTCTGAGTTGGGAGAAAATCCACG